>CM053512.1:0-57989 GCA_028627145.1 Eidolon dupreanum | reverse complement strand
CTGCCAGCCAGGTGCATGGTCCGCTTCGGCGACTACCAGCTTCTGATGGAGAAGGAGGACGGAGAGTCCCTGGAATGGTTCGAGACTCAATTTATTTTGTCTCCGAGATCACTCGTGCAAGAAAACAACTGGTCGCCACAGAGGCCCATCCCCGAGAGTGGCCATTACTTGCCCTATTCCACCCAAAACACGTCTCCTATTGAAATAGACGAAAACGAGTCGTGGATAGAGGGCTGAGGGGGATCGTGGGTCAGAGACCCGTGGACGCTGTGTAGAAACGCCACTTACTGAGTACTTTCTTGTCATCTGTCGTGTGAAATTTGGGATCCGAAGTCTGCGAGCTGTCAGTCACCTCAGCCCCCGTCACGTCCAGGGTCCATTCTTGAGGTTGGTGTCCGGTGACGGCGTGTCCTGCAGCCGCTTGCAGTGTTTGCTCCTCACGTGGGACTTCAGTCCTGTTGCGTTTTGTTTCATTTCGTTGTATAAGAACTGCCTCTGGGTTTGGTCATATCATTTCACAGCAGCCATTTGTCTTCAAGGTCAAGGCTATGGGCGCGTTGTCACTGGGGTCGCACACAGTGGGCACGTACGGTGCCAGAGCCCTGACGGCACCTTCCGGGGCTGCGTCTGCGCGTCACTGTGGCTTTGATATGGGAACTTACGCGAGCACTGACCCCTTGACTTTCTAAGATTTCCTGTGTGTAGAATTATAGTGTTTATTCCCGAGAATAAAATCTTCCTTCTCTATATTCAGCGTCTAAAACCAGCATCTTGAACCCCTATTAAATTTTCTCACCAAATTTTAAATTAATTGATTTTTATGTACTACAAATGTTTAACTTCCATGAAATCACTTCTAACAGCATCCGTGCACCTAATAAAGTGGAACTCTTGTTCGCTCTGTGTCCCCTGCACTCTGCTCACACCGCTGTGACTGGTAACTGTCACTCATACTTTTGAATCCCGCCCCCTTTTCACTTAGCCCCCCTCCCATCTGGCACCCCTCAGTTTGTCCTGCATCTGAGTCTATTTCTGTTTTGTTTATTTCGTTTTTGATTCCATACGTAAGTTAAATCCTCGAGGCTCACCTGCGGTTTGTCGTTTCCCTCTTCTGAAAGACATTTGTCTTTCTCTTGGAACTTGCAACACGGCCCTGAAGGACTCGTCCGTCCTAGGGAATTCATTTCTCTTGGGCTCTTTGAGCAGAGGGCATCTCAGTCGCTGTTGGTGTCAGTCACAACACCTCAACTTCATGACAAGCTGCTGCCTTCCACTGGCAACATCTCAAATGCCATGTGATTACATATCCGTACTCTAGAAGATCCTGTCTTTACTACTGAATGCGCTGACCGACGTGAAATAGCATAACTTTTAGGCACTAACATGAGTGGTAATATCGGTTTCAATACGCCTTGTAGAAAAATTAGCTGTCAAGAGATAACCACTGTTAACATTGTATGTGTTTACGTAGTTATTTCATTGTTGGTTTTTTTTTTTACTTTCTCAGTTCTCTAACATTTGTTTAATTCCTTATGGTGGTTACTATGTTAAAATAACAGGTGTGGTTACTGTTTTACTAACTGGGCCCTGACTGAAACCATCAGAGTTTCCACTTCAGGTAGTGGCTGAGGATGAGCACTCTGGAAAATGGGGCTGGAAGGTACCAGGCTCCTAGTTGATGCCAGTTGTCCCCAAGTCCCATCACTCATCATTCTACTCTTCAACCTCCGCAGAAATATTTATTTGGCCTCGTACTTCTGAAGCGATGAATTCAGGGCCAGGGACACTGGTGAAGAACATGGAAGAGAGCGGCTCCAACACTCGGTTGCTGGGGAAAGCTGCCAAGGGGCGAGGGTCAGTCAGCCCAGTGCTGCCCGCCACCACCTTCACAGAAGAGAGGACAGTGGCAGGGGACGGAGTCGCTCTTAGTACTGGTGGTACAAAGAAATTGCTGCTCAAAAGCCAAAACCAAGGCACCAACATCTGTAACAGAAAACTTCTGTGGCAAGACGGCGGGGCTTCGCCTGAGGTCAGAGAGCCCTTACGACATCGCGTTTGATATCTTAGAAGAGTTTTTCCATCATCGATAGTTTAGACTGACTTTTTCCAACAGCTCAGCAAAACAAACAAAACACAAGCCTCAAAAACAATCCCGATCTGAGGTCCATCGGAAGGAGGCACGCACAGTGCTGACTGTAGGCGATTCGCCGGGCTGCCTGGGTCTGCCCACCGTTTCCTGTTTAACTTGTCATTGACTCTGAGCTTCAGTTCCCTCTTCTGAAAACAGGGGCTGCCACAGGGATTAAAAGGGCTCTCCCTCACAGCCCAGGCGGGGGCGCAGCGTCCTGCCCGCGGTGTTGCGGGGTGCGCGCCTCCACGGGCAGCGCGGAGCACAGGAGGGCCTGTGTCTAATGTCACGTGTGAAACATGACCGAACCACAGAGGACGTTACTGCGATCTGGGTGTCAGAAAAAAACTCCTTCGACTAATCTGCAATAGTAATAAAAATACTCATGATATTTTAACATTTTCCTAATTTAACTTCATTTTCAGCACGAGTATTGCCTACGAACAGCAGAATCAGATACGGGAAATCTACATTTTTCACTGAATTGTTTTGTGATCTCCTTTACTGACAGATACTTAAGCGAAGGTACCAAGTAAATGAAGATGGAAAAACACTATAAAGGTATTTGATATAAAATCTTTTAAAAATGTGTTCTTATGTTTAGAACATCTTTATGTAGTTGACAAAAAATGAAAACTCTGGCCTCTACTAGAGAAATGTATTTCTCCAACAGAAGAAAAAAGGCAGACGTCATTCCGAATTATTCCATTTCACAAGTCTGAGCATCTTTAAAAAACCCTCGCATGCCGCCCCGCCCCCCGCCCCAGCTACCCCGTTTCCGGCTGACAGCGACTGTCCCCACGGCGGTGGCGCTGCCGCTGCCCGTCCCGGGGCCCTCGGGTGCGCAGACCCCGCGGCCCCGCTCGGCCCGGTGCCTGCTGCCCTTGACCGTCCTCTACCCAACCGAGTCTGCGCTCAGCCGCGCTTCCCCGCCTGCAGCCTCCGCAGGCGGACCGCGCCAGGACGCACCCGGCAGTGGCCCTGAACGTCCCTGGACCCCGTTCCCGAGCCGCAGGCATCGCCTACTCGACATCTCCACTCGAGCTTCTCATAGGCACTCAAATCCAGTTTCACAAAACAACTGATTTCCTCCACTTTCCCAAACCTGTCGCCCGGACACGTACTGATCACGTCAGAAACCAAGAGGTGACCGCCGGGCCCCGCACGGCGGCGGCGGCGGCGGCGGGGACGGGCGCGGGCGCGGGCGCGGGCGCGGGGGCGGCTCCGCGGCTCAGGCGCCGCCGGCCGCCGAGGGTCCCTCCCGCCGCGCAGAGGCGCCGGCCTTCGCGTCCACACGGGTCGCCGCGCGCGCGCGCGGGAGCGAGGACACGGCCTCCGCGCTTCCCTGCCCCGCACGCGCCCCTCAGCGAACCGTGCGGGTCCCACAGCTGGCGTCGCCCGCGCCACACCGCGGGGCCCACGTGCCCTCGCATGACCGTCCTCCCACGCGAGCTCCGGGGCTGCTCCCGGCTGCGCGCGAGCTCGCTGCACCCCGCGGCTCACACGGGGTCCGCCAGCGCACACCGGGGGCCGCGCACCCCGGCCCGCGCCCGCAGGGCCCCGCCCCCCACCTCGCTGCCCCGGGTGTCCCCTCGCCCCGCTCGCAGCGCCGCCGGACGCGCGGCCTTGTCCGCGCAGAGCGCACGCAGCCGGGTCGCGCCGACTGCTGCTTGGCGCTCCAGCCTCCCGCCCGCCGCGTCCTGCGCACATCAGCGCTCAGCTCCCGCTCCGGTCCGCAGGCGCGACTCCCCTGCCCTTCCAAACGCAGTCCCTGGTCCCCGCCGCCCTCTGTCCTATGATCCTGAGTATCTCCGAACTGTATGTAACCTGAGGCTTTCTTATTTACGTGCACCTGCTACTGTCTCTCCCTCCAGAATGTAAGCAGGAGAGCAGGGACCGGGTGTCTTCCCACTCACTGTGTCTCCAACACCCCGCCAGACACAGTAGATTCTCCAGTGTTTGCTGAATATTTCCAGTGTGTTTCATAAATATATAAAGGAAATTAATGTTCTTTTCTTACCAGTTAAAACACAGATATTCTGAAGTGTAGATCCAGCCTGCTTTCCTAATTCAGTCATTTTTGTCTTCACAGATTTAATGAAATAATTTTATCTGGAGTCTGAATTATTACATGTTTATGGAGTAAAACAAATAATCATTTAGTTTTTTAATGTAAAAATGTGTTTATTCACAATCCTTAAGAAGTTACCATTCAAAAAATTCTTTATGAACAGAATGCCAAAAAAATTACAATAGCTTATGCCAAACCAAAAATAGACATCTGATGTATACAAACTTTAAAAAGCATAACACAGGCAATGTGAATGTAGATGACCTTTAAAATATTTCCAATGACATAGCTACAACTTAAATTATAAGACAGACATGAATAATAGCATTACCTAATATGGCTACATATTTAAAGTATTGTTATTTAGTTCTGTGAGATAAAAAAGAGATTAAACTATAGATATCACTGCCTAGCAGTTCAAATATTGAAAGGACCACATGATTTTTCTCTTTAAAGTACAGCAAGAACTTTAAGTTACTATTTATATCCGGGCCTTCCTATATTTTTGAGAACATGCACTGTCATTGTTGCAAGGAAAAGAAAAGACGAAAACATTAAGGAGAAATCAAAAGAGTCTGCTTACTAAATTCATAATCCTCAGCAAAATCAAGACAAGCAATGAGGGAGTGTCTTATATTCTTGGCCTTTCAAGTTGATACGTAAACTTTAGAGAAAAGAATACTTCATTGTATATCACAAAATGTAGTTATATATATTGATATACTTAGTTCTATCCCATGAATGAGCCTTGTATTACAAGGCAAAGGAACGCTTATTAAAATCAACAGATCCGTTCATACCCGAAAGGATTTTACTTACTTTAAAAAAGGATTTTATTTACCCGTATTACCTTTTTAGGTTTTCCTTTCTTACTAAAACATGCACAGAGAGTATGTTCTGTGTAAAATCTTTCTAAGGCCAGTCATTGGAAATACAAGTTTAAAAAAGATGACACCTAGAAATTTAATACATCAATTAACTTAAAGTCAATATTCAATAATAGTGGCATGTAAAAGGAAGTGAAAAACATTCAGTATATTTACTTTCTTCAATATTACTTTGGATTACCAAATTTAAGTGTCCAAACTTTGAAAGCTTATTCTATTGATATCCTTCGTTTCACATCGAATCAACATGGTTACACTAGGAAATACAGTAAGCGTAGAAAGAAAATGAGACTTCAGCATGTCTTAGGGTCATGTACTCAAACTCATTGTGCTCACCATCAGATACTGGAATTCAACTCCCAGGAACCAGCGAGGCTGGGACAGAAGCCCTGTTCTCACCCTGAACCTGGCAGCCCCTCCCGCTGCCTCCACGTCCGCTGAGCACGAACACAACGTGCCTCAGCACGTTCATAGTCACCTACTGATATGAGCTTAGGAAAACACACAAAGCAAAACTAATAGAACTATTTTTAAAAGTGAAAGTCTATGAATAGTAAATAGGAATGCTATAAAGAAAAGTTAAAATAAATCTAATTGATAACGGGACAGAACCATTAAATTGTTTTCGAGAAGCAGAAGGCAGATGATGAAATTGCACTTAACTCTGAAGCAACCCAGACAGAGCTGTTGCTCCGGCCCCTCTCAACAAGCATCCGCGCGCGGCTTCTTCCCTCCCTCGCCGGAAGGCTCCGCACGACCGTCGCGCATCCGGGTCGGTCTCCAGCACGGGCCGTGGCCGCTGAGCAGGTCCCAGCCGCAGCCCCTATCGCTTCTGCTGACCTGCACCGCACTGCCGCATGCCGGAGTCAGCGAGTTCCAACACGGGATTCACGAAGCCAGAGTACTCGGAATTGCCGTTGTCATCCGCTTCGGCCCTGACGAAGTCGCTCTCCCACTCCAGGCCGCTGGAGTCGTCAGAAGCCGACGCAGCGTTACTCCCCGTCTTCCTGCTGCTGCCCTTCAGCGCTGCCCGGAGAATGTCCTCCTCGGTTCTGGAACGCTCTCTCATGGGAAGCATTCGATGCATTCCTAGTGTTGGGGCACAGTTATGAAAAGCCTCGGTGAAGATCAAAAAGCTATCTTAAAAGACTTGCCAGGCTAAGGTGAGCTGAGTGGCGGGGCGGCCGTCCGCAGGCCTCCCCCAGCAGCCGCGGGGCCGGGACCCCGGAGCGGCTGCGGCGCCCACGCACATCGCCGCCCAGCGCAGGGCTGCCCTGCTGCGACGCTGGCCATCCGATCGGGTGGAATTTCTGAAGAGCCACGAGCAGAACGGAATGGATGGAGGGCCTCGATCGCCATTAGTCCTACCTGCCCAAATCGGTGCACCTGCCAACCCCTCCCGCCCAGGTGACGGGAGAGCAGCACGTGCCCCTCCAGCACGCACCAGGCCCGTTACTGTTCTCCGCGCTTCAGGCATATTGACTGATTTAGCCCTCAACGCTCTGAAGCCACGAGCAGCGGATCGTCACCTGCCACTCCGCAGTTAGGGAACGGGGGGCAGCACGTGACCTACGAGAGCAGCCTGGCGACGGCCTGAACCCAGCCAGCCTGGCTCCAGGGCCGGTGCCCTCTCCACCCTGACTCAGCACGACAGAGCAGGGCCACGGCTAGCGGCCACTGCCCTGAACCTAGTTCTGAACAGAAAGGAAGCGGTCAGTGAACTGAAAGTGTCGAAATCTTGAAGAAAAAAATGTCATTGTAATGGCAGGAGGGAGGACAGAAATTGAATTTGTAAGTGTAGAATCAACATTAGTAATAGAATTAAAAGTCTAGGACTAGATTATAGGAACAGAGATTATAAGAGAATACCCCTAAACACATTCAATAATTTTGTTTTCTGACCTTAATGAATCAAAGCCTTCAGTAATAAAAGAATACTTAAATCCGTATCACTGTTGTCTGTCACTCCTGAAAAATCACAAAGACTCAACTCAGCAGAGCAAGTTATTCTGACAGACAAAACTACAAGCTGGCTGCTAATATAGTTTTGTGGGTCTGTATTTGACTGAATAGCACCATGTCTAAAGGAGGCTGGGCTGTATACATCGACCCACAGGCAGATTTCTAGCGGGCTCTGCCCTCTATCCAGCTGGTTAATAATTCTGATAATGTCTTGAATAACGACCTCGAACGTCATTATCCACAATCTGATCACCATACAGCCTGGAAGACAGAACCAGGAATTAAAAGACATGAAAGGCTTAAGATCAAATTGAACAAGAAGGTAAAAAATAAATTAAGCAAAGCCTGCTGACTGGAATCCAAGACTGTAATAATGGTAAGCACAGGGTGGAGAAGCAGCGTTTGTCTGGGAAGAAGACTTAAGTGAGCTAAAGCAATCGTAAGATCGCTCAAGTCCCCTACGTATGTCTCTTTATTGATAAAACAAATGGCCAGACCAGAGGACATCTAAGATCCATTCTATCTCAACTGAAAAATGTAATGCTTACTGTGTGTCTTAAAGTGCTATATTCTATAATTGGTTCTTCCTTTTTGGATTATCTACTTCTTAAAATGAAAATGAAAACTGAGCCTTATTCAGTGAAATAGCTTTTTTTAAAAATCCACATTTTAGCTGTAACTTTGAGCACTGATTATGTGCGATACCCGGGTGTCTTACAGAACTTTTATTTAATCCTCACAACATTCATGCATTTGTGTGTGTCTAACACGTATTAACCGCCTATTACGTGCTAGGTAGGCACTGAGGACACACCAGTGACAAGATCGTCCTTTAAACTAGTTCTATTACTCCCTTTTTATGTGGACATACTGCATCTTAGGGAGATTAAGAACCCTACCTAAAGTACTGTAGCCAGGAAGTCATGCAGCTAAACTCAAACTCAAGTCTGCATTACAGCTTTTGTACTACCCAAAACTAACGAACTGCTAATTTATTATGAACATGTGGCTTTACTGGGGGCAGTAATTCCTCTTATTAATATCAGGATCAATGGGCCGGATTACAAAAATCTTAAAATGAGAAATTTATTTTCTACATCTTAAGAAATGTTAAAAATTAAGCAACTTTCTTATTTATCAACAAATGATCATCACTGATACAATACGAATCTAAAAAATTTTTACACTGATTTTTCAAAGCCTTGCATTCATTTCAGAATACCAAGTAAAATACCAAGTTGATTTCTATAAATTAACACAGACCAAACTTTGTCAGGTAAAATCGTGAATATAAAATACCTTCTTCATCTTCCCACTCTAGATCTAAGGATGTGCTGTCATCATTTCCACTAGTTGACTTAGTTTTGGTCATTAAATCACAACTGCTCTCTGTATTTGGTGTCAAAACGGTGGCATCTGACGAGAGTCCTGGAACGCACACCAAACACAGTTACATAGCTCGTCCTGCCCCTCACCAGACATTCGTTCTGCAGTGACCGCCTCCCCTTTATTACTACTCCTTTTAAGGTCACGAAAAACAATGAAATCATTACACTGGGAAGTTCGTAAAGAGTAGGATAAAAGGGTTCCCCCTGCTTTTGATAATTTTGACGCCTAGCAGCACAGTAAACATGCATATTTAAATGAATTATAAACTCTTCAAATTTGATGAACTCTAGGTAATATTTTTAACAGTCAATTACAAAGGGAGGCAAGAAAACTGAAAAGGCAACAATGATAAAACGAATGAAAGCAGTCGCGTTGCACGAGGAGCCACCACTGGACGGGGAAGTGCGGGGGCTTCCGCTTTTGAAACACGGGGAAAAGCATCTTAACCTTATAAATCAACTTGTAATCATTAAAAGCAGCACACTTTTGCACTGCTTCCTCCCACTTTCCCTCCCTCCTTCTGGGGGGGCGGGGGTGGGGTGGTGAGGGTCAGAGCAGGAAAGGAAAAATCCTGACTCGCTCTCTATGAAGCTAGTCAGGAAAGGCTGACTCTTCTTTGCTCCGCCCCTTCAGGCAGGAAAGATGCTACTGCTCGGTGGGAGGCGCCCCATCCACAGCACCTCCACCGGCAGGCCCTCCGGATCCAGGGCCAGGATCTCCAGCGATCACCCGCCCAACGTGGTACAAAGGAAACGCAAACATACACACAGCATTTTACAAGACTTACTACTACTTCGGAAAACGTCATACTGTGACTTTATATTTCTCAAACAAGACTCAGAGTCGTCTTCTGGTCCTGAACTGTAATAAAAGTGAAATTGTTTTTTTACATATTCATAGACATAACACAGTGCACACTCTAATGATGGCTTTTGACCCGAAGGTCTATCCCACAGGAATTCATAATTACTGTACAATTACAATAACCAAATGAAAAGATGTCTTAATTTTCTTAATGTTAGCAATAAACTGAAAATAAGATTTGGTTAAACCTGATGTCAAATCTCCAAAGCTTTACGATTTACAATAATGAGGCAGGGACAGGGTTCTTGGCACGAGTGGGAAATAGTCATGGAAATGTGACATTGAAATGTGTTTTCCAAAAAATGACCGCACGTAAACTTTATTGTAAGAAAAGAGAGGGACTTAGGAAAACACAAACGACCGAGGCACACACGACCCATCCAAAGGTATTTGGTGTGCTACTGGATCGCTTTCTATACAGAAGGTGTGACCACTCTTAAAATGCAATAAATTCTACTTAAGTTAATGAAGATCACTTTCCAACATAGGGGGAGCAAGTGTTCTAAGTATTCTCACAAGACAGTGTCTTTGGGAAGCGATGGTTTCTGGGAACGCACAAATGTGACTACGTACACAAACATGCAGAAGGAAGCCGTGCTCTGTGGAGACCACCCGTCACCGAGGGCAGCCCGCCCCCTACTCACCTCTGACACTCCCCATCCCTGGAGGGGTGGCACGGCCGCACAGCCCTCTGCCTGCCCTGCTTTGGAAAGAGAGCGACACGAAATCACTCCGTGACACAACTGTATTCCTTATCGTCACTCGTGCAACGCCAGAATGTATTTTTTTCTAGTTTCTAAAGAAAAACTTAAGTTATTCCATTGGAAGTCTTTTTCCTGAAATTCGGCACTGTTCACTTCTACATTCTCTTGTTCATCGGTAGAATCTCTCTCAATTTATCAGTATAGAGCCCTTAACTAGTCAGAATATTCAGAACATAACATTAAAAACGGAGCTATGTCTCTGTGTGCATCCTCAGCATTCTTATTCCAGCTGAGAGCGTTAGTAGCTGGAAGGGTGAGGGGCAGGAATGGAACAGTAAAAACAGCATGCGAAGTTCTGTTCTGGGTGAAGTAAGCAGCACAGATCTCAAAGGCCTGGCAGAGCTGCGCCTCTGGGAGTTAGTAGCTGTGTGTCCCTGGCAGGCCTTACTTTGCTTCTTCATCTGTGAAAAACAGAGGCTGTAACACTGCCCTAGCAGACTCATAGGGCTGTTGTGAAAAGCAAACGAATGTCCATGTATCTGTATATCTTCTGTATTGGTATATGTTGTATAGACCATACAAGCTCCTATATCACTATTTAGTCAGGGAAGAAAAAACCCAGAAAACTTAGAGATGCTACGTATGCAATGATTTCAGTCGTTAAAAGGCAAGCTGTAGAGAATTTATCGTAGTAAAATGAGTTGTCTAAGTTAAAACCAGAAAAATACTTTTATTTCTTAGAAGGTGAGTTAATTTTTTAACTTTCCCACTATTTAGAATTTAACTAAATACTTTCTATGTAGTCTAACTGTTGTGTTGAAATACACACGCGCACACGCGCGCGCGCACACACACACGAGAGAGATAAAGGACACAGGTCACACAGAAAATCACACAGCAGTATGACAGGCAAGGTTTTTCTGTTTCTCTAAGTCACATGTGGCGTGGTCCTTGTGCTACCTCAGCTAACACGACAGCAGGGTTCCACAGGCGGAACGTGGAGGGAGACACTGAGGACACTGGCCAGGCACCGCGGAGCCCGACCCCTGCCCGCCATTCATCAGCTGTCTCCCAAGCAGGTACTTAACATGTCTGTCCCTCGGCCTCATCTACAACACAGGGGCTGAAAACGCCACCGCTCTCCCAGGACTGTCTCGAGGGTTAAACAAGGGAAAACACGTGCTCCACTCAGAACAGTCCCCGACTTCGCCAGGGCTCCTCAGTACCCGCCGTCAGCTGCCGCCTGCATCCTGGCGACGCCACATGACCTTAGCATACGGTGAGAGAGGGGACCTCTGCCACCTTCTCTGCTAACATGCCAAAGATTCCTCAAGACCCAGACGCCTGCCCTCCCAAAGACAAGAGCGAAGATGCGAAACGTACAACAGCCCCGTGGAGCAGACGGCCCAGCTCACCCAATTCCAGAAAGTACGAGAATTCCAGCAATTCAAGAAACTGTCTTAAAAAAACTCACAAAAATAAACCATAGTCTAAGGCCATGCCACCCTGAACACGCCCCATCCCGTCTGATCTCGGAAGCTGAGCAGGGTCAGGCCTGGTGAGTACTTGGATGGGAGACCACCTAGGAAGACCAGGTGCTGTAGGCATGTAAAAAAAATAAAATAAAATAAAAAATAAATAAAATAAGGGATTGTAAACTGACAAGGTCCTTGCAATCTGTGAGGTCAGCCAAGGGTTGCCTCACCTAAAAATAAATAAATAAAAAACCAGAAAGGCTGCCCCTGTACTGCTTCTGTCCAAGAGTATATTTATTTTCTCACAAGAATAGTGGATTTTAGAAAACTGAAATTGATCTTTGGGATAAACAAGAGTTGGCTTCTGCTTCTCTAAAGTGAAACAGCATTCAGTATGATGCATGGAATTTGATGTCATTCTAGCTGTTAGATGGTGCACTAATTTGCCTTCAAAGTCCTAAAAACACAGGCATGAAGACCCTCACTGTTACACAAGAAGCCCCCGAGCCTCGGGGGAAGAGTCCCAGCTACGGTCTGTCAGAGAGATGGGGAGAAAAGCAGCCTGCGCACGCCGGGGTCTGTCCCCCTCACCTCCACGAGCTTTCGCTGCTTTGCTGCCCTGGCTGCTTCACGCTGTGCAGCGTATAAAGCTTCTTCTTCTAGTCTTAACTTCTCTTCTTGTAAGGCTAACTGTACATGAACAAAACAATAAGGGTTAACCAAAATCAGAACCTGTCTACCTGCTCTAAAAATGTTTCTACTTATAAAATAAAAAAAATCAATTATTAAAAACTGATCTCCACAAAGCATAACAGAAGTGAAGTAGTAGCATCTGAGTTACGTAACTACAGAACGGTTTTCTTAGAATGTGCAGTGATCTGAACTCTCAACGGTTGTTGCAACGCCTGTCGCACTGCCTGGTTTAATGGTTTTGGCCCTTCTAAGTCCAAAATCTTTTAACGCTAAGGCCAATCACAGCACCACCTACTAAAGCGAAGCAAGCTTTCACAAAGTTCATGTCTCACTGATCCTCGTCTCTTGAATTTTATTACCATCACGTTGTTCAAAAATTACTTGCAAATTTAAGTTCTTACCATTCATAATAGCTTATCATTCATATATTTAGTGTTAATCTGCTGCATTTCAAATAAAATTTAAGCATCAAATTTCAACATAAATTTTTATCTCTAGCCTAATGTTATCTATTATAAATTATGTATTGTAGTTATAAACCATTCTGTTAATTAAAATAAATATAACATTTACAACTGTTCAAAGTACTTGGTTCACTTACTAAGAACAAAGAAATCTGAGACAAACTAAAAGTCTTAAAAAAAACCCACTTATTGTCAAACAGAGTAATTTTTTAAAGTTGGCTTTAAACACAAAGGTGCATGTACCCTGCCAGAGTCCCTACTTGTGAATTAAGATATTATTTTTAGGAAAATGTATCACCTTCATTTGTGGAAGCACATGATTTCTGGTAAATTAAACCAAATTAAACAAACTATAACAGGCTGGAATAATTTTTTAACTTTTAAATAATTTTCATCTGTGTATACCTAAATATAGGTCCAGTGACTCTATGCGATATATTAGTTCATAACCACTTTGCCCTATAAACAGACGCTTTGTGATTACATGTGTGTAAGCAACGTACAAGACTATTTACCTCCTTTTGAATTTTCATATCGAGATCTTTCTGTTTTTCAGCAATTGAATCATAATGCCTCTCTCTTAGGTCAACAATTTCTTCCTCAGTAAGAGGCCTACAGAGAAAAATGAGCAAGAAAAGAAAGGAAAAAACTTCTCATGAGTCTGAATCCAAATAAAACACTCACAAAACCAGTGAAATTCTGAAATTTTACTATAAAAAAAGGTATTAAAGTAATTTGATGCTATCACTTCGGTAGAGTAAAAAGTATATCCCAGCACTTGCTGCACACTGTGGCAGAAAGTTGAGTGAGAGTATTTCAGCTCTACGACCACTTCTTGAGAAATGAGAGCTTCACTCACCTTCACTCTGGCTCTGCCTCAGCCATCTGACGACACCCCAAACGCTCATCCTAAGGTCCAGCAGTCCGCCGGCCCGGCCGTGCCCTGGCCTCGCACCCGGCGTGGACACCAGGGCAGATCTGGACTACTTTCTCGGCAGCAGACGCGCCCTCCCACCCTCCCACCTTCAGCCCCGCTCGCCCAGGCTCCTCCGCGCCCACAGACCACGCTGGGAGCTGCTGGGCAAAATCTGGCACCCATTGGGCCCTAGCCCCCAGCAACAAGTCTTCACTCACACACGGTCAACTCCCTCCGCATCTACCCTGACCTCCAAAATCTTCACACAATCCTTAAGTTCTTTGTTCACACTCCTTTCTCTTAAAAGTCAATTTGCCCCAGTATGAGAAATGGGGAGTATCAACCATCGATCCCTTCAAACCCCTGCCACCCTCCTCTTACTTAGGTCTCTGCTCTGAAGAGGTGGCATTCCGTAACCTGCTGACGGTCACCTGCTAACCTCACTCCAGATGCATTTGCCACGGATGCCACCCCAGCTCTGTTCCAGAGAGTTCTGCACCAGTCAGCGCCTCCCTTTCATCTTCAGCCTACTTTTTTTGTCTTCACCTCTCTTCTAGTGAATGGAGGAGGATGTGGGGGGCGGTGAGAAAGAAGGAAAGGAGGAGGAATCCCTTCCTCTGACCAGCATGTCTCCAGTTCGGCCCCGTCTCTCGTTAGCATGTCAGCCAACATTCCGGAAACGACACGGACGGCGTCGGTAGCTCGGCCCGCACTCACGAGGGCTCAGGCGCCTCTCTGCGCTTCACGCACTGGCTTTAATCCTCACACAGCCTCATAAAGTGGACACAGAGACCGGACACGAGGGACACGAGGGATACAGACTCAGGGAATGTCCGAGTCGCCCCACACCACGTGGCAAGGCCAGTCTGAACCCCGCAGCCTGGCTCCCTGCCCTGACGCCATGCTGCTCTCGCCTCCCAGGCCCCGGCCTCCCAGGTCTCCACAGCCCTGCACTGTCCCTCTGGCCATCTGGGCGACCCGCCAGCGTGAGCAGTGGCTGCTGCGCGCTGAACGCCCAGCGCCGCGCAGGCTGAAGTCCTACCCCTCGGCTCCGGGCAGTGCCGCCGTGTCCCCTCCCGTCCCACCCACCTCCGGCCGTCCTCGGGCACCCTCCTGCACCGCTGGCCCGCGCCCCTCCCGCCCAGGCAGGGGTGCAGAAGACCACCGCGCTGTCGAGCCGCCACGGCTGAAACAGCGGCCCCTCGAGCTCTACTTCTGTTTAGGGCTTTTTTTTTCCTTTTTGAGGGACAACTGACATAAAGTAAAATGCAAATGTTAAGTGTTCAGTTGCTTAGGCTTTGACGACTGTGTGCATTCACGCCACCGAATGTGAGACGCGGGGCTCAGCCGCCACCCCGCCGCCTGCGCCCCCTCCGTTCCTTCCGCCTGGAAGGCCCCCCTCTGACGCCCAACGAACCAGGCCTTCGAGGGGCGACCAGCTGACATCTCCTTAAAAGGGTCTACCTGGGCACACCCCCTGCACACTCTGGGCACGGCAAGTCCATGACCGCCGTCTGCCCACCTGTGCCACCTGGTGCCGGGGCCGGGCATCGCGGGGTCCGCCGCCTGCACCCGGCGCTGCGGCTTCCGCGGCAGACAGCCAGGCCCGGTTTGCAACCCCGCCGCCTAGCTCGGCACCTGGCCACGGGACGGCTGCTTAATAAGTGTTTGCTAAACCAAAAAAGGTAATGACATACAGCTTCAAAATATGAAACAATATATGTTAACTTCTCGATGTTGAGAACTGTCTTTTGAGTTAAAGAGAGGGTTCTTTTTCAAGTAGCAGCTCATGTAATTTTAAAAGACTAAAGAGATCGCTTAAATAAAGAATATCAAGGTTCCAGTTACTAGAGAAAGATTTTTTTTAAAACCTGTGATTAATAAAACAAGCTTTAGAACACCATGAGGAAGGAAAAGGGGGACAAAGTTTTAAAAAATTAAAGAAAATGTAAATATTTTTAAAAGAAACTAAAAAACAGTAACAACTCAGGTTCAATGAGAAAGCACCTAGGCACTTACGTATATTAAATTCTTTAATGTCCAAAAGAACCTTTTGAGATATGTATTATTTGTAAGATTCTGAAAGGTAAATTGTTCAATGCCTCAAAGCAAACAAACGGCAGAGCCTGAATTCTTTGTGCCTGCCGTTCAAACAGAGGAAAACACCTTACCTATGACTGCTTCCTGGGCTTTCTCCCTGTATGAAAAAATTAATTAAAATTTTTCATTAGCTGAATTCCATTTCAAGCAAGCCAATAAAAAGTCCATTTCATCAAAATAGTTTCTATTTCTTTTAATCACAGTAAACAACTTTCGTTATTGAAAGTGTTAAAACTAAAAGCAAAGGCAAAATTTTGCTGAACTCCCAGCTTGATTATTAACGGCGAGCTGCTGGACACCCTTAATTCCCTAACGAACACTTCCGGAGCCAGGGCGCCACCAGACGAGCCAGCCGCGCCCTCGCCACTCACACCAGCTCGTCCTCACTGTCATGGATTCCAGCCTGCAAATCCGCCACCAAAACATATCTGTCGCCCCCTGCGATCACTCAGACTGGCACGGAGCAGCCCGAACCTCGAGGGGCCCGCACTGGACACTCCCCGGAACATGACGAGGTTGGCCCACTTGCTTCAGCTCGTCAGCATGTCCTTCTTACAGTCTATTCCATGCCACATTTTTTGCATTTTTACGTTTTTATAGGTGACTGCACTGTTTAAAATGACTGCCACTCACAGTGCTGAAGTGCTGTCGAGCGTGTCATGCACAAGAGAGTGGTGACATGCCTCTCGGAGAAAACGCACGTTGTCAGGTCAGCTTCGGTCAGGCACAACTCAAAGCTGTGGGCCGTGAGCTCGAAGCCAACGAACCAGTTATACATTTAAAATAAGGCGTCAAGTGGAAACACAAAACAAGGTTATACGCTGGTCAACAGATGGCAATGTTGTGACCAGCCCAGCAGGAACCTAGCTGCATCTGCTTGAGGGGGTTTGTTCTGTTTCACTAACTTTGTAGAATTAACTACCATGAACGATGAGAATCAACTGTTTCTGTTTTCTTTCACAGGATATGAAACTACCTATAGTTGTTTTTTTTCCTCCAAAGCAAACCATAATTATTTTCAAGACTGGCAGACAAAAACAAAACAACCAAACAAAACACTCAAGCAAACAAAAAGCACCTTAGGAAAATACACGGAAACACAAACCCTTCACAAAGCAGTTTGATGCTGGCACAAACTACACTGAAGGGTGCAAGAACTCAGAGTTACATGTGTCAGGCACCTAAAAAATGGCACGTTAGCTTTTGGCTTACACCATGTCAAGAAAAACACATGGAGATTAATGTGACCTTCGAAAGGAGAAAGAAACGAGGTGCTATGAAACATTAAAATATTTGGGAGAAATTTTATGGGAAAACAAAGCCTACGGTGATAGCAACAGGTACTGCTACTTATGAAAAGGATTTAGACCCAAATTAATTTGGGAAACGCTGAATTGAACCAGTTTATTTTCTTCTTATGACCTTTAATGTGCCAACTGACACTCTGAGACTAGTGTTCCAAACACACTGGGAAATGCCGGACTAAAGAAAAATTTAAATTTAATTTGATAAATTTTCCTCTTTTCTTAGAATAACAAAAACTCAGAGCTTGGGGCGCTGTCCCAGTCTAATTCATTTTAGAGACTGGAGAGCAGGCTCAGGGGGTCAGTGATTTGCACCAATGCATAGAATTAGAATTAGTTTAGTGACACTGAAAATTAACACACAAACTAAAACTTTTCTAACAGTACGTAAAAAATAGACACACAGTCGACTAATCCTAAAATGTCCTTTTAAAAAATATTTTAATCTTTCTGTACTTAGGGTACATCTCTAAAACTAAACTGAGTTTTAGAGATAAAATGCAAAAAAAAAAAAAAAAAAAAAAAACCAACCAAAAATAACAGATAAAAAAGATAATAGCTAAAGTCAGAAACAGACTGTAGAATGAACAGGTGTAAATTCCACTCAGGGAAGTCCATGAAAACTGTGGTCACAGAATAGGTCTGCTCCGGACTGCCTAGGAGTTTCACCTGCCTGACGGCAAGAGGTGAGAGAGACCCCTTTCTAAAGGTCCTGCGTTCTGAAGGATGCTTTAAAAATCCACTTTACATATCTGGTACGTATGTTATACTTAACCGATACTTAACACATATCCGTACATGAATTAAGCTACATATATAGCATTGTATGTTCCACATTAGAAAATTTCTGAATTATTTCCTAATATAAACTGGTAAAATAAGGAATTAAGGGACTAAAGAGTAAAAATAAAAACCAAAATATAAAAATTCTAAAATAAAATGAAGTTAATGTTATTTTAAAAATAATTAAGTGTTGCGCTAATTAAAGGCGTAAATGAGAATGATGTGGATTTTGCACTACTATGGAGATACTTACTTCATCACTTTCTACTAGATTCTCGAACTGAAAGAAAAAGAAAGTAAGTGTTAGGAGAGATCTATCTTAAGGTATATATCCCACAAAAAAAGTCACTTTTTTTTCTTACCACAAAAATAATGTACTCTGTATTTGTAAGGCACTTAAGTCAAGCCTTTTCATACATCAGTTCATCTGAGATATTCAACGAAATGGTCAAGAGAAGGTACCTTTTTGATTTATAACGTTACATGAAAAAAAATTACAGCAATTTTCTACATAAATCATACACTTATCAAGAAAACTTTCACCTGAATTGAGTATTTCATACAGATGTATGAACCCACACTGCAAGAATCTTCCACTTGAGTTCACAATAAATACTTTATGTCACAAGAAGGAAAATTACTCAAAAAACAGGGACTAAAGATACCCAAACAAGAATTTCTCTTATAATGTTTGTATTTATTTATCTATCCATTCGTGTCACAGTCTGCTGAAAGTCTACTGGGTGGCAGTCACCACTCCCAGTAGGATGTCCTTCCAGAGACAGGAACGTAAATCACCTAATGAAAGCCATTACTATAATTTATACCATTAAAATATTGTATTTTAACTATAATTTGATAAATAACCATTTGAAATAAGGAAAAATTGTTTCCTTATTAATATTATTTTGTTGTCTAAAGATCAAAAAACAGTTCAAAAGGTTTAGAGAATATGGAATCTAAAGGGATTACATAAAACTTTGAAATTATTATCTTGAACTTATTTTTCTGTACTGGTTTGTGATTTTTTTAAAAGCAAATTTCTGGTTCATCTGCTTCTTTATTTAATAAAACAGGCAGTAAAGTGCAGTGTTCAAGCTTCGCAGGCAGGAGGTTCTGACCCGGAATTTGAACCGTGCCACTTACAGGCTGTGTGATACGGCCTGATCTCTTCACCTGCCTAAGCCCCCGATTCTCATCCATAAAATGGGGGGACTGCCACCTCTTCAGTATGATCACAGTAAGAACTGTGCAAAGACATTCATAAACTACACGGTGGAGCAGCTGGCACACAGCGGGGACTGAGTAAATGGCAGGCTCCATTTCTATGTTTTACATACACAGTGACCCAGGCAGCCCTACAGGGAGCCTAAACCAACCTGTTGCCTCAGCTGTTACCTCTCACTAGGGCAGGCGCCCACCTGTCTGTAGGCTATTACTGACAGAACCACCTGTCCCCGAGTTGTGCAGGGTGGGTGACATGAAACCACCACTTCTTAAGAGCAGCAGCAGCAGCAACTCTATTAGAAGAACAGACCCTTAACCTTCTGTAAACCACTCCCTACTCACCCCTCCCACCACTCGCTTCTCTCCCTCTCCACTGACATCGATGATAGGGAAAGTCAGAGTCCAAACTTAATTTAGGTCCAGCTCCCCCTTTAATAACAATAAAAGAAGTTCAACCTTAGGGTCCTTGTATCCCATCAAACTGAAGAGTCCACTCACCTCTATAGTTAAGTGCTCACCTCTCGAGCATGCTCTAAAATACTTGGATCTGGGACGAGAAAGAGAAAAGCAATTTAAAAATCACATTTAATCTTGAAACTGAACTAACGGGATAAAAACATTTCCTCAAGAGCAACTTTGAATTCTGTAACATATACATGCCTTACGTTTATAAAAAAGAATCACCAAATTTGCCCAAGAATAGTCCAGATTTTTAAACCTAGTCATGAGTTTAAAAGTGTTTAGTCCACTCATATTTTTCTATTGGTACTAATATCTACTAACTTGTAATAATAATTTACTATATTCGTTACATAGAACAGAACATAAGTAAATTTTAAAATGTCTTATTTTTACTATATCAAGAAAAATACCTTGTTAAAATACTAATGTGTTATTTATAAGAGTATCTTCCCAATTTCGTTGAACATATGCAAATCAACAATAACTCTGAAAGGGGCTATGCCCACATACTAACAGCAGTTGCCTGCAGACACAAAGCTAGGTGCTTCTTATTCTCGCCCCGAGCCCACACAGGTAAAAGCAATAATGCACATACACATCAACCACATAATCCATTCATATTCCAACGAGGGCCAAATAATGACTTTAATTTTAATCTTTCTCTTTAAAACGTATACATATATCAATTCACCACGATATACACTTTAACTATCTTCGAATTTTGTCAATTCTCTCTCAATAAAGCTGACGTTTTAAAAAATTAGCCGCCCTCTTCTGCTCCTATAGTAAAACTCACAGTCACACAAGCAGTGTGTGTCGTGCGTGCTCTGCGGGGACATGCACACCCGCTACGACAGTGTGGACGCTGGCGCAGGGCAGAGCCGCCCAAACTCCTTGACTAGGGAAGGGCCAGTTCATGACTTTCACTTCTAACGGGGTTCCCGTTACAGCTGCCAACACTGGAGGACAGGACTCCCCATTCCCCACGCGCTGCTGCGTCGGCTGCGACTCCGGCCACCTCGCGGACGGCGCCGGCCCCGCGGCCTGTCCTGTCCCCGGCAGCCCTGCTCGGCTCCCGCAGACGCCGCCCGCGGCCCCTCTGCGGCGCGGGTCGTCTCCTGCCCGGTCTCCCTCTCCTCCCGCTGCCTCTGTGTCCCCAGCACCACTGTCCTTCCCAGAGGACCGGCCTCCTACGACGAGCCGTGCAGGGCGGCTTCTGTGCCGTCACTTCGGCTCCGGTGACGCGTGAGGCCCGCTCTGCTCCGGGACCCTCCTGCTCCTCCTCGAGGGCCGGGGGCCCGTGGAGCTCCCCTTGTCACCGCACGTCATGCAGCACTTTCCCACCAGCCTCCTCACCGCCGGCCCCCACGTGGGTGGCAGTGACCGGGAGACAAGGCTGCGGGTGGTCTCCCCCGGGCCCCAGTGACGCGCCTGCGCCTCACGACCCTTCCCGCGTCCTCCCGCGCTGCAGTCTCAGCTCCTCCGAGGTCGTGGCTCCGGCCCCATCTGAACCAATGCCCCAGCCGAGGTCAGCAAACTCGTTAACGACGTCGCCGTCCGCACTGAAGCTGTGTATTCCTTCTGTCGTCAGGACCTTTGTCTTCTCGGTGACCGAACACAGTCCTGCTTCGACACTTCCTTCACTCTCAGAAGCCGTTTCAAACCGCTGCTGCTTCCTGCCAGTGTGAAGGTGTCACCTGCATGTAAGTTAATGACGTTTCTTCCACCCGAGGGTTTGCCATGTGTCAGGATTCCTGGACAGAAAGCGTCCCTTTGAGAGACGGGAAGACCCCTGGGTTGGGACAGATAAGAACGCTTTGTATTACGTGTACATGCGTGTGGAGGGGCAGAGGGTTCAGTCAAAAGGGATGCCACGTTATCATGACAAAACTGTTATTATCATGAAGAATAAAAAGCGATGACATAGGTGCTATTTTTCCTGGAAAAACTGTAGTTGCTAACAGGTGCAAAGCAGTTTGCCCATTAGAGATCGTTGGTAAAAGACAATTTGGTGTTTTCATTCCAGACGTAAGACATCGCGGAACGTGTCCGATATAAACGCGATGCCTGACTCTCTAAGCACCGACGGGCCCATTCTCCTGTCTTCCCCGTCAAACAAGAGCAGAAGCGAGCCGAGCCTTCCAGCAGCATGGCGCTCTGACGTGAGGATGCGCGCTTCGAGTGCCACCGACTCCTCTCCCCCGGAATGACAGGCCCTGTCCCCTCCAGGCTCACTGAGTGACCTAACTGAATAATGAACTAGAGTTCAGCACTACTAAGTGTCCTGGTCTAGGCCGGCAGTGTGACTTCGCTGTTCCGTCACTTACGCCTCCCGCTGACAGCGAGCCCCAGAAGCAGCCCTGGTGCTGTCTGCGCAAATGTCGCCCTTTTCTCTCCCCGCTGCACATCCAACTCTAGTAAGACCTGAATGCCCGGGCTGGAAAGAAGCTGGAAGAGCCCACCGAGAACACCGCAGCGCCACATAAACTAAAGCTGAGCTGTCAAGATGGGTAAAGTCACAGCAGAGGCACATTTCGCTTTCATGAATTCAGCCGTACGCCCGGGAGGGGAGGGGAAAAACCAGGTGGGCAACAACCCACCAGTCCCTGCGAGAACATGTGTGCATGCTCAGGTATATTAACTATGACAAAAACTGAGCTGCTGAAACCGAGAGGCTGCAAGAGCAATGAATTAAAAAAACAGAAGTCTCTCCTCCCTCTTTCCAAGTCTAGAGTTCCCCAAAGTCATCCCTGAACATTCCTTTATACACAGCCCTTGTGTCTCCGAAGGCCGTCGCCAAATGAGGTAGAGCAAGTGTATGTGTCCCCATTCTGCTGCTGCAGAGACTCAAACATGTAAGGACGCTGGAGGCAGAAAAGACAGGCTCATGCTTGGAATGGTGGTTGGCATGGAAAGACATTCGGAAGAGTGTGACAGGAACGCGGAACTGAGGGACTCTTGCATATGTTTACTTATCAAGGCAGATGTCAAGACCACCTTTTATCAAGGATAAAAGCAGTCTTGACAAGAATAGACTGAAAATGCAGGTTTTTATGCATCTACATGTTATTTTGCACAGTGGTTATTACTCTTTTACACAAAAGTGACTTAAGTAACAGATAACTAAAAAATCCCCACAAATCCTAAACTGGTACTGTTCCTTTTCTTTTCTTACATAACGTCTGTAAAAAAAATAGGAAAGTCTTTGCCTATATCTTCCATTCAACATTATAAATAATTGATGAATAACCATAGTAAATTGTTTCTAAGTCTATTAAAAATTAAAAGCTTCCCAAGACTCTTTTTTTCCTGAACAAAAGATTGGAAAGGTTACAAATCAGATTCCTAGCAAAAACTATTACAATAAAGATGACGTACACTTCATTTTTCAATTAGTATCAAATACTTCAATGAAGGTTTCACCATTCAAATCTCGAGGGGTGGCCCATCAAGTTTCAGGTAGGGACAGCATCGACACAGGCAGTAAATTAAGTAACGATATTTACCGCAAATTTGGGAAGAACGGATGTTCAGAAGTGTCTGTTTGGCCTTGGAAGAGAAAGATCTTCCCGTTAAACACATCGAAGACAGAAAACACAGGCTGAAGAAGAAGTTAGTGCCCTGATACCGAGGACCGGGCCGCAGACGCCTTTCAGCGCTCCGTCACTCATCCCCTGCGGTCTGTGAGCAGCACCTGCTGTTGCTGACCACTCTTCTTTTAGAAACTGTTGTCACTTACATGTGTGTGATACTGAACCTTCTAATTCTCCTAACTTCCCTGGGTTACTGAATGAGAGACACAGCTACGTATTTGAAATACGAAAATGAATAAAATTTGACCCACGCACCCAAGAGGCTTACAGTCTAACAGAGTTGACACAGAGGTGAATCAATAACTGGATATGTTCAAATGAGGGGCATCAAAAATCAGCCTGAGGAGGAGGAATCAGCCAGGCCCCCAAGTAGCGAAAAGGAATGGTTCAAGGAACAGCAGGTACCAAAGCAAGGGAAAGTGAAAAAAATCAAGATACATTTAAGAAACCGTTCTCACTAATTCTGCCAACAAGTATGTACTGAACATCTTTCATGCACTAGGCACATATCTTGAAGCTGGATATTCAATAGCAAGCAAAACTAGGCATGAATTCCTTCCTTCATATTGAGAAGACAGGCATTAACCAAATAATCACACTATCTGGTATAACTGAACCTCAGGAAGTACTCAGAAGAAAAGGAAGATAGTTCCAGGATGGTGGGAGGACTTACCCCACATAGATGGTTTGGGAAGACTTCTGTAGAAAATAACCCTTGAGCTGGCATCCTAAAGATGAGTGAGTAGGAGCCATCTAAGCAAAAACAGATTCAAGGAAGACTGTGACAGAGATGAGGGGGTCAAGGCAGGCATGGAATAGATAATGTAAGGCCTTGAAAGCTACATTAAAGATTTTGCTCTTTATCCTAAAAGTATTGTAAATCACAGATTTGCATTTAAGATCACTTTGACTCCAGAATGCAGGACACACTGAAAAAGGCCAGGAGAAGACGTGGGTAGACCAGCTGGTAGCCTATGCACTCGACCATAAATACTTATTGAGTGCAACTGTGTGGCAAGCACTGTTGGTGTGCTGGGCACACATGGATAGCCAACTCAACGTCCCTGACCTCATGAAACTGAGATGCTGTTACGGGGTACAGACGACAGACAAATTAATGCACACTCAGCCTGCGAAGTATGCAACGACAAGTGCTACGAAGGAAAGCAACGCCAGAGGCTGATGAGCAAGAGTGCCACTCTAACACCGCTCAGGCGCACACACGATCCAGTGTGGGTTCAGAAAGCCCAACTCCAGTGACGGGAAGGGAGGATGCAGTCAAGTGTGCGAGTTACAACAAGGAAAACCGGAGGAAAGTTGTGCTCAGCAATTTGAAAGACAATGTCTAAAGCAGAAGCAGAGGGTAAGGAAACAGGCTCGGTAGGTACCAAGGAGAAATGAAACAGCTGATTGGAGAGGCAGAGGACTAAAGTGTGTGGCTTAGAAGCTGTTCCAGGAACTGGGGAGCACTTGGAGCAGAGGGAGGAGGAATGCGGGGGGAAGGGAACGCACTATTTTAGACATGCGCTAGAACACAGATATCAGACACTTTAGGCAGGTTGACTTTGGGGGCCTCGATGCACCCAAGCATCTCTCTTCAGTAGGCAACTGAAAATACAGTGCCAAACCTTTGAAAAGACGTCTGCTCAGAAGACATGAGATCTGGAAATGGTGTTGGTTCAAACACCACAGCAATGGATGAAATTCCTTCAGGAGGAGTGAGCTAAACAAAGAAAAGACAGGAAAATTCCAAATTTAATAGGCAGATAGGATAAGAATGTCCAGATGGAAACAAGAAGATAAAAGTGATGTTGCAAAGGTCAACTGCAGTTTCATGAAAAGTACAGCTTATCACACAGAATAAAGAGCCAAGTTGTTGACATATATGCATAAAATCCTCCAGTGACAAAGTACAAGATAATGCACTGAGAGATAATAGCAACTAAATAAACATCTGCAGAATAAAGGGCCCAATTAGTGGTTACTGAGAGGGTTCTGAATTCAGAGTGACCTGGGCTGCAATCCCAGCTCTGCTACCTTGGGCAAGTTAAATTTCTTAAGCTTCAGTTCTCAACCTATAATATATTTAATAGTACTTACCGTCCTCACAGGATTGTAATGAGGAATAAATGAAAGAAAGTACTTAGAACATTGCCTAGCACGTTAGAAGTAATCGCATGTTGGCAGTTATTATTAAAATCATTTTTTACCAGGAAAAGAAACAGCAAATCACTGTAAACTATTGCCTGAAGGCAACTTTGCTCGTAGAGCCAAAAAGGCCGATAAATATTAAATATCAAGACAGATACAGAACATGATCATACTCATATAAAACTATAGAATATCTGAAACAACTGTGTGGAATTATATGGTAAGATTCAAGTGGGGATTAAAATAAAATAAAACAAAACATGCCTTGGTCTTTAGTTGGGGAAAGAAAAAACTAAGCAAAGAACACACAGTTAGGTGTCCATATGCAAGACTCCTAGTGCCACCCACGGGACCACAGCGTTGGCCGCCAGAGGGCGCCCTCCAGCATGTGCGGGGAGGGAAAACTCCCCACAGTAAAGGATGATGATGACTCATTAAGATGCCTGTATTTCACTCTTTAAAGACATCTACCTCCCTCTGCTTCGCTACCAAAATACTTTATTAGTTGTAAGGTTTCTGACCAACCGCAACACTGACATCGATATTTTGACTAGTTGATATTCTACAATATGCCATAATTCTCTAATATTTTATTAAAATATTAATAAATCAGGTTTTGAAATTGGATAGTGAAAACTGAGTGATCTGACTTTGGGATACCCCAGGGAAATCTACAAGGCTACGAGGCCAGGCCCCAGATCACAAAGCGCCCTTGTGATGTCCAGCTTTAATTTGCCTAATCAGGCCTAGGTTCTACCTACAGTCACTACCTGGACAAACATATATCATATCAAGTTTTTGTGATGACTCCTAAATTTTTCGTCCCTTACAGGAACTATTAACTATCCAGATCTAGAGATGAGAAAATCAAAAGTACCAGGTGAAATTAAAAAGCAACTAAATTGAGAGGCAAAGCTTAACCTTATTCTTTAAATAACAATCAACTATATCCACCTGTCTCTGCACGTTTACCGAGAGCGCCTAAAATATTAAAATTAATGTAAAACAATAAGTTAATCAGAAGGTTCAAGTAAGGGAACTGTCCAAATTTATGTTTAGGGATTGAAACAGTATATCACCATCCTACGATTTTAGAGGACAATGTCCACAATCTACACACTCTCACTGACTCAACAGGACTTGTTTGTTCAAGGAATTTTGCCACAAGTGGAAAAGTACAGATCCAACTATTAACTTTCTGTGGCACGTCTACAATTAACACACACTGATTCACAGATTTCCACCCTCCCACCCCGCCCCTTCCCTATGCTGCCAAGCTGTTGTGCTCAGGGAGTAAAATCTACAATTTTAATGCTATATTCCAAAGAAAGCAGCTTGTAAAATCAACATGAGAGCACAAAAGTCGCAGGCATGACACAATGTAGTCCAATGTGAAATGTGATTTTTAAGTTCAAGTTTAAGGCCCTATTTTTATTGTTAGAATTTAACACCCTACAACAAACTACAGAAAAAATATTAACAAAGCCCAAAATTTTGTGGTATCCAGTCCTTAAGCAAGCTCACTTAAGCAGCTTGACTTTATGGATGCATCCACACACAAAAATTAGGAGTAAGTTAGATGACTCTGGCTGTGAAGATAAAGTAGCTGCCATGATCCCCTGTAACAGGAATAGCTATTAAGTCAAGAAATCCAAAATAATAAACTAGGCACAAAATCTTCCAGTCCTGACATTTCCATTTGAGGGACACACTGCACAACGTCAATTCCTTTGCATTAGAGAGGTGACACAAACCCTGATGAATGAAGGAATGAATCATGTCTTTTAAGAATTCATCACCAAAAGATCCAAATTATAGATGACTCGGCTTCAACCTGTTTATGCCGAGCACCATATCACCTAACAATGTTGGTTAAATGTGAAAGATCCTGAAAATTTAGCAATCTGTTCCAGAAAGTGCAAAATAGTCTTATTTCCTACACAAAGTGGCTTGGTTCAACTTTTCAATTGTAAGTTTGAATTCCCGGGATATATTTATTTCACAACAAAGCTAACTTCAGGGGGCTTTGTTTTAATCTTTTCAATGCCCTATAAAACAAAAAAGAAACAAATGAAACAATCATGAAATTCTATTATTTGATGATGTGAGTAGAAAAACTTATGCACATTCAAGTTTTAATCAAGAAAAGTCAAGTTCAGAACAGCTGTGATTTTGCTGGTGTCACAGAGCTTGAGGGTAGCAATCCGGGTATGGCATTCCCCTCGAAATTCCAAGAAATCAATATGAAAGAGCTACACATTGTCCCTTGTCTTCAGCACCAAGAATCCCACTGACCACTGAAACCCAGCAAGTCGGCCAGTCTTTGCGCCCGGCAGTGTTAACGCGGCCTGGAACCTTGTTTCACGCCAGCCAGCATCCACGTGACGTCTAGGAAAAACCCCTGGGAGGCATCCACTTTGTGGAGCCAGACCGTCACCTGCCTGTCAGAGCCGAAGAGGACGAAGTCGACGCCGCTTCCTCCGTCGGGAGCGAGCCCCACGCAGGGGGTCTGGGCGGCCGCGGGGCCGGTTCTCCCGCCCACGCGGGGCAGCCCCGCTCCCCGCAGACCCGGCCCCCGGTCCGCGCGCTCGGCGGCAGCGACCCCCGCCCCCGCTCCTCCCCGGAGGCCCTCCCGACGCGGCCCGCGACCGTCGCCCGCCGACGGCCGTCAGGCCGCGGGGCCCTCTAGCCGGTGGCGGCAGCGAGGGTCCCGCCGGGGCCGACGGGCGCACGAGGGCGCCGCCCCCCGGGCTTACCCTCCGCCGCCCGCGCCGCGCTGCAGCCGCCCCGCTTCCCTGCGGAGGCGCCCGAAGCACTGCGTCCAGCAGCAGTTCCCCATCGCATGCCGCCCGGCGCCGCGGCTCCTCCGCCTGCCCCCGGTCGAGGCCCAGGCCCAGGCCGGGCAGCGGCATCCGCGCCGCGCGAGCAGAGGGGCGCCGGGGACCCACGGCGCGCCGGCCTGAGCGGGCGGCGTGAGGGGCGGTGCCCAGAACAAAGGCAGGGCCGCTCCGGAGGCGCCCAGCCGCCGCCGCGCGGGGACGGAGCGAGGGGCTGCAGGCTCCGGGCCCCCGGCGTCCGCGCGGAACCCCGTTCGCCTCACCCCGCAGCCCTGCGCGAGGGGCCGCCCCCGCCGCCTGAGGAGGCCAGGCCCCGCCCCCGGCGCGCCCGAGCCCCGCCCCGCACGCTCAGGCCACGCCCCTGGGCGCGCGGGCCCGTCGCCTCGCCGACGCCGCCACGCCCCCAGCCTGTCCCGGGTCCCGATTGGGCGCGCTCCTGCGGCGGCCCCGCCTTATCCGGCCGCTGGGCCTTAGTTCACTTCCGGCAGCTGCGGGCCCGCGTTTCTGGGCGTGGATGTTTGTTCTGTCGGACCTGTTCCCCACTAGGATATTTCTTTTTCCTCTGGTTTCCCGCCCTGGGTCCCGAGCTTCTGGGGTGTCACATGGTCAAGGCGCAGCCTTCGAGCTGCCACCTAGCGCCCGAGGCCGGGAGTCGGCGGCCTTGAAGGGGCACTCCTGCGGGATGGGCTGAGGGTTTGTCAGTGTCGCCCCGTGAGAGTCAGGGGACTGGCCGTGCCCAGAATTTGCTTCTGATGGTCCCTAGTTTGTGCTTCAGTCTCCATACTGCCATCGTAAGGGCTCTTATTAATAGTGCATTACTGGCATTATTTTTTTTTCATGTCAAATCTTCAAATAATTTTGGATGGGGCAGTTGAGGTCTGTCCGAAACAAGTTGGAAGGCTAGTGTTTTCCGAGACACCAGCCTTGCCAATCCGAGCGTGCTGCCCCGGAGCTGGTAGCCGGGAACAGAAGGCTGCTCTGATGCCGACTGGTCTGCAGCGCCTCCTCAGGTGTAGTTGGCCTTAAAATGGGATATAACGCATGGCTGAGTAAACTCCCACTCCAGAGGATGGGATGCTTTTAGTTACAAACTAACGTCAGTTTTTAGACTGTCTTAATTTATCCTAGGAAAATTGTTACAATTTAGAAAATTGCTACTTTAAAATGTTCTTTGATCTTTTCTTGCTTCCTGAAATCTGGACTGATCTGGGTTTTAATCTTAGCACTGCTACTTAATAACTTTTCACCATATTTAGGTCTTAGTCTTTTTTCTAAAAAAGTGCATAGTGATATGTTGGCCCAATAGTCTTCCATCAGTGAATGTTGGTGGAATGACTGAATGAGTTCCTGAATAATGATTATATTTTCTTCCCACTTTCAGCCCCTGAAATCAGGCAAATATATTTGTGAAATAGTCTTTAAAATGTAGGTCACTTACTGTGAATGGAGCTTGCCGGACTGGAAGTTGCTCTGGGGCCTTGGACGTGACTGAACACAACTGTAATATTTTCTGTGGTAATATATTGGCACATAATTTCTGGCATGATATGAAATAGCAGCTGGAATGAAATAGGTAGTGTGCTTTCTACGTCAGACGTACCATTTGAGGTGCAAGTGAGGATAGTATGAATAATTCCAGAAATTTATTGGAAATGTGGCCCTAAGCTGTGGACAAAGATCAAGACACTAGACACAGTAGAATCAAGAAACGGGGTGAGCAGCAGATGAAGTCAAAAGAACTGTGCAGATGGAAGAGAGGCTGTGTGGTGTGAAGGTGAAAGCATCAGGTACAGTGCCTGGCACATGCTGTGCACCCTACATGTAACAGACACTGAGAGGTACCGGTACCGGCAATAACACTGGGGTGATGCGAAGGAAAAGGAGCCAGCGACACAGACTTAAGAAATGGGACAATCTTTTAATTAAGGGCTGGAATGTTTCATAAAATGTCTTCATCATTGGGATCTTTTCTTCCAGGACTGATATATCTACACAAGTATCTGTAATAGCGGGCAATAAAAAGACTCAAAGTTCATTGGACAAGAAAATTAACTTCTGTACAGTGAGTAAAGTTAACATTGGCAAACAGGATTGCTAAATGCAGAGGTCATGGGATAGAAATGCAACAATCACAGCTTATGAGTTAATTATTAGGCCAAATTCCTCATCACTGTTTCAGACATTCTGCTTTCAGAGGTGAAATCCTTTATAAATACAGTTTATCAAAAGCTGTTCTATTTTAGAGTAAAAATTATGAAGCAACTTCTAGAATACAAAGCCTAATCTCTAAAGTGTTTCACTCTTCAGGGAATTGTTGGAAAAATTTTTTATTATGGAAAAATTTTAAACATATACAGGGTTAGGGAAAGAAAAAGAAAATGAACCTTCAACCCCCACCACTATGCAACGATTACTAGCATTTTGCCAGTCTCGTTTCATCTGTCTCCCAGTACATCAGCCCCAACACACACTCAGCTGCCCTCACCCCAACAAAGAAAAAGCCAGGTACAGAATCAACGTGTACAATAGGTTTGACCTTTGGCAGAGCACGGAAGGAAGAGGTGGCTGCCATGAAAGCAGGAAAAAGAAAACAGCTAAAGTTTTAACAAACCCATAAAGGCTGAGGGTGGGCCACGTGGCCGCTGAGGCTTCAGGACGCCTGAGTCCTCACTCGTTTGTTGATTGTTTTCTATTGTCCTGAAAGACAGTGCAGGTGGGGAGATCTGCCAGCATGCCCCTTGGCGGTACACAGACGTGACAATCTGTCCACTTTCTAGACTTTTCTCCCATACAAAGCTAAAGCTACAAACCTCTGAAGGAGGGGCAGGAAACCTTCGAATCCCCAGGGCCCAGGTAGAGCTCTAGTGAGTGCCTCACAGGCGGTCAGATGCAGAAACCACCTGCGGCTGCAGGAGGGCGAGAAGCCGGCCGCAGACCAGGCACAGGACGGCGCTGCCGAGGGAGGTAGAAGCAGAGCCCGACGCGCGAAGAGCGCAGGAAACCCCTCTGCACGGAGCTGGAGCAGGGCGGCGGGCCGCTGGCGGGGGCGCGGAAAGCCCCCCGCAGCCCGCGACTCCCGAGAGCGGTTCCCGGACCCGGGAGGGGCGGGCGCCGGGGACAGCGCGCGCCCGAGCCCTGGCGCCGCGCCTGCCTGAGGCTCAGGGTGGGCAAAGGGAAACAAGAGCCCCCTCCTCGGCGTGAGCGCCCGTCAGGGAACGCAGCGCGGCCTGGGGCTGCGGGGAGAGGAAACAGATGCCGAGTGTGGACTTCAACTCGACCATAGATAAGCACATTAAATGCTTGGTAGCCCACTGGGATGGCAGGTGTTGCTAGACTGCATGTAAAAACAAGACCCAACTATACTTTGCCTAAAAGAAGCCCACGTTAAACTTGAAGACATAGACCAACTAAAAGAAAAAAAGGTGGCACAGAGATAAACCATGCACAGACACTGGAATTAATGCATGGAATTGTAGCCTTCCAATATACCTTTCTGACACTTATTGAAAGATACATGCATCCCTGAAAAAGATACACAGTGGTCTTTGTGTATATTTAACGTTTTAAATATAACGAGTATAGTGCTGTCCCACCCGCCCAGTGTTGGCATTCCATGATCTGGCCTAGAGTATATCGATGAGTTGTGACAGTTCAAAACCTGCAAAACAACAAAACAAAGCAAAACGAGACACAGCTCCAAGAAGTTCAAGAAGTAACTGATAATTGCTTTTGGAAGGAATATACATATATTTGCTATCTTGCTTCTATTATGCTCCCTGGATGATAATTGTTTTTATTTTTCCTAGAATTATAGCTACTTTAAAAATTCCCACTTTAGTACTATGTGGAGAAGTGACTGGAATGCAATTTTGGCTTTTTTTTTTTTTTTTTTTTTTGAAATGAGAGCCTGTGTCCAGTTCTCAGGATAGCCTACCGGTCGCGGTGCTGGAACATGCCCCTCACATAGGTAGCAGGAGCTGCCACCTGTTGGCCAAATAAAATCAAGTCAACGGGCCTTTTTTCCTTTTGGAATGGGATTGAATTCATTATCAGCACGTTTTTCTTCATTTAAAATGACGTGGCACCTTCTGACTCCCACAGATTTACTAGTTTTTCTGGCTTTTCCTTTGTTAGTTTTTCTAATTCCCAATTTTTTCACTTGTTCTTTTGAGCAACATCATCCTCTTCATGTCCTTTATTCAAACTCCCCTCTATTACAGCAAAAATCACATGTGACAAGATTTCTAAAATATGACAATTGGATACAAGAATTTTATTTTAGATTACTTAATATGTAAGTAGCCCTAGTTTTTGTCACATGTAAAACAGTATTTACCTTAGATTTTAGTCTCCAAAGATTAGGAATACATTTATTTAACTGATTTTTTTCCTTCTTTCTTCCATGAATTATTTTTTAAGTCTTAGATTCAGCTTTAAGAAGTATCAGTTTAGAGTGAATTTACACATAGGATCTTTTACCATTTCTTTCAATCTCTGGGTTTTTCTAAGACTGAACTGCCATTATTAATTCTTCCTCAAAGTTTCTTTGTACCTGAGGCTATTTTCCTTTTGGTTTACAATTATATTGTAGGAAAGTGGGATTCAATATGAGGCTTTATTGACTGGATTTAAATATTCTTCTAAAAATCTGCTTTTAAGGGTTTTTTTTGTTGTTTATTTTGTTTTGTTTTTACTTTTGCAGTGTTTTATCAAGTTGTGCACAAGTTCGCGTGGAAGAAAACAAGGAAAGCAGTGGTGATGCTTGATGGAGAGACAGCTGCTAATCCCTTGCGAGCTGGCCAAATTATCTTCTTTCAGCCCCTACACCGAACTCCCGGGCTCCCCAGAATGCAGCGAAGCCTTACCGAGCAGGTCTGCAAACTCCAGGTTACCACAGAGGAATGGATTCAAACTTGAGAATTAAGAATTTCAGATCTGCTATAAATTCAATTAGTTAGATTAAAATAGGCATTATTGCAGACCTGAGGGCTGGGCAGGGCTGCTCTAGCAGGTGACACTCGAAGGCTTGACTCGGCCTTGGTTTAGGGTTATTCCTCTGCTTCCTGGCCTTCTGTGGTGTTGAGGTGGAAGAGCGGCAGAGATAGGGAACTTTCAGGAAAATATTTTCAGGGTTTCCAGAATTTAAGCTTTCATTAATGATCCCAGGTATGCACAATTGAACAAATAGCTATATAAAAATTAGGTTCAAAGTAATTGCCAGTGATAAAATGTTCTCAATTAAAATAGTTTTCACAGGCTATAATCGACAGGACAAGTAATAATAAGAGTTGGAGAGGATGTGGAGAAATAGGAACCCTTATACACTGCTGGTAGGACTGCAACTTGGTACAGCCAATATGGAAAGTGGTATGGAGGTTCCTCAAAAAACTAAGAATTGATCTACCGTATGATCCAGCAACCCCTCTACTAGATATTTACCCCAAAGAACTGAAAACCCATATCCGAAAAGATCTGCACACCGATGTTCATAGCAGCATTAGTCACAGTGGCCAGGACATGGAAGCAAGCGAAGTATCCTACGATAGAGGATTGGGTAAAGACGCTGTGGTACATACACACAATGGAATCTTACTCAGCCATAAGAAGAGATGAAATACTGCCATTTGCAACAACATGGATGGACTTTGAAATAATCATACTAAGTGAAATAAGCCAAACAGAAAAGGTTGAAAATCACATGATATCACATATGTGGGATATAAACCTAAAAGCAACAAATGAACAGGACACACAGAGACTCAGGGACATGGACAATGGACTAGTGGTTACCAGATGGTAGGGGAAAAAAAAAAATAAAATGTTTTTAAAAAGTATGTATATATTGTATGAAAAAATAATAAACTGGCATTTAAAAAATAAAAGAAAATAAAAAATAAAATAGTTGTCGCTGTTGTGACCGACCTTCCCCAACATTAAGTTCACGTCCTTGAGCCAGTTGGATGATGGAGGGCTCCGAGCCCCCATAGAACCCTGCAAGGAGGCTTATTCTTTCTTTCCTTTTGTAATGCTCACCTCACCAGGCTTTCATCTCTGTGCCCAGGCCCAGTCACTCATGCAGGTTTTATGGTGGAAACTGAAAATACTCTGGAAATTTCCATCTTGAGGGCCAACACCTCATGGAAAACTTTGCAACATGTTTTACTTATTAATAGAACTCAGTTTATCAATTTTTTTAGTATGTATTTTTGCAGCACCTTTTCTATTTAATTAAACAGATTATCCTTTAAAAAAAACCACTTTTCTGCTAGGCAGGGAACAGGCAGAAGATAGAGAAATTCGATGCACTGATGCATAAATTAACAGATTAAAAATAATAACCTTTTATTATTAATGTTCATGTACTGCATTGTAGAAAATGAATTAAGCAAAAATACTCAAATAAAAATATGGCACCACTCAGAGAGCACCACTATTAACAGCTTACTGTATCTCTTGGAAACTACAAAAATACATAAATATAATACATACACTTAATATGTAAATATAACCACATTAATTTAAATTTAACATCATCGGAGTCAAGATGTTTCTTAAACCTCATCTGGTAACACGTCGCCTCTTCCAGAGTTAGCTCAAACTGACTTTTACAAACAGGGAGGCCAAGGGCAGCGGGGCCCGGGAGGGCAAGGGTCAGGGTGGACGTGGACCAGATTCTCTCCTGTCTGTTCCATCGCCCAATTGATGGAGTTATTCTCCATGGGCGTCACTGGGCAGTCGGAGGAGCCACCCTTCAGGAAAACAAGAGAGAGAATACTGGAGATATTCAGGCAGAAGTTTTCAAATTCTCACAAACCAGGGGCTCTGTCAGCAGGAAGAAAGCAGGTGTGGCTGCCAGCAGCAGCTCTCGAAGCTCCGAAAGCCTTTGCTGCAGAGGGTGCCAGGCGCCAGTGACTCCCGAGGAGGCCTCTGGCCACACGCAGGTGGGAGGTGGTCCGTGGTGGCACAGTGTGACCTGAGGCTGCAGGACCCACCCCTGCACATTGATATTGACCCAGAAAGCCGCCCTGTAAAGACTTTGAAAGGTATTTCCAGCCTAGAAACCTCTCATGGGTGGACTGCATCTGAGGCGAAGACCGCTCTTTGGGGAGTGGGGGGAGCCGGGGGGCGGGGGGTGGGATGGGCTGGTGGCGTCCTAGTTCGGTGTGTCCCGACAGAACACGTAGCAGCCGTGGGCATTTCGGGACCTGCGAGCCGGCACAGCCTGCCCAGCTCTGGGGTGCTCCGCAGGCACGGCCACACCTGCAGGGACCTGTAGAAGTCCAGGCATCCGTATGACACCCAGAAACGTCCCGCGTGTGAGCTAACCGCTTTGCATTAGGACATTTAGATTCTTATTCTTTCCCCGTCCACTGGAAAGTCATTAAACAGTAATCAAAGACTTACATGGAAAGTTACAGGTCAATAATCTGTCAAAAAAGAGTGAGTTCTTGCAAACTTTGTATGGCTGCTATAAAATAATTAACAAGAAAGCAGGTTGGAAAAAGAAGCTATCAGAAACTCACGTGTCTGATAGCACAAATCACTGCATTTTAGTAAAGGGGATAATGCGTAGTTACTGACATAATTAAGGGTTCTGGTGGAATTTGTTTAATTACTTTAAAAAATAAATTTTAGCTGTGGAATGGTTTCAGATTTGTGGGACAGTTGCGAGGATCGTACTCAGACCCCTGCGGCCAGGGTCTCCTATCGGTGTCGCGCTCACCTGTGCAGGGACAGTGCAGGACACGTGCACGACCAGTGAACAGCACCGATGCATTTTCATTAAAGTCCGTATTCTATGCGGAATTCCTTAGTTTTCCCTAATGCCATTCTCTGTGCCAGAACCCTCTCTGTGGCACCACGTGTCACGTACTCGTCATGTCTCCTCAGCCTCCTCTTGTCCGGGAAAGTCTCTCAGACTTGCCTTGCTTTCGATCTCCGTGGCAGTTCTGAGGAGTACCAGTTATATGTTCTGTAGGACGAGACTCAGCTTGGGCTCATCCGATGTTTCCCCCACAATCAGCCTGGGGTTATGGCTTCCTGAGAGGAAGACCACGGGTGTAAAGTGACATCGTCACCCTATCCTGTCAAGGGTGCGTGCCGTCAGCACGACCGATTCCTGACGATGGTGGCCTTGACGAGCTGGCTGAAGCAGCGCTCGCCCGGCTTGCCCCCCGCTGGAGGCTTCCCGGGTCCCGTCCACACGGCTCTCTTTGGAAAGGAGAAGCCCACGCCGGGCGGGAGCTCCTCTCTGCAGGGTGTGTCTGTTCTCCTCGGTTAAGTTATGGGATTGTTTGTTTATATTGGGATGCACTCATGGATATTTATTTTATACTTTGAGTTACAATCCAATACTACTTTACACGTCCTCTCGCTCGAGTCGTTCCTGCTTGGGTCACCGGGCGCTTCCAGTTGGCTCTTATACCGTGTGTGTGTGTGTGTGTGTGTGTGTGTGTGTGTGTGTGTGTGTGATTTTAGCACTTCTTACTTACTGGAACTACGAGATGTCTTGCTCTCATCCCAAGTGTTTGCTGCCTAGCCCTAGAAACAGCCGTTTCTCCAGGGAGCCTGTGTCCCCTTCCTTGCCGAATGGTGTGCTGTGACAGCTGGGCGCCGCTGCTTCCAGGTTTTCTCACCGTGGACATACATGAGTGTACACTGTGGGGGAAGAAATACTGTCCCTCTGCTCTTCCAGTCTCCACAGCTAGGCCTACGAAGTAAACTGGTACTAGATTAAGAGGAAAGACGATATGCACATTCATTAAAATTTAATATTACATGCACAGGAGCAGCACAGGAAAAAAGCGAATCCCCCCCATCAGTGAGGTCTGAATGCGTACATACCACCCTGACGGGGCGGGGGTGGGGAGCAGGCAATGTGGGCGACTGCACGATTTTTAGGAGAGACGAACGGGCTCGTAGAAGAGCAGATGGGAGGTGTGATGACTCGAGACGGTCTGTCTGGTTGTGGCGTCAACTTCTTGTCTCCTGGCCTGTGATGAGAGTCAATGTTCTGGTCAACGAGAGTCCCAGTGAAGGGACTTGTGTCCACTGAGTTCCTTCCTGAGAATCTGTCCTTAGGCAGATGAGAGGAGTCCAGAGAAGGCCTCTTCCTGAGTTTGCTGTTTTACGAGGGCCAACAGCTGAAAGGAAATCGAATCAACGCACCAACATGGCGTATTTGGGGGCGGCGTGCCCTGAATCCTTCCATGCTGACCCCTGGGACGTACACGCGTTTATAGGTACTTCTGTAGTTATTTACCTGTGTCTCCAGTAAGGTAACCCTGAGTTCATACTGATGTTCCTTGCTCTGCATTTACATGACAAAGCTGGCAGCAGATGGTGCCTGCTGTTCCATTTCAGTCTTGCTATGACTACGCGCCTCAGATCTAAGAGCCCCGAGCCCTCCTCTGCAGACTCGGCTGCATCGCAAACACGGCTCTACTGGGGACGACGCCCTGGTGGAACCCGGGAAGCAGTGGACATTCGGGGACACAGAGGGTTCGGGTGGGCAGACAGAGCCCTGTCAGCTGGTGACGGCGACACAGAAACACAGTCTGGCTGTACTTTGGGGGTTCACCAGTGCCGTCTCCCCTGGTATGAACATTTCTGACAGTCACTGATGGAGAGCAGTGAGTCATCTGGTCAACGGCTAGGGTGAGTGGCAGTTTGTCTTAATGTGGTAGATGAAGCAGTAGCACCTCGCACTTGTAAGTAGCATCAGTAAAGCACCCGGAATTTAAAACAAGTATTAAACTTCAGGTCTTTCTGTGTCTACATCTTTCTGCGTTGCGAAAATAACGTCTGCTTTGTCAGCCGAAGGCTCTTGCCAGCCAGACTGGTGGGAAAAAGCCTGCGTCATCGGCTTGGGTGTCAGTGACACGGTAGGGGAGGGGAGTCGCAGGGCACGTCCATGACAATGGAGCCAGCTGCGGCCGACAGCCAGGCTGCCAGGTAGGGCGCTTTTAAGAAATGGGTCTCACAGGGTGCAAAAGGGAGAAACGCCTGAGGAGAGCTGGTTTCGCCAACACTGGCTCTATCTGGGCGTCTTATAAAAATATCTGAACGCAAAACTGACAGTGAAGGAAAATGTGGGAGAACCAGTTTTGAAATGCACTAGGAGATGGCACTAAAGATACGCCGTGGTCTAGTATACCACGCTCGTACTGTAAACATCTGATTCGAGAAACTTTCACTTTCCAGGTAAAGAAAAGGAATATGAAAGGGGACCCCAGGATGGAGCAGTGTAATCGAAGACTCGCTATAATAAAGATTAACTAAGATCATCGTACGTTTTAGCATGTTTTCACAGATTAAAAGGTACGACTTTATGAAGATGTTAATAATATTGTTTTAAACACTACACATCGATGATCTTTACTGGCTCGTAGAACCTGCCTGTACACAGAACGTATCCACGCGTACTGGCACTTGCGGCTTGTTTCACGTGAGAGCACTGGTGAACGACTGTATTTATTTTGGTGTAACATTTTTAGTACGTGTTGAAAACATAACATCATGTAACAGAAACCAACAGATTAGTCTGAAAATTTACTCTGGAGTCAAAGCAAGATACTGTTTGTGATTCTACACACATAACATAATACTCTTGGTTTATACGATGGAGTAAAACTTAGAAAAGTATTTTCAGAATCAACTTCATTTTGCAAATTGCTCAAATCCAGAGCAGAACTAACTGCGCATGTGCTGGCGAGCGCGGCTCCGCACCGGCCCGCCGAGGCGAAGGAGCGCCACGCGCGTGGCACCGCGGCTCCAGGCGCCCCGGGACAGCGCGCCCCTCCCGCGGCGTGGCCGCACAGAGCACGCGCCTGTTCAGCTGGTCAGGTCCTTCGTTCCTTGCCTTTATGATCATTTTGATTCGCGAAGCACTAATAGATGAAATTAATGAGACTTCGCAAAGATTTCAATCAAGGAATTGGGAATCACAGCATCCTAATTGAATTTCCTTGTATTTCTCTTTTGGCAACAAGGAAATAATCATACATTTCATGGCTCTCAGTGTATGAGTTTCCCATGGATCGTGAAGAATGTCCTCTTGTGTGTGACTGTTTATACTTAATAATAACAACTAGCACTTATTGAGAGCTTGCTACGTGCAAGGCACCGAGGTAACACATGCAACCATATGCTCAGGCCTAACGATGACCCAGTTTTAGATATGAGGGTCTGGGGTATGAGTTACACAAATTGTATGGTTAGTAAATGGCAGTACCAAGTCTTAAATTCAGATCTGACACAAAGAGATCATTTTATCTCAAAATTTGTTTATACATTGTTCTAATATTTTCCTGTAACCAAAGGGAGAAATCACACCAAACACTGTTCTAGTTTTGGTGTGTAATGGGCTTGCGGCCACTGTTTTGCTTGATCACGCCTATTCCTAATGTTCCAGAGATAAAATAGCAGCCAAAAATGTCTCGTAAGGGCCTCCAAATGTTCTGGAGGCTGGAGAAACCCCTTTTCAAGAGGCTACTGAGCCGCCGAATCTGGCTGCTGTTTCTTTTGTGCTAAAGGCAAACAAGGAAGTTGTGACCAGGGCCAAATTTCCAAGTCATAAGTCAGCTGCACTAGCGTGTTGGGGGTGGAGAGGGAGTAAGGTTTTTTTTTTTTCAAATGAGCTCTGCTCTGTCAATGAAGTTGTTTTTTTAAACATGTTCCAAAAGTTTGAAGATTCAAACTGCTTTGGAACTAGGGGAATGGGGCAGAAAGCACAGACTTGACACCTCCAAGCTTGGACCTATCCAGCCTCCAAGATACTCCCAAGACGGTTTGTCCTGATGTCTGCCAAGGCCCTAAGGGACTCATTCATTCAGGAAGGCCTCGTAAGACCTATGAAGGAGTAAGGACATTATCATAATGGCATCAGGAAGCCACTGAAAAAATTTAGGCCAAAGTCGGAGTCATGTTTTAGAAAGATTATTCTGACTATAAAGTGGAAAAATGTAGGGAGGGAGACCAATCAGTCTGAGAGGAGGCTGCTGGGGACGAAGTTAGTGAGGCCGTGAGTGCAGAGGATGGGAAGGGTAAAGGCAGGACCTGGTGACCAGGTTCACGTGGGCAGGACAGGACAGGACTGGGTCATCTGCTGAGACTGGAAACATAAGGAGAAGGGTTGGGGGAAGGGTGCTCTGTTCTTTCTTTGCACACTGAATTTCAGGGGCTGGGGGAAAGCAAGCACACATGCTGGGCAAGCAGCGAGATGAGCGGACCTGGTGTCCTGAGCAGTGCTGGGATGGAGAAGCAGCCTGCAGCACGGCTCGTACAGAAGGCCACTGAAGCCACGGCAGTGGTGACACCACACGGTGATGTGCTGTGATGAGATCAGGCTGTTGGTAGGAACCCAGGAACACCAACAGCTAAGGGCTGGGCACCCCGAACCCAGCAATAACCTCGAAACCATATTTTGTACATTGGTCTCCTTGGCCAGTATTAACGGAGAAAAGTCTGATTTCTCTGCTCTTCCTTCACCTTATAAAGCCATAAATTGGCAATGAACACATTCTAAATAGCCAGAAACCCATCAACACTTGTACAATAGGTTAAGGTATAACTCTAAGCCACCCACACAGCCCTGACTGCTCAGTGCCCAGCTGTGCCTACGCCGAGCTAGCTTTGCCCCGGCCCCCGACTTTCGCTGTATTCCTCTCCCCCAGCTCTGTAACTGGCTCCTTTTCCCTGACATCCGGACAGTCTTTACTGGATTTGCAGCTCAGTGACAGCTCAGAGAGCTTTGCTGTGATTAAACATGTGCTTTAACGAGAGACGTTGGTCAGAAGACAATCCCGGTCTACTACTGTCACTGGGAGACCCACACCCAGTTTTGGGCGGGTCGATGGGGATTTGCCTCAGCATCTCCTCTTACATCCATAGGAGCAGAAGTGGGTTGTGGCCTCTACAGAGGCCAATCAGTGGTGAGTCGATATAAGTAACTGGCTTGCCAGGAAAAAGGAGCTCAGATCTGCTGTGTTTGCCAATTTTTACGGTGCAAACACTCCCCTCGAGACAACTGCAAGCTACTGACTCAATGTCAGCAAGGGCAGGGTGGAGGCAACATGTCCACAGTCGGCTCAGGCAAGCCAGCACGAGCACACTGCTGGACCCGGAATGATCTGACTGGTGGCCAGGCGTGGGAAAGTGCCTTCTACATGACAGCTTAAGACACGAGAGGACTGAATTCTACAATATACTGAGCTTTTTCTTTAAGGCAAATGAATTTATTCATCTGTAGTTAGTTCATTCATAGATCCTGAGCTTTTTCGTTTTCAGCTGAGGGCTGCTGGTATGAGTGATATTTACATTAAAAATCTAATAACATAGTTTGTAACTTTGATATCTTTATTTATAAGCAGTAAGTTTCTAAAATTGGTTTGTATCCGAGACTGAAATAATTGAGAATCATTTTAAATCTAATTTCTTACAATATAAACCAATGAGGTTACCAGTCTCTTCGTTTTAGAGTGTAGCAGCATAATCTGCATTCTAATATATTTCATGAAAGAAAATATTTCACTTCCATCAAATAAGCAAAGTTTTTTTTTTTCAATCAAAGGAAACAATTTGATAGGATGCTGCTCTAACCAATGATACATAGCGAAAGAATAACGGTGGGTGTCTCATCTCTGTATACGATTTAGTATGCACCCCATAGCAGTGCAGTGCACAGTGCGAGAGAGTGCTGAATAATCACTACTAAAACTTACTTTTAAAATATTTTCAACATTACGCACTGGTGGAACCAGAGCTGTTATTATGCACATTATATCTTTTTTACATTCTAAAGGGAAATTAAAATTCTCAGTAGCATTGGAAAAGAATGAACTTTTAACGATTTAATGCAGATGTACAAAATCTCATGACTTCTTTTAAAAACCTTGAAAACCTACTGTGCACAAATGAAGACACCTTTTGAAATGACATGCACTTATGCCGAGATCATAAAGGTTACTATAAAAATATTGCAAACCCAGTAAAAACACACTGATATGGTACAAAGTCTTTTTTTAAGTAAAACTTTAAACGGTCTGTATTTATACAAATGCACAATACTTTTCAGTGTCCTTTGACTGGCATTTTTGTTCAGGATTAACTGATTTTAGAAATCTAAGTTGAACATTTTACATTTTTTAAAATCAGTTTTCTCCTTCAGAACGGAAGATACTGACAACTTATAGAATAATACATTTTTAAAACAGGATTGGGTAAAAACTTTACAAAGTGGAACAGTAAACACTTTATGTGCTGTAGTTACTGCCCTGCAGAAGATAAAAATGCCCCATTTTCCTTTGATTTAACTTGACTTTCTAGATAATTATCTCAACTATCTCTCCTTTTTCTATATAGAAAGTTTCTGAGATGCAAGTGTAAAGATTTTAAGTTCTCTAACAAAATTCAAAATATCAGTAAGTCATTTTCCTTCTTCAAAGTGTATTTTAAGAAATGCTTATTTCCATATAAAACCCCAAAAGTGCTGAATCAAGACACATTAATAACATGGCTGCCCAATCACTGCCCCGGCTTCAGCCGTAGCGGGCTACTATCACCACCGGCTGTTAAGTCCTAAACGTGAGTGTTTGCCCTTCTGCTGCCATGGTGTGCTTTCTAATACAGAGATCAAAGAAAATGCACTCACTTGTTTTTCTTAAAAGAATGGTGTAGTATTTCAGGTAAAACACAAATCAAGTTTTTGGGGAAAAAAATTATGCCAAGATAAGAAAAGGATTTTTAAAATCTTAGAATAATTGCTATAAAAGAACTATAAAATTTAAATTTCTGGGAAAAAATACACTTAAAATGTCTCTCTAGGAAAAAAATATGTAACTCGTTAGATACAAAAAAATATTGCTTCACCGTGGGGGTCAGCCAACTATGGACCTGGCCACAGAAAGTAGTTAGCACCCAAAGTGTCTAAAACTTCAAATGATATACTAAAGTGATTCCAGGCCCCAGCCACATCATAAAAGTTACATTTCACTTGGGAAGTTTCTCCAATGATAAATCCCTGTCAATCTTCAGATGTGCTTGCTGTTCTGATTTCCATCAAAATATTTACATAGTGTATAGTAATTATCATTCACATTGGTTAGGGCCGAGCAGGGCTGGTAGAAATCCAAATTAATTTCCCAAATTTGGTGAGGGTGGGTGAGGCGTAATTCTCCAATTAAAATTTATTTTTGGCTTCCTGTTTCAACCTTTTTCTTCTAAAATGTTTTACTGGTGCTCTTTACAAGACCTATATTGCCTTATTTGAATTCTATATCCTGTTATTTTCCCTGCTCACTTTTTGATGGTAGTACTTAAGATTTGGCATGGGAATAGAGGTGTTTAAAAGAGGGCACAGATTACGGTAGTAAAACAAGTTTTGAGTAAAGGACAAAATGTGTATTAGACCTTGTTATGATCAAGAGTTGGGTTCAATTTTAAACAACATCCACTTATAAATTTTATTACAAAATAGCACACAATTTGAAAAAAGGCAAACTTTTCAGCTTTCATGTAGTGAAATATGTAACTTCGCCAATTACATATATGGCTACCAAATATCAACCAACAGCTCATGGGCCACATTTCACTGTTGCACATAAATAATGACAAGGCAAAGGACGGCTACTAGTCCAAAGGCTTGCAGGCCAAGAAACCACAGCATAAGCCAGAAGAAAATAACTATCACAGGCTCCACAGTTCGTTCTCCAAAATACATCCTCGTGAAGCCCATGTTGATGAGACTTTTGTTCAGTTCACCAAAAAGTGTCCCCATCTTTTTGTAGTCATCTCCAAGAGGCTCTCCAGTGTGGCTTTGTGATTCTTCAACATCCTTAAAAGAAAAAAAAAAAGAAAGAAAAAGAAGAAGAATGAGGAGGAGGAGGAGGAGAAGAAAGAAACAAGACAGACATAAACATAAATTGAGAAATAGGTGAAGGTCTTTAAGAAAAACAGCTATCTCATAGTTCTGTATCTTTCAAGGACAGTTCTTTATACCACATCATCTTCGTTAAAATAATTGGTTTAGTTCCTCTCTCCTCGTTAGGCCCTAATCCTTTAGGAGTCATGATTCAAACAATAATTATGTTTTGGACATCCCTTTGCTCATAGTAGATGCAAGACAGAAGATTACCCATATGTAAAAAAAGAGAAAAGCTTCAGGCGTGAGGTTTCACATAATAACAAATATTAAGTGCCCTTAAGTATGCCGTCTAGGCCAAAGTTAATTAGCTTAAAAAGAAAAAAAAACATCTGCCACAAAGAGCCAAGGGACTGGAGGGTTTGAGGCACCCTTTCAGCACATGGATCACATTTAGACCCTTCAGCAGAAACCAAGTCCTGATCATTTCAGTCATCAATAAATAAGCGAATATATTTTCCTCTTAAAAATGTCTTATTTTCTATTCTATGTATATAGTTCAAAAGTCATATTTAAGGAAAGAGTGAAAAACATCTAGTTTTTACTTGTAATAGTCAGACAAAATGATTTTCAAGATGACTTTAAGGTGGTTTTCCCCCATACAACGGTAATTTACATAGAGCACAGGGTATCATTGGTGAGCAGTGGAAAATGAGATTCAATGGGGCATCATCGTCAAGTCTGTAAGTTTAAACTAGAATCGTATATATATGAACTTTTGGATTTTCATTTCTTCGGGAAAAAAAAGGGTAGAAAAACAAAAAGCTGTGGAGAATCTAGGGAGTCTAATCCAGGCGCCAACGTTCAGATCGAGTGACCTTGAGCAAATCACTTCACTTCCCTGAGCTCGGTCATCTGCTCCATAAAATGGACTTACACGATGTCTTCTGACACTGATAATTTCCTCTTAAATTATAATTTACTTGTTAACATTCCTCAATTTTGTATTTTAATTTCTAAATTACTTTTCTTTCACTGATATCCTGTGATTGAGTCAGTTTTGTTTTTCACCCTCCCAGACTTCTACCTGTCCTGTGATAACATGCCGCATGGAAACAGCACAAGGGTGCCCTGTCCTCTCCTGGGGGGAGCCTGTCTTTTCCTCAGGGCAGAACTGGAAGGGCCCCTGACCTAGGACCCTCGGGGCCCTCAACCCCTCTGCCCCTCCAGTGTCTGCTGTTGCTGGCATCGTTTCTGGACTCTCTTCTTCATTTTTTTTTACTAAAGTTTCATTTTCCTTTACACTCTTTCCAATTTTTAAAAATCTATGCACGTATTGTACTTTGGAATTTTCTGTTATTGAAGCTTTTTAAGACTTTTTTTCTAGTATTTTTGTGGTTTTGCTACAAAGAAAGTACCCTAATCTGCATGGTTTTCTCTGAAGATGTATTTTAAAATTTTCTACAAACTGCTTGTGGGTTTTTCAGGGGAAGAAGTAGGTGTTGCAACACAAGTCAAAATAGGAAATCGGTTAACTCGTAGAGGCCAGGTAGGGGGCTGCAACGATCACCCGGCCCCTGGGAAAGCGGGTCGCACTGGGCCTGAAGGGCAGGACCCGTGAGGGCTGATGTGGGCTGTGGCTGCTGCCGCTGCCGCTTCTTTTAATATCTTTTAATATGAAACATGTCAAGCACACACAAAATTAGAGAAAGCAGTACATAGAACATATGTGCACCTATCAACCAGATTCAAAGATCACGAAAATTTTGCCACCTGACTGCCGTGCTTCTTAATCTGGGCAATCTGAAGGAGAGAAGAGGAAAAGCACTAGGATAGTGCCTAAGAATGGCAAATCTTCACAGATGAGGTTTTGTGGAAACATCGATGACGTCCAGCAATGCACTGGCTGGGGGCCCGAACACTGCCGAAGACACGTGAGAGCGCGGGAAAGGAGGCGCCGCGAACCAGCGAGAGGCGGGGGTCTCAGCGCGCGGCCTCCGCGCGGGGCCAGGCCGGGCCCCAGCGCCGCGCGCCGGGAGCAGGAGCCGGGCGCCGTGGGGGCGGGGCGGGGTGGCTCCGACCTGTGTCAGCGCCACGCGACCAGACCCCGCCCGGGCGTGGCGCTGAGGTCGCTCCCTCTCGTCGCATGGCCTAGAGCATGACCACGAGTTCCTTTAAGTTCACAAATTTTTAAAGTTTTTTTTTTTTTAAATTGGCAAATCACTGCAATATGTTGAAATTAGGAAAACTGTTTTACGAAAGAAGTATAGCGTGACTTGAGTAGTGGACACGGCTCGAGTGGACAACACGTCGCGCCGCGAGACCACGAGCCGCTGCGTTTCGCTTAGTTCGCCCCGCGCGGGGCGGACGCGCGCCCGGTGCGGGGACCGGCGCGTCTCGTCGCGGACGAAGGCCGGACGCGCGCGGCAGCGCCGTGGTCACCGCATCGTCACCGCATCGTCAATGCCACCGCCACCGCCGTCGTCACCGCATCGTCACCGCCGTCGTCACCGCATCGTCACCGCCACCGTCACCGCCACCGTCGTCGTCACCGCACCGTCACAGCCACCGTCACGGACATCGGCGCGGCCGTGGGCACGGGCGGCAGAGCCCAGGGCCGGACCGGGGCCCTGACACCTGCCTCTCCAGCTCGGCACCTGCTAAGCACTCCCATCCGCTGCCGTCAGCCCAGAACCACCTGACGTCTCTTGCCTGGGCTGTTCAGCAGTTTCCTAATTGCTCCCGCACGCGCCCCTGAGCTCCCCGGAAGCTGCTGGCCACAGCGCAGCCACAGTGAGCCTTCCAAGCGCCCAGTGCAATCACTCCGCCTCCACCGTGCCTTTAGGGTCAAGGCCAAAGTTCTGAATGCCATCTAGCAGGTGCTGCTCGGACTGGCTTGTACCTGGGCCCCTCATCCTGTGATCGGCCTCCCCGCCTGTCTGTCTCAGCCCCAGGTCGTCGGCTTCGTGAACAGGCCCCACGCGTCCGCCCGCCACTCTGCCCAGCACACCTCCCTCCCTCCTCTGCTCGTCAACGCCTGCTCTTTATTTAGTCTTGGTTTAAGCACGTCCTGTACCAAGCTCATAATCATCTGACCTAAACTTGGTCTTCTTCCAGGGTCCCCTTCGTCAGGGAACGGCACACCCCAGAAGTGCCAGCAAGGAGCCTGCTCGTCAGTCCACGTGTGCCCACCCCATGCCCTGGGCGGCAGCACCGCCCTGGGTGCTAAAAGCGCCGGCCGCCGCTCCTTCCTCTGCGCGCTCTGCTTGCGTGGTTTGCATGCTGAAGACTCTCACCTCCTAAATCACACTCTGGACAAGAGAATATTATTGGAGAATCATTTTTAACCTCTTCAGAAAGAAAAATCCCTGTTGCTTTAATTTGATTTTCTGCATTTTTAAATGGAATCCCCATCTTTACTTGCTTATTAGCTATGTGTTCAATAAACCTATTACACACATATTCCAAACATCTGCTCCCCACAAAACGCCATAAGGTGGGTAAGGTTAGACTCTAGGAGTTAGGTGGCTTCCCCAGAATGAGATGACCAGGCAGAATCTGAACACAGAATCTTCTGTCTATAAAATCTGAGCTCCTTCCAAGGAACTGTGCTGAAACTCTCTAAATACCTTAGAATTACTCTGTAGCAAATTTTAGAAATTTCTTTATTACTATAAGGAAATTAAGAATAAAGAAAAAAATCATGGGGTAACTCCTTGGAAAATGAAACTTGGTTTAGAATATTGTTTACCCTTCAAGGCTTTTGAGCTATTTCATAGGTCTGTAAACTACAGATAACTGATAGCAATGCAAAATAATTCTTAACTGTAGACGTGCACACATTCCGGCTCAGTAGAGGTTCAATTATGCCCTCCCCTTGACTGTGGAAAAAGCCAGTTCGTTTCATGTCCATTTGTAAGTTAATTTCAATATATCTTTTCTCCATATTCATTTTTATTTCTTTCATTTCTCCTTTGAATCGCTTTTAACATTTGCCTGGTTCCCTCGTCGATGATGAGTTAAAGAAATATAAAATGTGTTCATTTTATATTTAATGAGTGCTATAATTTTACCTCTTTTTGAAAATTAACCTTTAACATTGCCATTATTGAAATGGCTGATTTGAATTTTAACGTATATTAGCTCTGGGTTTCATTTGCTAGGTTTCCTATGTTCAGCTCAAAAGAAATTAAAAACAACAATGCAAATTTAGACCAATTACATTCTAAGTAATTTAAGTTAGTATTCTAAGATCCTATGTTTGTTAGTCTTTCACTTTCTTGATATTGTGGTGGTTTTGAAATGCACCATATAAAGGAATACGCTCCTTGCCTAAATTCTTACAAAAGCCTTACAGGGCTCTTTAGCTCAACGTACAACTACCACTAGCTCCTCTGCGGTTGCTTCTGAAAATTGAGTACGTTCCTATGAAACACAATGTCCTCTGTCTTCAAAACTAATTTTTGTCATGATAGTTTACCCCAGGAAGCCACACTGCTTCAGCAAAATATCAATCGAGTTTTTACCAGCAGCGTTGTTCTGGATACAAGTGTTTACATACTCTATCTATATGACCTCGGAGATGCCAAAATGAGTGCCCGAAGCATTTGCCATATAATGTCATCTCTGCTGTCACAGAGATTATGGTTCAGTGTGAGTGTGTGAAGGGGGGAGCGGGAAGTTGCAAAGAATAAACACGTGAACAGATAAATACGGTAACTGCGAATAGTGCAAGAGCTATGAGGGAAACGGGAGAGAGCGGTGGGAGAAAGGAAGATGGGGTGGGCTGGAGGCCCCTTCCACGGAGCAGGCAGAGCTGAGACAGCTGACAGGTGACGACACGAAGCTCTGCCGAGCGGGGAGTGGGGGAGAGAGTCCAGGCAGAGCTGGCTGGGCCCGCGCAACGATCCTGACCGCGGTCCACAATAAGATGCATTTCTTGACCCAGAACATGTAAAGTTCTGTGAAATGACACTCACAACAGTGTGTGATGCACTGTTTCTACCCCATCCTATTTTATCATGATCACACTCCACTAAATCGATTTCATGGCCCAACACCAGCTTGGTGGTTAAGAGCGAGCTCTACCTTTAAGCATGATTTTGAATCTTAATTCTGCAATTTACTAACTGTGAGACTTCCCATGTTACTTAACACTCCTTTGCTGTAGTTTTCACATCTCTAAAGCGGGGGCAGTAACAGTATCTACTCATGAGGTCTGACGCCCCGTCTCCCTCCCTGGTTGATAGTAACTTTAGTGTACCCTTATCTCATACACTGTCCCGCTAAGCCCACACTATGCATCTCTTTAATCTTAAATGATTTGATAGTTGAAAAATCATTCCTGACAGTTTTAATTGGCATTTCTTTTACTTCTTGAGAGGCTGGCTGGGCATGTCTCCCTCCTCATTGGATACTCAATGGAGCTGCAGTTTCATTTCCTATAAAATGTACAAAATATGTTAAATATAAAAATTTACTAACTGGAAAAAGCCTCACCTAACTTTAGCATTATTGATTATATGATTTATTTATTTTTATGCTTATGTGATCTATAATTAAAAGCAAAGTCGTAGCACCCACTCATACTTATCTTCCACTAAAATGCACTGAACAACTAAAGGGGAAAATATTTTTGAGGAGATGGAAAAAAATCAATGAGAACATCAGCTAGTTCTTAAACTAACCTTTGAAATTAAACTGAAAAAAGCTAAAATTTGTTTTCATTTCCATTTGAACCAATAGGATCTGATGTTTCAAACCATATTTGCTAATAGACAAATATCCAAACAGATAAGTATTCAAAAATATATACCATTTCAACCATGTAAATATCAAAAATATTAAAATAGTTGTCTATTTTAGTGGAAGAGAATAGTTTGTCATGAGAAAATTATTAAGTAAGAGAAAGGCATACAATGGATTAACGATGAATAGTACTAGGTCATGAAGCAAAGAATGTGATTAAATCCAGCTGCAGGGTAAAAAATTTCTACATTTTCTACTTTCCCTAAAATCTACATATTTTTTAAAGGAGTGTTTAGTGACTTTACTGATAACAAACATTATATGTGCACGACAACATGCTATCACAAGATGGAAAAGCTTGTCTATGGAAAGTAGGCACAATCAAACAACCATTGTTAAAAATGACTTTCTTTCTCAAGTCTCAACTTGGCAGTGACAATAGTTTCTGTTATATGTTATGGCCTCTAAAAACCATGGATAAGGAGTTCTGAAATGAGTCAGACTCATGAAATCTGTGGGTCACGAGAAATCAAACTTAAATTCCCTGCCTCTGTAGATGGTCTGCACATGTCCATGTAAAATTTTGATCAAGAGGATAAAAAATTTTTAAAAATCAGTTTTCTCTAATTAATAGGAATAGGGAAAAAAATCTCACACACAGATGTTAAAAGAGATTATATCAAAAAATACATACTAAAAATCACAAATATAAATCTAATTTTCTCTAATGCTGTGTTTAGATGTTAAATGATAACAGCTTTTTTTCGTTTTCCATAATATTGAGAACATTTGCACCGTGCTCTCGTAGAACTGATAAGCTGTAGGTGTTGCCAAAGGAAACAGCCAATCATTTCCTCTTCCTATGCCAAGGTAAGGCACAGCTGCCAATGAGGTTAAATGGGGGAAAAGACTAGATACGGGTGGATAAATTAGGTGGGAAAGTAGAAGGAATCTTTGTAATCAAGTTAATTAGAAATCCAGTTTCTCTGCTCAAATAAAACTACTCCTTGATGGTCATGTCAACTCCCTTCAGTGCACACGTGTGTGCGCGCACACACACACACACACACACACGAACACATAACCCACCAAATGAACCGAAGCGTGACTTCTAGGGACTCTTCAGGGTTTGAAGGTCTGTGGTTGCTCCTGCAAGATAAGACGGCATCCCAGAGGGGAAGGCAGAAGCCGAAGGCAGAGCAGCCAGCGCCTCAGGGAGCCAGCTCGGTCCTGCAGGGGCTTGGCCTGCATCACGGCACTTTTCATTTCCCTTCCCCATCACGTTACCACTTCTCTGGGCCAGGATGCTGGGTAGCTGTGCAGAGCAGGGTGGCCCTCCTGTCTCCTACCAAGGGTCAGCATCCCACAATGACGACAACAGCAAACCCGTGATCGACACAAAAAGCAACAAGGCTTAGGTCTGTGGGTAATGTTTTTTTAGAGAAACATAATTAGGATCTTAATACTTTATTCAGTAAGTAAATAATATTTATTGTAGCGATCTGAAACTTACATGCACTAAAAATAACAGTTCTGTGATGTGGTTATTTGGGAAGAGTAAGAAGGGAAACAAGAGAAAATTGGAGGAAGGTGCGGGAGAAAGGGCATGCCACGCGTTTTGTACAGAAAATGTCGCTGAATCCTCGCGAGGATTTTAAGAAGTGGGTAGCGTTGTACCCATTACGATGAGTAAACTGGGTCTCCGAGGGAGTAAATACTTAGGATGAGGAGGCTAATGAAGCAGAAGAGCCAGTTCTCAAACTGAGAACTGTCATACTCCAAAACCTTTTTTCGTTGTTCCTTAATGCTAGGCGTCTGCCGAGAAGAGGAGACGGTGGGAATGGAAGACGTATGGAGATGGAGCAAGGCGCTGAGGCGGGTGGGGAAGAATGAGAGACAAAGTGGGAACGAGACACTCCTTAGGGAGAGAGAAAGAGGCCGGCTAGCAGGAAGAATGTGAGAATGTGCGAGCGGAACGGAGCGGCTGCGCCGAAGAGCTGCTGGGAGAGACGCGAGCGCCGATCCGCGAGAAGCGACTGCCTGCCTGGCACTCAGGCTTCGAGAAGACGAGCAGTGCTTACCCGTCCACCGGACGACTTATCAGCAGAGAATCATTCCTGACAACTCAAAACTCTAGAACCTTTATACATCTGAGCAGGGTTTCAGAATTTCAGCACTCGTGATATTTTGGGCTAGATGATGCTTTGTTGTAGGGTGCTGTTCTGTGCATCACCGGAAGCTCAGCAGCATCCCTGGACTGTTTCTATTAATGCCAGGGGCACCCCCTAGTCTTAACAATCAAGATGTTTCCAGACATTGCAAAACTGCCCCCCACCCCGCCAAAGAACTACTGATGTATAGGTTCCACTCTGAGTAAGTTAAAAAAAAAATTAAAAAAAAAACCACGAAAGATGCCTTTTATATGCAAAATTATTCCCTGCGTTGCTCCAGAGACAGGACATTCTTGGGAATAAGATGAGATCGAGTTCACGTCCGACTTCATTTATACTCATAGCCCTTGTTACAGTATTGCTTGTTAAATGTTTTAAAAAGATGTGAACGGAAGTGGGTAAAAACGAATATCTAGCTTTGAACTACAGAATGTGCAGGAGGGCAGCAGCTTTGTCAGAGGCTGTTCTCTGTCATGTGGGAGGGCTCTTTGTATACATGAGAAAACAATGGCTTTGGAGTTAGGACACCTGGGTTCCGGTCTGCTCTAGTTCTAGTTAGCTGTAGACTTGCCCTGGGGAACAGCTGTTGGCTTCTCACATCTTACCAGAAGTTCAAGTATACCCTTCTAGGCATACACATACATACGTGATATATATATATTTACGATAAATGATACACATATTTATCATTACTGATACTATGCCGAAGGGCAAGTATGGTGAATTCTACAGACCGGTTTATTTATCCTCTACCCCCCTGCCACTCAGAGTGTGGCCCACGGGCATGGCAACAGCATCACCTGGAAGCTTATTAGAGATGCAAGATCTCAGGCCTCACCCCAGATCCTTTAACAAGAGATGATAGGCATGTGCCTTAAAGCTGAGGAGCACAGCTTGCTCCAGTCTCCTCCAGGCTGACTGTCTCACTGCAAAGTCTGGAAAACCTAAGAAAGACACTTTTCAGATTACTTTTCAGTTAGGGTTCTGCTTGGAAATTAGGCCCCAAAGCTAACTTTTACATAGTAATCATAAGCACTTACATATATTATTGACTCATGTAATCTAAAAATCCTATGAGGTCGATTCCCTTCATACAGATGAAGAAACTGAAGCCTGAAAGGGTAATTAATGTCTCAAGTTACAATCAGTAAGTAGTAGAGTTAAGATTCAAACCTACGTATCCTAGATCTAGAAGCTGTACTGTTAATCATATTTTTAATGCTAGATCAAAGAGGAAGCATAAGACCTTCCTCCACTGCCATTTTTTTTACACAGATAATCCTGTGGAACACATTTTAGTAAATGCTGTTTACAGAGGTTCCTACATTAAATATATTTACTTAAGTATCTATACTGGCATTGATCTGAAAGTTCCAGGTGCTGTAGAAGGCAAGAAATAGAAATGAAGCATTACCATTTGAAAGGAAGCAGAATCAACCTCCTATATAGACTGGACGATTATATAAAAAATGCAAAAGATTCCAATTTAAGAGATACTGGTATTTATTAGTATTAGCATTAATAAAAGAACTCAGAAAGGTAGATAGTTAAAAACTAAATATATAAGAACCAATAGCTAGAAACCAACAGCAAAAACACGATGTGGAAAAAAAAATTCCCTTTCACAATACCAACAACAATATAAAAGTTTAATAAAGCCTTTATTATTTATAATACTACAAAGGGTTGTAAAGACAGGAGGAAAGTAGTCAATGATTAGGGAAAAAAAGATTAGCTCTGTAACTCCCATAATAAAGTCTTTCTAAAGAGATAAGATACATATGGTGAAGACAAATAAACCCATAAACACATCTTGAAAACATTGGTGGATATTTTACTGACCCTAGGATCAGAAAGAATGTTGTAAACAAAAATATAGAGATTTGTGTGTGTGTGATAGGGGTGTCTGAAATTACCAAAACAATTCCTTTGGCCTATAAAAGTTTAAAGTATTTCTAAATCAAAAACATCATAAACAAAACTGTAAAGTAAATAGCTAGCAGGGAAAATATTCATAATCAACGTGAAAGAGGGATAAATATCTGATGATAATGTCATAAAAAATGGTCAAAGGCTGTGATTTGAAAAGTAGTACAAATGTCCGATACATATATGAATGGTTTAGGAAACCTCTCTAGTATTATCTTACATCGATAAGGCAATTTTTGCCTACTAAGTTAATCTATAACTGATCCTGTTAATTGCTGGTATGACGGTTTCAAATGGCACCCTTATACACCCATGCTGGAAGTGCACACTCGTGCGCCTTTTTCGAATGCAATTCTTTAAGATGTTTCAAGAGATTTCAAAGAGTTTGATGCATTGACCTAGTTCTTCTACTTCTAGGAATCTGCTCCAAGGCAGAACTGTGAGGATTTGCAGGCAAAGATTTTCATTACAGCGTTAGTTATAAAAGAAAGTTTAAAGCAACCTAAATGTGCTATATTAGTGGCATGGACTATGAGTCTACCCTAAAAAGAATTTTTGCAAAGAACTTTTGATAACTTGGGAAATGACACCACATGGTAAGTAGATAAAACAAGATATCAAACTCAAATATTACATGAAACATGTTAAAATACATGTGTGTATCTACGCACATAACACGCATACATAGACATAGGAATGTAGTAATAACAAGGGTTTGATATTTTTAAACAATATATTACTTGAAGTGGGATTCCAAATGCATTGGTTTTCTTGTTTAGACCTTTCTATATTGCTATATATTCCAAAGTACACATTACTTTTATAATCATAAAGAAAGACCTTAAAGCTGATGATGATGATTCTAGAGTCAGTCCAAGGATAACGAGAACTCTGCATGCTCTCGGTAAGCAGGGCCGTCTTAGGACTGCTACACCTAGGTGGACGCCACCCACGCACAGACAGGTGACAAATGGCTAGAGCTGTTAAGGCCAGCTGTGCAGCAGGGCAGACTCTCCCACGGCAGGCTGCCTGGCATTCAGGCACAAGCATGACCAACACACACGTAGGGCAGCTGTGCCCTGTCTCTCCGTTCCTTAGGCTTTTGCCCTTTTCCCCTTGCTCGTCTTAGAGGCCCAACTCCTACTTCAAACTTGACACAGTCCCTTTATCTGGAGGACTTGGTCCATTCCTTCCAGTCCTCCCTTCTTAGGGCAGTTGATTTTAACTGCACTCCTCTGTCAATCAATCTAACTGGAAAGACTCAGGTCAGAAGGTCAGAGGAACCTTAGTTTTCTCTCAGCAGAGTAGCATCTAAGGACAAATTGTAAAATTAGATGCTTCCACATGGCGAGCAATCCTAATGTAGATAATGTCTCTTATTAAGAAAACAACTGTGTAAATACCAGTGTTTCAGTATTGCATAAAATAAATACCAAAATACAGATACACTTTGATCTGGTATCACTATAACAATGAGCCAAAGACAGGTTCTGTGCTGTCACAGGTGACGTAAGAAGAGCCTTCCAGGCTGAGGCAAGGGCATGAGCCTGTCAGACAGGAGTGGAAGGAAACATGATTGAAGGAAAGGGGGCACGTGGAGGAGCCCTTAGCTGGGGAAGAAACCCTCTTCATCACAGTATCAGGTAAGGGCAAAACTCTGCATAGGAAATACGAACAGAAAGGGATTTAATACAGAAGAGTAGTGGTCACTACCACGCACAAAAGTCAACGGAGCCAAAGTCAGGTGCCTGTGGAACTACTGCATTCAAAGGAGCCCGCGCGGCCCCTGCCGCCAAGTCTTTCTCAGGCCCAAGACTCTGGCAGGCCCAGGGAGTGTGCCGAGGACAGCGGACAGCGGGAAGACGGCCTCCGCCACATTCTCAGTTAATTACTTTTGTTTCTCTTTCTATTTATATCATTGTTTCTACTGAAAACTTCACTTTAAGTTTTTAATAACTAGTTTACAAGCCAAGTTTTCAAAAATATTCCATTTTTAATTCGGCGCTGTGGGTCCTTAAAACAACAAAACAAAGACACACCATCCCCCTAGAGAAAAACTAAATAAAACAATTCCTGAGGATATGTTTTATAGTTGTAATTTCATTTACCTCTCCCTCAACTATCTTTACATCTGTAGTTATCTCTAACATCACTGTAAGGCAGTGCATAAGAAATTTTAACTTCATTTTTAGGGCTTGGAAAAAAGCTAGAAAACAAGATTTTGTGATGATATTGCCAAGAAGTGACTTACATGAAAGCTTGCTTCTTACACCGACGGGTTGGGTCGTACCTATTTTTTTGTTTATTTTTGGTTTCTTGATAAGAAGTTCTTCTTTAGTGCTGATGTGTATCAGCACTAAAGAAATGCATATCTCAGGTGTAATTTTCAATTACTATGTATGTAAATAAATGTGACAGAAGTATTTTCACAGGACTACAGGAAAATGAATTTCCGTGACATGTAATGAAAGGAGCAGATATGCAGATATGAAATCTTTGGAATCTCAAACACAACCCCCACTCCTCATGGCCAAGGAAGTTCTTGTTGCCTGTTTTCTTCACGTTTGCAGTTAACAACTAAAGAGGAAACTCAGCCTTTGGCTACTGAGCCATGATACAGTTAACTGGAAAAAACCACCAGGAAGCAAATCAGGAAACTCTCCTACCTCCCAGCGATTCCCTTGTCACAATCTCTTATAATGTTACAAGGATGAAAAATTACACTTGATATGGTGAGGAAACCTAATGCCAAGGCATAATTTTTGTGTGTCACACATTGTTATTTGTTTCCTAAATAAAATGTTGAAATACTAAAAGTATTTACCATAGCTCTTAGTGTCTTTACTGATGATAATGGAGTTTGTGAAACGCGACAAGCACAGATGTTGGGTAATGAGAGGAGCTAGGTATCAAGTTGACTGTCCCAACAGTACAGGCTTCAGTAAAGTCAAATAAATACTCATTAAATTTCCGTTCCTTGATGTGACTTTGAAGGTTGGCTTATCTTGGGTATTCATGAAGGCGTAATTATTGTATTTGCTGATGAAAATTTGTCTCCAAAAATAACTAAATTTCTTGCCTAATCTTGAAGATATTCGATGTGTTGTAATGCCTATTATCACACTTCAGTAAGGACAAATTCGGAGAGTTTCAGAAATCATTAGACTTCTCTTTCCCCTATCACTGCTGCCTTTGACAGTTCCTTACCTTTGGTACTAACTGAAAGTAATTTCCTTGCTTTTTCACTTTTAAAATGAAATTCAGATCTCACTGTGTTCCTGTGAAGACCGAGCTCTGGGAGAGTCCCTGTCACGACACCGCTGGAGCCCGCGCCCCCACACACGGCTCAGACGCGGTCGCCGCCCAGGGAGACCCACCCACACCTGTGGGACGCCGGGTGGGCTCGGAGGGGCCCCGGGAGGGAGCAGCTGCCCCAAACGCAGCGCCGGGGCGGCCCTGGCGCCGGACACGAGGGTCTACGTGGAAGACGCGGCGACTGGGGCCGTTGAGACGGCACTTCCGCAGGACCCGGCCGCCGGCCCGCCAACGCTCCGCCGGGCAGCACGGCGGGCGCCGCGCGCACCCCGCGGCCGGGCCGCTCCCAGGCGGACCCCTCCCCGCTCACCTGCTCGAGCGGCTCCTGCGACCGCCGCACGCGCGGCCGCGGACTCGCCCCGGGCTCCAGCTCGGTCCCCGCCGCCGCGCGCTCCGCCAGCGCGTCCCCGTCCTCGTCGCGCACCCCGCCGCCGCCGCCGCCGCCGCCGCCGCCGCCGCCGCCGCGCAGCTCCCGGGCCGAGCACATCCCGCCGCCCGGGGAGGCACGTCGCGACGCGCGAGGCAGCGCCGCCTGAGGGCCGCTCAGGACCGGCCCCACTCGCCCCGGACCGCGGCCTTGGGAGTGCGCGGTGGGCCAGCGCCCCGGAGTGCCTGCCCGCCAGCCCTTCGCGCCGCGCCGAGCCGCGCCGCGCTCCGCCCCCTCCGCCCGTGGCCAGGCCCCGCCCCTCCCGGCCCCGCTCCCACCGCCCCTGGCCAGGCCCCGCCCCACTCCTACCGCCGCTGGCCAGGCCCCGCCCCTCCCGGCTCCGCTCCCACCGCCCCTGGCCAGGCCCCGCCCCGCTCCTACCGCCCCTGGCTAGGCCCCGCCCCTCCCGGCCCCGCTCCCACCGCCCCTGGCCAGGCCCCGCCCCTCCCGGCCCCGCTCCTACCGCCCCTGGCCAGGCCCCGCCCCTCCCGGCCCCGCTCCCACCGCCCCTGGCCAGGCCCCGCCCCTCC
>CM053511.1:55647267-55699969 GCA_028627145.1 Eidolon dupreanum | reverse complement strand
GGCTTGGGTCACCAGGTGGGTAATGAGACTTAAATTATTTATGTTGAGAGTGTCTTACATAAGAAAAACTTGCTTTATTTGTAGTATTGGGATCACTTTTAGTTATGAGAACTTATGAATATCTATTGCTCTGTTAATAAGGGCATTTCTGTCTTTTCCCTTAATATTCAAAATCACACTTAAATTGTTAAAAACGTAATAGCTTCTACACTACCAAGACTTATATGGCCATGAGAAAATTGGTTCAGACTTCAAAAGAAAATGGCATTACAGTAATAACAGTAAATAACTCTGGCCAAGGATTACTATGTGTAAGGTGCTGTGCGAGAGGTAATTTCATTCAGTCTCGATAATGATCTTAGAAGGAAGATAATCTCATTATCCCGATCTTATCAGTGAGTAACCTGAGACATAGGCGACTTGTTCAAGGACACAGGATGGATGAACAGGATTTCTAACCAGATTCCCCTCGAACCCGGTTCCTAGCTCAGGATGCCTCGTGGCCTGTGGCTCATCTCTGCAGTGGGACTATACTATACAGATGCAGAAATGCCAGTCTTTCCACGTGAATAATGCTAAGTGATTCAACATGGTGTGGAAACAGAAGAGAAATACATGGGATCGTTTTGGCTGGGACCCTGTTTGAAGGTGGCATGCATAGTATAACAGACATTTAGAACCAAACGGATAACCTTTACCCTTGGCTCTGCCACTTGTTTGAGTGTTTATTCATTCATTCCCTAATATTGTATGAGTGCCCTTTATATGCTGGACTTTGTGCTAGGTGGAAAGGATACAAAGATTAAAAAATCCCAAGGATCTTTTAGTATATTGTGAATATTCAAAATGAGTCCATTCCCTTCTGCCTTCATTAATCTCATACAGGCCGTAAAGATGTGATTTCTTCCCTTGTAGTTGATTATGGGAGGCTGACTAGAAGCTGAGCCTTTACAAGGCTGTGTGTCACTGTGTTACTAGGGCGAGTTGTGTATCTGTGTGACGAAGTAGCTCCCCTTAAAGTTTTGCACACAGATCCGGAGAAAACTCAGCCAATCAACTCTACACTCTTCGGAACCTGAGTGGGAAAGGTGACATTGGACTACATTGCCCTCAGAGCTTGGCATCTTATTGGTGAGTGAGTCATAAATATAGAGAAAATCAAATGATAACAACGCAGGAGGTATCACTAAGCCAAATGAATGTAAGTACGCCGCTGTGTCAGAGTTCAGAGGAGGAAGAGGGTGTTGGCCTTGGGGCGGCCGAGGTAAGCCATGGAGTTACTGTTCTCAGCTAAATCTCTAAAGATGAGTAAAAACAGATAGCTAGGGGAAAAAAGATTAATCAGGACCAATTAAGTTTAATTTTAGTTAAATTTTCAATTTAATTGTCTGAAAACCCAATTCAGATTAGTTTAAGTAAAAATAGCATTTATTGGCTCTTACAATTGAAATACCCAGGAAACGTTGCATCAGAGTTCTGTGGATCTGTTGCTGCTCCTGGCCAGAGAGCTCCGATACAGACACGCACACGCGCAGAGGCTGGTAGGTGTAGTCGGAGACCCCGCAGGTCCGCGTGTGCCTGAGTCAGCGGTCAGCGTGTCGTTACTGGTTTGAGCACAGTGCATGAGGGACACTCATTCTCCCAGTCTGCAGAAGACATGAGCGCCGGGCAGACTGGGGTTACGAGAACGAACTTATCAAGGTGACTGCTGAGTTAAATGTTAGATTTCAAGGTGTAATATGAATAAACGTCACTCGATTTTACCATGTTGATAGCATAGTCAGTTTTTAATGTTTTAAAGTATTTTATGCAATTCTATGTGGATTTTCACATTCTACTGTATATATCTCTAAATAAACTTTTATTTTAGGGAAGTTTTATATTTACAGAAAAACCGTGAAGCCAGTATGGAGAATCCCCACACAGCTGCCACCCAGCGTCCCTTACTGTTAACAGGTTACGGTGGTGTGGCGTGTTGGTTAGTGAGCCGATGTTGATGTGTTATTAGCGAAGTTTGTACTTAACTAGATTTCCTTAACTCTTGCCTTATATCCTTCTCCTGTTCCAGGATCCCACCCAGGATAGCACAGTACACAGTTAGTCATCATATCTCAGGCTCCTCTAGGTTGAGGCAGTTTGACTTTGCTTGTTTTTGATGATTTTGGCAGTTTTAAGGAGTTGCTGGTTTTATATAGGGTCCCTCAATGGAGGTTTTTCTGATGCTTTTCTCACGATCAGACTGGAGCTCTGTGTTTGGGGAAGGCAACCATGGAGATAAGGTGACCACATCAAAGGTGTCTGCTGTCCACATGATTTATGACTATTGGTGTTGGCCTTTGTCACCTGGCTGAGGTAGGGCTTGTCAGGTTCCTCCACCATGAAGCTTACTCTTTCCTCCTCTTTCCATAGCTGATCTCCCTGGGAAGGGGTCCCCCTGGACAGCCCGCACCCAAGGAGAGGGAATTTTGCTTCACCTCCCAGGAAGCTGAGTATCCATGTGAAGTATTTAGAATTCTGCACAGGAGATTTCATCTGTTCTCTTGTTTGTATATTCATTTGTTCGTTCATTCATTCATTCATTCATTCATTCAGTATGATAACACTGTGGACACATGGGTATTTATTATATTCTTTGGATTCTAATTGTTTCCACTTTGGCCATTGGGAACTCTTTCTATCGACTCCTGTGTGCCTTTGGCATATCCTCATAACTGTGAGATTTTTAACACTTCCTTACTTTCTGGCGCTGTAGGATTTTTCAGGCCCATCTTTTATCATTCCTGCCACTCTCCTAGAATCAGCCTCTTCTCCAGGGAGCCCTGGTCACGTTCCTGGAGGGAGTCTCAGAAACCAACCTCTGGGAGGTCTATGTGCTCAGTGGTACTGGCGTCTCATCCTTGCTCTAAGCTCCCGCAGCTGATCGAGCAAGGAAGATGCCTGTGCGTGCTGACCCGCGTGTGTGCACGCTTCCGTAGTGCACCCGCGTGTTCCTCCACGAAGCTGAACAGGAGTTCAGACTGATCGCTCAGACTCCAGACCATCACCATGCTGAGTGGTCGGCCCCCGCTTCGCTTGCTGTGACCTCTCCGTCCAGCAGCGGGCACCCTGGCCCCCTGTTGGCTGCCACTCGCATCCCGTGCGGTCCCAGTACACACATGCGGCTCACGGGAAGCAGCCTCACTGAGCACAGCTCAGCTCTGGACGGCTGCTTTGGCCTTTGGCTGGCAGACGCCAGTCATTCCCAGAGTTTCCCTCACTCCCTTCAGTGGTTTCATACATTTTTAAACATTTTTCTATTATAGTCGACACACAACATACATTTCTAATACGGTTAAATTATTTTGTCACATTCTGCATTTCATCCTGGGATCGCCTAAACTCCTAAATGACTTTTTAAGAATTTGCATACATTAAAGTTTATTCTTTGTCTTGTAAAGTTCTATGGCTTTTGAAAAAAAAAGCATGATGTCATATATTCGTCCTACCATGTCACACAAAACAGTTCCCTGCTGTAAGACACCCCGTTCCTGTCCCCCCTCCTTGCCCTGATCTCCTGGTGGCTGTGGCTCTTCCTGCCTTTATGAATTTGCCTTTCCCAGAACATCATAAAACCAGAATCGTACACTGTGTCACTTTTCCAGACTGGCTTCTTTCGGGTAGACATGTGAAATTCATCCACATCTCCTTGTGGCTCAGTAGCTCATTTTTTAACATCACTGAATAATACTCCATCGTGTGGATGAACCAAAATTATTTCATCTGTGTGCCGATTGAGAGACATTTGGTTACTTCTAGTTTGTGGTAATTGTGGATAAAGCCGTTGTAAACATTCACGTGCAGGTTTTTATAGGGATGGAAGTTTTCAGCCAGTTGGGTAAATACCTAGGAGCATGACTGCTGCATAAGAAAATGCCAGAAGGTCTTCCAAAGGGGCGGAACCCTTTTGCTTTCCCACGTGCTTGCCAGGAGTCGAGGCAGTTCAGGGCTTTGCTGGGCTTTTCAGGGGAGGGAGACGTTAGCCTTTCTAATGGGTGTGTAGTAGTATCTCATTGCTATTTAAAGTATTAATTCCTTATGACAAATAATATTGAAAATATTTCAAATGCTTAATCACCATCTGTGTGTCTTTGGTGTAGTGCCTTTTCAGACTTTTGCCCACATTTTAATGGGATTTTTGCTCTTTATCGTTTTAAGAGTTCTTTGTATGTTATGGATACATGTTTTTATTCAGACATATGTTTTGCAAATATTTTCTCCCAGTCTGTGGTTTGTTTCATTCTCTTAAGAGTATTTTTTCCCAGAGCAAAATACTTAAATCTTTAAAAAGTCCAACTTACCATTTCTTTTTTCATGCATTGTACTTTTGGTTTTGTATCTGGAAACTCATCACCCAACCCAAGGTAATGTATTTGTTCTCTTATTTTACATTTTACGTTTCAGTCCGTGGTCACTTTGAGCCCATTTTTATTATCTCCAAGGCGCAAGGCCCACGTCCGGGCTCGTCTTTTTCGCGTGTGGACGTTCACCTGTCCTGCCCATGTCCTGCTCTACAGTGGCCCGTGCTTCTGTGTCGAAGGTCGGCTGACTGTGCGTGCGGGTTCGTCGCTGGGGTCTCGACTGCTCTGTGTGTGCGGCAGCTTTCCTGGCCGACAGGGCGCTGGCTGCAGTGGGGGGCTTTGTCGTGCGCCTCGAGATCGGGGCGCCCCTCGCCGCACAGAGAGGGGGGCCTCGTCTCCCTTCAGCTCCGCCCCGCCCCCAGACCTGCTGCGACGTCTTGTCCAGAGCTTTCGCGTCCACCTGTCACTGATGCGGCTCCCCCATTTCTGCTTATCCAGATTTCCCTGTCGTTCAAGGTCAGACGCAGAAGTTAGCGAGTGCCGTGCGCCCCGAGCCGGATGGAGCTGTTATCCCCCGAGCCCCGCGCGCTGCGACGCGTGTCCTGTCGCCCTGGCTCCGGCCTGCGCTCGAGGTGCTGACCCTGACGTGTGCGCCTCGCCGCTCAATTAGCCTCCTGCCGTGTCTCGCTTCTCTGTCCCACAGCAGGCGATGTGCGCTTGGCTCAGGAAGTGCCAGTTTGTTTAAAGAGTAAAGGGACGGACGCAGTTGGGTGGACTGCAATTGCAGTCCTGACAGCCGCGCGTTAGCGTCTGCTCTTCGATGTGCAGTTATTAAACGTGTTTATTCCACAGCCCCTTAGGTCCTGTCTGTGAGCAAAACACCCACATACTCGACTCTGCCGTGGGCTTTTTTTTTTTTTTTAATTGGTGGTGTGGATATTCTCCTGGTCTGGCCAGTTAAATTGCTTGTTAAATGGTAAATGCTTGCCATATGAATAAATGAACCAAAAAGTACCCCAAACTGTATGGACATATTTCATGAGAGTGAATAGTGAACACATCTGCAATCTCTGTACTATAAAGACATTAAATTATTTCTCTTTTTAACACCTTGAGTTGTTCTTTCTTTTTGAATACGCGTGTCTGCATACACAGATAAAGCTGCACAGACATTTGAGCAAAGTTTTAAAAATTAAAGATAAAACCATATACAGGTTACAATGACCTGCTTCTGTTGGCTCTTGCCATTTCAGACGATGGAAAATTGTCCTTTGAAGAATTCAAGGCGTACTTTGCAGACGGCGTTCTGAGTGGAGAGGAGCTGCACCAGCTGTTCCACACCATCGACACCCACAGCACCAAGTAAGGGCGCCTGGTGCCTGGGTGCGGGGGTGGAGGGGGGAGGACAGGCAGCGCGGGGAGCGGGGAGGTGCGGGGGCTCTCCGGTGCCTGGCTGAGCCGCCCTCCGTGGCGACCGCCGCTTGGGCACCCTGAGCGCTGGGCGGCACGCGTGGCTTGTGCGGGTGCATCCTGAGGCGGCACGTGAAGCGATCATTGTCATCCGTCGTTCATAAGGGAGCGAGCCGTCCCTGTTTTCTCAGGTCCCTCTCCGTTTGCTTTGTTTAAAAGCCGTGCTCAGGCCGTGCTCCCCGCAGCGACCCCGGGCAGCTCAGAGGCGTCGCTGCGCTGCGCGGGGCGCGTCCTCGGTGCCGCCGAGCGGCCCGGCTGCCTGTGCTGCGCTCGTGCAGGCCTCGCTCGCGTCAGCACAGACCTCAGGCACGCTCTGTGTGTGCTTGGGACGTGCGTGGTCACGCGACGTGCGGAGGACTCCGCGGTGAAGGACAGCGGCGATGCGCTGCTGGTGCGTGCGCCGAGCGCGCAGCTGGCGGCGGTCGGGACGCGGCGCGGTGGGAGCGCGGCGCGGCACCCGCCTGTGCGGCTCGCGCGGCCGCCCTCCCGCCCGCCGCGGCGGGGCGTGGGTGGCCCCAGGCCGGGCCCGCTGCCCCTGGGTGGACGACCCCTCGAACAAGCAAGAAAAGCCAAAGGCTATCCTCTTCACTCGAGCTGATGAATAGTTGAAAAACGGCCCGTTTGTAAGTTTCTTGACTTCTTGAGACGTCAGAGCCCCGTGAAATGGTCACGGTTTTGTTGTCAGAAGTGGCGTTGGCAGATGATAACCATGTCAGACGCTCTGTTCCGTCCAAAGAGCCTGAGCGTATCGAGTGCCCAGCGGGCACGACGTGGGGCCAGCTTGCAGGTCGGGGGGCCGCAGGCCTCGTCCTGTGTCAGCGCAAGGGGAACAGGTGCCGGGCACGCGGAGCCCGAGTCCTGGGCGCGTCAGATGCCCGCCTCGCAGCCTCAAGGACTTGCCTCGCCAGCTCGGACCTCAGGGGAAGATGACCTGCCTCCGCAGGGAGACCAGGGCGTGCCGGGGCTGGACGCCCAGCGACCCCCCGAGTGTGCGATCAATCAGGAACGCCACAGCTCCGCCGTGGGCAGGGCAGACGCCAGAAAGCCTGGTCTCCGTGGGCAGCCTGGTTCCATGGAGCTGTCCAGCGTCCTTGCGCCCCCCGCCACCCGTCCTGATGTCTGTCGATCCTCTGTCCACCGTGCTCCTGTTCTCTATATTCGAACTATTAGGATCATGCCTGTCACACCGCCTCCTTGCTCCTGCGGTCCTGCCGGGTCTGTGTGTCCTCAGGGACTGCCGACTTAGGCCGACCGAGAGAGCAGCACCTGCGATCGCCCCTGCTGCTTGGATACTCTGGGTGGTTCTCACGCGCCGCATTATTCGCATTTATCAGGAATTTGAAAGTCAGACTGCGCGCATGGCTAAGGGAAACGCTGTCGGGTTACACCCTGCGCAGGTGCTCTTTTGACACATTTTTAATGACAGAGAACAGAGGTCTTAGTCTCATTGGACTCATTCTAATTGATAGCCAGGTCTTCAGTCATCAATTCTATTTGGCCATTAGAACGAACTTGTGGCTACCAAATTTCCTTATCATTCCCCCATTTTTTTAGATGTAGCTTTCACTTTGTATGTCTGAAACCCATTTACTTTCTTCGAGCATCTCTAGCTCGTGGAGATGCAGAGAGAAAACGCGGCCATTTCCTGAGAACTATGGTAACTCCCCCGCTGGGGAGGCGTTTCCTTGGCGCTGGTTCCCCCCCCCACCTCCCGCCCCCTGCTCCCCCCCCCCCGCCCCCCGCGGGGCCGCTCTGGTGTAAGCAGGCTGAGCACTGCAGGAGCAAGAGGAAGCTAGGAACAAAACTTGCTTTATAATTAAGATGCCATTCTTTTAGGGACTTGGAAAGAATTTTAAGGGGATTTTTTTTCCCAGTGACATGGAAATGATTTCTCTTTTGTTATAATTTGTGAAGAAAAAAAATTTGGTTCCAATTATCTCTTTCAAAGATGTAAGGCGGGCCCAATATTTTATAAAGGGAGTTCATATATGATTTCTAAAAAATATTTAATTTCTAAAGGAAATGTCTAATTTTTAATTGAATAAGGAATTGCCTTTGTTGAATTACTGTGTGCCAGGCACTTACTTACATTATCTAATTTAATCTTCACAAAAAAACAAATTAAGAGTATTTTACTAGCCTGCAGTTAAGGAGTCTGATACAGAAAGTTCGGTAACCTGCCCATGGTTGCACAAACGGTGCGGTCAGCGCCTCGGACCCCAGGCCACCTGAGACGAAGCTTGCTCTTTCCTCGCCAGCCCACCTCAGCCAGTTTTTGGATTTTTAGCTATTTATCATGTAATATCAGAAATCACAATATTCCAAGGCTTCTTAGGCAATCACTTCAGGCGGACCATCCGTGACAGAAGGCAGCTTATTCTCCAGCAGACGGTATTCGGAGGTGGGCTACAGAGAGAGTTGCTTTCACTGCCTTTATCTCTCCTCTTTTTTGTATCCATCATGTAGGATTTCACAGGCGTGAGTTGCTACAATGTAGAATGTTATTCTTTTTCTCTGTGGAGGTGATTTCCATTCTTTGCACATTTTTCTCCCTCCGGCCTTCCTTCTACCTGGAGTCCGTCTTCTGCGTGTGGACTCGGGCCCCTCACCGCCCCCTGCCCATCACCTTGCGTTCGCCACGTGTCCTCTGTTCTTCCGAGCGTCGCGGAGTTCTCCTTCCTTCCGCCACTCGGATTCGAGGCCTTCGCTCTCAACTTTTTCAGATCTTTTTATGCTTTTAATCTTATCTAGAGATTTTTTTCTGGCTGTCATCTCTTCCCTTCGGTAAAGAACTCAAATTCTCTTTTAATCTTAACCAACACTCTTTCTATCAACTGTGACGCAAATGGCGACTCACGATCGATTAGTACTCAAAATGAAAACCGTCCGCTGAGAGCCGGGTGAATTATTTATTCACGCAAATGCAGTGCTCTTTTTTCATCTCTCCGGTATCTGCCAGGGGATGAAATCCGCTCCATGAAATTTTAACCCCAGTGTTTTGAAAATTTGCCTTCTCACCCCTGAGGCAGATTCCTCTTTCCCAACTCCCATGTCCAATGCATCAGCCAGTTCTGTCCCTTCCCCCCGGGCTTATTTATCCCAGGAACCCGTCTCATTCCCTGTTGTCACCGCTACCTAGGTACAAGCTTCTCTTTGCAACTACGTTATTCTCAGGAACGGCCAGTGGGCGGAACAGTTACAGTTGTGTTTCTCTATGATGCCTCAAGATTTCCGAATTCTTGAACTCAACGTAGGTTAAAAACAATCTGTAAGTCATTGCTTACTTTTGAAATGGATGTTTTTTGAAAGCACTCTCTTGAGGAAAATACTTTCCCCTACAATAAAAGTAACTTGCGCTTATTGTAAAAAAAGATTTCAAACAATAGAAATCATTTTTTAAAAGGCATAAGAATGCCCGAAATTCCACAGCCTCGTGCTAACAACCAAGCACATTTGGTTACTACACTGTCAGCGTGTGCATTCTGTTTTAATCGCAGAGAACTTTTTTTATTTCTCCTCTCTCGCTGTCCACCCCTGTCCCATTCCCTGTGGCCACCGTTACCACCTGCTGAAGCGCGGTCCCTGCATCCTTTCGCGTGCTCTCGGCAGACCCCCGCCACGCGTCTGCCGGAAGCCTCGCCCGACCTCCGCATCTCGCCTCGCTCTCCGCAGCCCTCACGCCGGCCACAGCTTCGCGTTTGTTCTGCGTTCGTTCCATCCGTGTTCGTTCCACCCCGCACAGGCAGAGGCGAGGGCAGAGGTCCGGGCTTTCCCTGGCCCCCAGGGCCCGCCTGTGCCCGCACACGCCGGCTCCTGCCCCGCCTCTGCCCATCAGCCCGCGCGTCCGTGCGCGCCGGTCTGTGCGCGCTGCCCACCAGCGCCGCCGCGCCTTCTGCCAGCGGAAGCCTCCGGGGCCCCCGGGTCCATCCAGCCCCCCGAGAAGCAGTGCGGTGCCGTGGACAGACTGGCCCAGGCTGGGCTGACGTCCCTCCGCGGTCCAGCGGGGAGGCTGCGCGGTCACCGCTCCGCACGGAACCTCGGTCTCACTAGCTGTAAACTGGAGCCAACGTAAAAACCCGTTCCATGACGTTTAGCACAACATATAAACACCGACCACAAAATAACGAGCAGGGGGCGGGGAGGAGGATGACGGGGAGGAGGGGAGGCATCCACTAACTTTTCCTTCTTTCCTGGTTATCTTCTTCAGATTTTTTAAATTATAGTTTATGCTTTTATAAGGTATCACATCATTCCATAAAATCACTCATTGTCCTTTGCTTGTCTCATCAGCACGGTCCTCTCGTCTCCAGATCTCTGAGGCAAGGGCGTGCTTCCCCACGCCCCTCACGGTCGCCCGAGCGCGGTCAGCGGTACTTGGGTAGTTGACCGACGGCTGCGGGAGTGGGGTACAGTCATTGGATGCATGGAAAGCAGAGGTGCACTGCGGGGGTGACTTAGCGTTGGACCCGGCAGACCGGCCACAGAAAGGGCGAAGCCACTGAGCAGTCCTGTCAAATAAAAAAGGAAACTGACTCTTTTCATTGGGGACAGAGTAAATGATAAATCTGGCTTTGGACTCTCAATAAAACCAAGGTTATTTCCAAGGCTTTTTCCCTTTTGAAACAGTTATCTATTCCTGTGAAGTAAAAGCTATGAAATGTAATGTTGAGATGTAAATGTGAATGACTTCCTTCTTTTAACGGGCTTAAAACATTTTCAAATTAAGAATTTCACTTTGTTCCAATATATTTAATGGTTCTGCATTTATGTGCAGAAATTCTCTAATGCTTAAAAAAAAAACAACTTCTGCAGAAAATATCACATTCTCTTTTCTGCTCATAAAAGGCTTCTTAGAAAAAAAACAGACTAAAGAGCAAGAGCCTTTGGCAGTGACGTGAAGCTGTTCAGGAGGAAAGCTGGCTGGGCCGGCAGACCATCCACTGCTGTCTCCGGCTCACTTGCTGGTGGGCGCGGTGGTTCACCTTTACTTTTAAGTTTCTCTGGGCATCAGTTTTTAATCACTTTTAGATTCGAAGCAGTGGCTCAGAACAGTTGGGGATCTGCCACAGGGTTTCGATCATCGGCATGAATAGCCCCCACCCTCACCCACCCTCACCGCCGTCAGCTTGAAGGGAACAGACGTGGAAATGAGGCTGGCACCCAGTTTCTATTTTTTCTTTTTCCTTCTTTTTTTGAATTGTGAATAGTTTTCAAGTAAAAATTCAGAATGTCAAACCTGTCAATTATTATTCCAGCTGAGACTGCAGCCTCCAAGAAGTTAGTCCCTTGTTACCTACTTATTCATTTATTTCTTCGACGAGTATGGATTAATAATTTACAGCGGAGACCCTGTGCTGTGTATTATGTATAAGGGTGAATATTACTTCATAGTTCTGGGAAGTCAGCATATTGATGGATAAAAAGTTGTTTCCAGTTATCTTGTGGAAGTGGGTCAGGGGCGTCTACCGACCGCGACCAGAGCCCGCGGGAAGGCAGTCTTGTCTGTTGGCGTTTTGCCCCTCGGCCTGTGCATCCCAGGACCTTTACAGTAGCTCATTCTTGGTGACAAAATGCAATCTGACATGCTTCTGTCTGAACAACCTACCTCCTAACAAAAATCAGATTGTCTGAAAGCTATTAGTAGGAGACTGACTTTTTAGAAATAGTTTAAAACACAAGAAACTTCTGGGATATGTGTTGATAGAGGTCGCCTGTCTCAAAATGTTATGATTGGCCAAAGGTCAATCATTTCGTGAAATAGTATAGGCCAGAAAATCGAATTCCATTACTGGAAAAGGTAATTGATCCAGGCCCCTGCTGTGGACTCATCAAGAATCAAATAGGTAGAATTACCATTTGCCCATTATTTCAAAAATGTAAGTAGAAATAATGGAATTGTATCTATTGTCCCTGAGTCTCCTCCTCAGCCTGGCCTGTCTCTCCCTCGCCCTGATCTACCTCCACTCGATGGACAAAGACTGTGTCTATTCCAGTCTCACTGAAATTAGAACGGGTTGTAAGAGCTCTCCAGCCTTTGAGTTTTGTTTTGCTCTTTATTCTAATTGTCTTTTGGCATTTCTACGTATATTTCATTTTCCTGGCTGATTCACCTACACGGATATTTATCAAGCACTGGTGGTAGGCTAGAAAATATGCAAATACAAAATTTAGCATAATTTTTGGACAGAAGTGCTTTTCTGAGCTGGATGTTTCCTTTTACATTTTAGATCTCTGACAATCTATGTCGAGGAAAGGAAAAGCCTTACTTCTGCAGAGAATTTCTGACCTAACTCCCTCATCTTACATTTAGAAATCTGAGTTCAGAGTTGATAAGCGAATGCCCAGAACCGCGGTCTCCTGAGCCGTCTCCGCCCTTCGCTGTCCGCTGTCTCACTTCCACGGAACTCAGGCGGATGCCGGTGGGAGCGGCCACTGTTTTTAGTGTAACCTAACTGAATGTCCGTGTTGAGCGTCCATTCTGGCAAGCGGTGGGAATTGAACCTCCATCAGCTTGGGGTCACTTTGCTCCACTCCCGGGTTGCGGGTCAGTCTCAGGCCGCACTGGGTGCAGAACCCTCTAGAAGGGAGGACGGCCCTTCCTCCGGGTTCTCGCTCCGTGATGCATCTGTGCGGCGTCCTCCGTTTCACCAGGCTTTGGTCATTAGTCCGGCAGGTCCCTGCGCCACGGTGAGCCCTGAGTGTTCCCAGGCTCTGCGGGGTGTTGGTGACGCCCAGCGAGGGCATGTCTGTGTGTCCGTCACGGTGCTCCAGGTCAGTTTTTCTGCCTGGACATCGTCCTGGAGCCTCCGTTGTCAGTGCTGCCCCAGAAACCCCACCCCACTGCCGCGTCCACGCCAGGGCCGGGGTAGCACAGGGCGGAGGGCGGCCCGGGAAGCTGACATCCGACTCTAAGCTGTCCTCACTGCTCCTTTCTTTTCTCCAGGGCGTCTACCCAGCTGATAGCTGGGGGAGGCTTAGCCGTTACTGAGTTGTAGTTTTCTAAGGCGTTTATCTTATCTAGGTCTAAGCTCCTGAGTTTCAAAAATCAAGAGTCTGGCCTCGCCTTAGAGTTCCCTGGAGAAGCAGAACCAACAGCATGTGTGTTCACACAGAAAGGGGTTCTGTGTAAGGAGCTGGCTCACGCAGTTATGGAGGGCAGTATGTCCAGCAGCTGCAGGGTGGGCTGACAGGCTGGGGACCCAGGGGACCCAGTGGTGCAGTTCAAGTGCAAAGGCCATCTGCTACAGAAGTCCCGGTCGCTTGCAGAAGTTCAGTTTTCTTCTGTTTGTGCTTCAACTGATTGGGTGAGGCCCACCCACATTATGAAGGGCAATTTGTTTTATTCACACATCACCGATTAAATTTTAATTCCATCCAAACACACTGTCACCAAAACATCCCGAATAATGTTTGACAACATATCTGGGCGCTGTGAACCAGCCAAATTGGCACATAAAGCTAACAGTCACAGCCCTGTCCCATCTGTGGTCTGTTGTCATTGCTTCTCTAAGACGTAGCATCCTAAAAGTAGAGCTGTCACAGCAAGAGGTGCAGGTAGAAGCCGACGGGGACACTGAATCCTGTTTCCAGAACATGCACCGTGCACGACTCTAGCAGTGGTCATTTATTTTGACTGTCATTAATAGAACTTATCAACATGCTGCTTCATGGGCACATTTTCATTTTTGCAGGTGTTTATCTTTGTTCTTCCAAAAGAAAATAAAGCTTATTGAAAGCAGGCACTGATTTCTCTCCCATTGATTACAGCGTTTTGTGCAAATAGACAATTAATAAATAACATTAATTGAAAAAAATTTGTTTTGAAACCAGAAGGTACAGCAGTATCTATTTAAGTGAAAACTATGCAGTTTTCAAGTCATATTTGGCACTAAGAAAACATTTAAAGTATAACTACTTTCACTTGATTTTTTTTGGATTTTTTTTTCATATTTGTCTTTATGAAAAATTGAAGACAACTTTTCTGGTAAAAGTTTTAGACAGACTTTTTCAAAATGAGCGATGGTTTTTGCTCCAAACAGCAGGGTATTTTTTCTTGAATGTTGTCTTTGTTCTTAATCTTTAAAGTAGATTTTCCCTGGGGGATTGTGGAAAGCAGCAAAGGAAGGCTTACGGCTCCCTTTGAATCACTGGGAGACCACAGAGGTCCACAGAATAAAGCGCCACTGGTGCACCCTACATTCTGTGGGGCAGCGATCAAGCTGGGCTACATGAACTAAAAGTGGCAGATCCTTAATTACCACAAAATGATACCTAATTATCTGCAGGCCAGCTTCACGTAGCACTGAACATAGCCAGGATGGCGTTTGATTTTGACGTGTCTTATGTAAGACCACCTCTCAGAACTGGAGTGATGCCAGGGACTTCACGGCCTGCGTCGCCACGGCTGCTTGGTTGGCATGCGTGTTCTCAACACGGATGACCACGGATGCCTCTGGTGTCTAATGCTTTTCTGAGCTTAGTAGGGCAGAACAGCTTTTGGGTTAACACTGAAATTCCAGGAGCAATCATTTTACTGTGTGCTTAAACTTGCTCTTGCTATCTCTGAAAGCCAAAAAAGAACACATTTCATTGTCATCCGAGTGGAAACTGCAGTAATTATGTCATAATAGATGTAATCTATGAACTTCGCTTGATCTCTAGATGAAACTGGTAGTTCTAGGAGCCTCAGCAAACCGCCTCAATCAGTGTTTTAGAATATTCTTATTATGAGACTAGCCATGGCTGGTCTTCAGCCTTCTACAGCAAAAGATTTAAGACAAAATTTAGCTTTAACTACCTTCAATAGTGAGAATGCATCAGTCACATAATTGAGTGTTATTTTCAGTTTATGCTATTTTCTACCTATTTGTTTATTCTACAGTTATTTATTGAGTGCTTTCTGTATGCCAAACTCTCCAGAGTAGAATTAACCTATAGTTTAAAATAATAGAATAATTTAGATTACTTCCCAGAGCTGTTATTTTTATGGCAAAACATTTTTTAAAAAAAGATTTTCTTTAAAAATTTTCCAGTGTTATTACTTTTTAATAAAACTATTAAAGCAGCCACAGTTGCTCATTGGGTATAGTTATAATTTCCATTTTTGTAATAAAATTATTTGATTTTGTACTCAGACTCGCTAGAGGGACTAGATTGGACTATGTCTAGAATTAATTTAATATGCCAAAGGTATCAGAGGAAAGAGTAATTCGGCGTCACCTGCCGGGCGTACTGGCGCGTCACGTGACGCAGGGCCGGTCTTGCGTCCCTGCGCCCCTCGCCCCCATGGGGAGTTATCCCCCCGATAAGGATGCGCCGCGTCTGCTGACGTCTCGGCTGCATGCTCTGCATTTATCTCCATGGGTAGTGGCGTCTGCTGCATACACATAAATATTGAGCCTTGCAACTCTGTATTATGTGTTAGAAATCATTTGAAATGTCATCAGACTTACCTCAGAGGCTGAATTTAGGGAGTTCTAGCAGTTCTACCAAGGCGGGAGTCACGATGACTAACGTTTGCTAAATGCTTACTTTGTGTCACTTACTCTTTGAGCTGCTTTGTGTGTATTAACTCATTTAAATCTCGTGGCATTTCTGTGAAAGAGAAACTATCCTCATCTCCATGTTGGGGCTGAGGCCCCGAAACACAGACACGACCTGGGCTTACAGACGGGACCGGTGGAGTCAGGGTTGGAACTCAGCACTCGGCCCGGAGCCCGCGCTGTGGCCGGTTCACCCTGCCCCCTGTCTGGTGCTGGGGACACAGACCCAGGATGGCCTGTGCTGAGACGGCGCCCACATAATCATGTTAGTGCTTACGGCTAGGGTTGGCGGGGATAGCTGCGTTTGGCCATCTAAAAACTTTTAAAATGTTACCAAAGTAATACTTTGTTTTTTCCATCTTTTCAGCAATCTCGACACAGAAGAACTATGTGGTAAGTTTCTTTAAAACCAGTGAATCCATTACTTGCTTTAGAATGAAAAAGAACGTTGTCATCTATTTCTGCATACCATGAAACAGTGTCACAGATCAAGAGTCCTGGAATAAAATAACAGATCATCGCAAACCCAAGGGGTTTCTTTGTCAGTGAGTTTTGCTCCAGCATGTATTTCACTGTGGAAAGAGTTGGTCCTCGTTAATTTGTTAACAGGAGGAGAATTCTCACTGAAATTGGTGTAGTTTCACAAGAGCAAATTCTCTTGAATTTTTTCTAAATGGGTGTTTAAGCACAACGTTCTGCTCTTCAGAATATGTGGTGCAGAGCCTTTGTTACTGTTTTGCAAAGTGGACCCCTCGAAATTTGAAAACAACTTTTTCTCACACTTGCCTAGACCATCCTGGAGTTTTAAATGACAGTAGCAGAACAAGTGATTCATGGGGAGAGAAATCTTTACAAATTCCTGACTTAGTAGCCTCTTTATTTTCTTTATCTTTGTGGAAAAAAAATAAAAGTCTAAGAATGCAGAAAGGCAAATATTTTTGAGGTTTATTCTTTGTCATCAAAAAATTATGGAGAATTGTGTGGCAATTAATTCGAAACATCCAAATTTCTCTGAAAACAGAGATTTTAAGTTTTCTGCTTTAAGATAAATGTGTAGGGTGACATCTTTGTCCAAGTTTGGTCTCATGTGGGAGGAACGAGCTTTCCTCTGCCCTCCTAGGATTTTTTCAGCTGATCTAACAGTCAAATCTACATGAGAAAGATTAACAGGAGGAAATAACTGAATTTAAGCACATATATATGTACCCCACACACCTGAGAGCTTCAGAAACAGAAAGGGAAAATGAGGAGCACAAGACAGTCAGAGCTAAGCACCGAGAAGGGAACGTCCAGCCCATGAGAAGTCCGGTGACGGTGCACGGAGCTAAGTCCGGTGACGGTGCACGGAGCTGCACTCGGAGGCCGTGGACGGACACGGCGCCCCACAGACAGTGCCCCATAGAGTGGTAGTTTGCAGCTTATTCCACTCCTAAGAATCAGAGGCGGACATGTAGGAAGGTGTGTGAGCTGGCGGGGGATGAAGGAGGCGGTGCGTGGGAATGTTGGGGACGGGCACAGGCTGAATGGGGACACTTGCTTCCCGCGGGTGGGCCGGGGAGAGTGAGCCGTGAGCGCCGCGCAGCCCGCAGGTGTGACGACACAGCTCCTGCGGTCCCCTGCTCTGCCGTCTCCTGCTCGATTCACTGCTCACCTGTTTTCTTCTCAGAAGTCTGCATATTTACTAAGAAATGTCAGTGCTATTTTCCATTTGTTATCAATATCAGTGTCAACAAGTAATTCTACCTAGAGTGTTAAATAATTAATCCAAAAAGTTTCCATCAAACATGCAGAAATTTAGTGCAGTGATTCCAAGCAGCTCACGTGTGGTTATACTTATCACTAAGTTTAATTCCATAACTACTATGATGCTAAGAGGGACAATAATAATAAGCTGTAGCTCATCCAAAGACAGCATCATGGGAACTGTGATGGCTGCTGATTCTCCAGTGACAAAGTTCTAAGGCTTTTCAGTACATTAATTCATAGAGATTCCTCTTAGGTTGGGCTTGTTCATAGGTCCAGATTCACATTTTCGTTCTTTTGGAAGAAAGAATATTTGTTCAAGAATAATAGTAACTGTCCAGATTTTTTAAATGAAATGAACATATTGACACTTTAGTCTCACTTGAAAACCTTCCAGCGTTCATTTATTGCTGACATTGTATTTGTTTTACTCATCTGTGGAATAATTAGCTGATTGTTTATTTTGTGCTTACCTAATGTAAACATGAATTTTTAAAATATTTTTACTTTTCAGAGTACTTTTCCCAGCACTTGGGCGAGTATGAAAATGTACTAGCAGCGCTCGAAGACCTGAATCTCTCCATCCTGAAGGCAATGAACAAAACAAAAAAAGTAAGGAAATGTTGACGTCTGTTTGCCATAGAATCTCTCCTTTGAAAATATTTTTCATGAAAATCATCCCTATTTTCTAACGTATCAAAAGTATACGTTTGCCTTTGTTACGGATTCTTTCTGCTCGTGTTCAGTGAGCCGTTCCGCTAGCTCGCGAGGCAGTCGCGAGGCGCCAGCACCATGCTCCGTGCTGGGGTGCCCGAGCGAAGAGCCGCCTTCCCCGGGGACGCTGGGCGCACACCTGCTCCCCGCTGCGGCAGAGGGCGGGCAAGGACGTCAGGGCGGCCAGCGAGGCGCAAGTCCAGAGCACCCTAGGGTGGCACGAGGGGGGGAGGGAACGCGCCTTCCGTCGTGCTGCTGGCAAACCTGAGGCTTCGGGCCCGGGTCCTCAGGGCAGGCTCGTCAGCCGCTGATTTAAGGAGAGCTACGAAAACTCTCGCAGCCTTCGGAAAAGACGAGAGGAGAATTGTCTCGGAAGTGGGGCGGAGGACACGGAGGAGGCTCGTTCCCGAATCCGGGTGGTCGGGACGTGTTGACAGAAGCTGTGGAGAAGAAGAAATGAATGCAGATGTGTCTGCGAGCCCGTCTCCAGAACTTGGAGACGGGCAGCGTGTGGGCGGGAGCAGGAAGCAGCCAAGACGAACGCTGGTCTGTAGCACTGACCCTTGAAAATATACTTGATCCATGTAATCCAGGATAAGGTCTGTGATTTAAGAAAAGAAGAAGAAATGGTGGACACTGGAAAGGCTCTGTGTGCGACGGCTCGGGGCGAGTGGCAGGCAGGCGTCCGGCGTCCTCTCCCCGGCCGAGCACCGCTCCCTTCTCAGGGAGAAGCCGCGCGTCTTGTTCAGAGTCTCCACATTTCTACCCAGATGAAAGTCCTGTCTCAGTGGGCAGGGCTGACCGTTCTAGGCTTTCACGAGAAAAAGAAATGCCAGCCCTTCGTGCTGCGTCTTCCCTGGCAATGCCTCTGTCTGCTGCTTTGGGAGGACAGCGGACGAGCCCTGACTTCGGCCTGCCTCCCGCCGCGCTCCGTCTCCCTGGAGCCTGCAGGTGGCTTCTCTTCCGCTTCCCGTGCCCGCCCCCCACACTCCCCTTTCCTTGTGGGGTGTCTGGGCCTCCCAGGATTCACTGACCCTCTTACTGGTCAAACCTCCCACGCTCCCGTGGATGAGAGGTCTCTCTGTGAAGAGCAAGAAGAAATGCCGTAGTTCTCAGAGCTCTCATTTGGGGAAAACTTCATGAATTCCTGCGTTCCCTGTGCTGTTACTGTAATAAGTCTGTAGGATTTATCATTCCAAGTTCCCTCCGTTTCAGGCAAAACACAGGAGCTGAAACGTGAGGATCAGTGCGATGCCCTCCTAGGCTCACGGCGGCGTGCGCTTCATTCTTCATGATAGTTTCGTCATAACCCTTTCAAGTCTTTGCTAAAAACAGAATGGAAATTATCCTTGGGCTTCGGAGCGGCCATAGGAGAACAGCGTCTGTGGGTGATCGTTTACAGAGCGTGTGTAGGGAGGACGACGAGGGGACCCCAGGCAGGCCTGAGCCGCAGCCCCTCTGGCCTTGGCCAGACTCCTGCCCAGCGCTGGCAGAGGGGACCTGGGGCCATGGGCGGCTCCTCCGGGCTGTGGGGACACGGTCGTCCGGGGCGGGCCAGTTCTGCCGACGGGGTCGTAGGACCTTGCGGGCTAAGCACACCACTAACCACTTCGCGACGCAGCGTGTGTGGTTTCGAATGGAGTCATTTCCATTTGGCTAACGTTCCTCTCGGGGGAGTCACAGGGCAAACGACTGGTCAAGCGTACTGATAACCCTCGGGCACCGCGGCCCGCGGCGGCGCTGGTGACCCTCCCTCCCGCCGTCTGCAGCCGCCAGGCCCTGAGCTGTCATAAGGTCGGTGGGATTTAGACCAGCCAGTTCTCATTTGAGCTTTTTAGTTTAAGGTTTATGTCGTCTCACATGGAACGTGCTGCATATAGGCAACTCTAAGTTGCATCGTGGTGCGAAAGCTTCTGGTGTTCGATGCACTTGGTCTTTGAAACAGTTGAGCTCTTCAGAGTCCAGCTATGGACCAGCAAAGGCTGGACATTTCCAGCTTCTCTGGTAAAGTTGCTTTTAATTTTATTTCAGGCCAATGAACAAACAGGTGTCCAGAGCTTACTGCAGTGTGTGGAGAACACGTGACAGGGATTATGGACAGAGAAGCCGATAGTAAATGCTGGACTCGTAATTAAGTGCTAAGATCAAAACACGGATGGTGTGTAAGCAAAGCATGAACAAGGGAAGTTCATGCAATTTAAACACATTCGACTGTTATCAGAGAAATCAAGGTGCTAGTTAGAAGGCAACGCAAGTTACAGGCCCTGCCGAGCCCAGGATGCTGAGCTTTTCGCTTATCAGGAGTGTGAGGTATTTCCCGAAGACAAGCCGGTGTACTCGAGAGCACTAAGCACAACGCTCAGTGGTCTTCTAGGCTGGGTAGGTTTCTCAAGGGTCCGAAGCCCCCAAATAGGAGCTGATTTCCCCCGAGTGGCCGCTCCAACGTGGTGCATCTGTGCGCCCTCCCCTCAACCGCCACCTTTGTCCTTCGCTGGATCCACTCGGGCTCGTGTCCACGTCCCTCCCCCTGGTGAAGCCTCACCTAGCGTCATGCCCACAGTTCCTCAGTCCTCGAGCACGCGGGCGTGCCTGGAATGCGGAGTGCCGGTCTGCCCTGACTGCCCGTCTTCCCACACGGGCTTTTTTGTTTGTTTTAACATTTCTGCATAGTTTTATAAGAGTTGTAATAGTTTTTTTCCAACTCTGAAGGAAACTTCCATCGGAATTCCTATTGGATTTGCATGAAACTTATAAAGTAATTTTAAGAGAATGGTAACACTCTGCCTTCCCATGCAGGTGCAGACGTATTTCTCCATTTATTCAAGCTTCTTTTTGTCTCATTAAATCAATATATAGGTGATTTTACATTTTTGTTGCTTTTATAAACGATCTGCCTTTCCATATTCCTAACAATATTTGTGGAATATTGGAAAATGATTGATTTTGGTACATAGATTTGGTTACTAGGTTAGTTATCTTGCTCTCTCTGTGACGTGCAATTTATCTTCCTTTGCTGATATTACGGGCTCAAACATTGAGATCCATCGCCACTTTCTGGGAGAATCAGCCCATCTCATCTGTCTTCCAGAAAAGCTAACCATTTCTGCTTCATCTAGCTTTCCAGCTCATCATAACTCTGAAGGTTACTTTATGCCTGTTGTTACATACATATTGAAATTCTGCTTCAGTGCTTCAATGTTATAATAAATTAGGACTCTACATTTTAAAATCTTATGTATTAAAGGAACAAGATAAATTTTTATAATATCAATTGCAATTTTTCAAAGGTTAAGTCACAAAATACTACAAATACAAACTTGCAAAACATTAACAGATCTTGTATATATTTTTACCAGAAAAGAAAAACACAGAAATGATAAAACAGTGTGAACACATAAAGTATTTAATTAATTGTCAGTACATTGATATAGGCTATGAATAAACCTGACATTCAAAAAAAATATAAAAAAGCAAGGTCAGTATTAACTGAGCAGTCAGATCAAACTTCAGGGAGTTAAGCTCCAGAGATGAGCTGGATTTTAACAGAAGGAGGGTGGAAGAGCCTGCAGACACGGGCTGGGGCAGGCTCTGCCAGAGGCTGCCATTTGTGTCCAGAGAGTCAGTCGATGGCTTTTTGATGGACGGGGTCAGGTTTGCCACATTCCACCATATCTACTGTTCCTTGAATGAGTGTACAAGTACCGGGCAGGGGTCTTGCCTGTCATCTTGAGGCGAGAGGACTTAAAAAGAAACCCAACAATTTCTAGAGCTGTGACAGAGGCCGCGGGTAAACCTCTTGGGTATGCCAATCCACAGGGCCCCTGTGAGTATTATTACCTTTGTGTGATCACTGTCTACTCCCGGACAACCCCACAGGCCCTCCCGGCCGAGCACCCCCACCCAGCCCCGGTCAGGCGAGATGAGAAGACATTGTGCTTGGTGTCCAAGTACCTGTGGTTTTGAATGGCTGTTTATTTCCTTCACAAATCTCTTTCTAATGAATCTTTCCTAACTTGCTGGCTGGACCACTTCTGTTCTTAATAGGAACTGGGAGTTAACTTTCTACCTCGTGAAGTTGTGAGTACCAAGTACACGCTTCGTGGAGACAGAAGGGCTGGCTTGCTCTGCGGAGGGACGCGGCTCCGAACGACAGCGGCCTCCGTGACGTCACAGCCCTGCTTCCGAGGAAGTGGCTTCGAAGCGTCACAGGCTGCGCGAGGCAACGAGCAGCTGGCGAACCGTTCTAGGGGGCGCGCAGCTCAGCGTGTGCCCCTCTCACGAGAGTCAGGCTCTAGGGCTCATTTCTTTGGCCCCCAGAGGAAAGGGTTAAGAACCGGTCTGTGCTGTGCTCTCAGATCTGACACGCGTCCGTTATTATCAGGTCGAAGTTCTCTTTTTCCTTTCTTGTTTTCCATTGCAAACAAAAAACAGCAGGATTTAGTTAGCCACAGTCCTTATTTGAATGGTTTATTGTAAAATGAAATGGCTGCGCAGTGCGTGTGGGCGCCGGACGCAGGCCGCGGGTCCCTCTGGGTCGCCCTACGTGGCCCGGTGACAGATTTGAGCATTCTCTCGGGCCATCAGATGGTGCTGCACTTCAGCCTCGCCGGGGGACACCGCCTGACGTTAAAGAGCAAAACAAACCCCTGTTCTTTGAGAAGCTCATTGCGTTTCCGCGCAGCAGAACGCGTCAGGCACAGACGGGTGAAAAGCTGACCCCAGGGCTCTAGGGACTGCGCATGGGTTCGTCGACCTTACAGAACCGGCGCTCTCGCAAGCCTGGCGGGTCGCGTTTGCGGCAGGGGTGCGGCGTGCGCGGAATCGGGGCGCGGCGTGCGCGGAATCGGGGTGCCGACGCTCGGGCGCTTGCTCTACCGCGCAGCGTCGGGAGCCGCGGCTGGCGGTCACCGCTGCCATGCCCAGGGGCTGTGCGCGCAGCCGGCGGTGTGACCCGTGGCCCCCTCCATGCTCCGCGTCGCTGCGCGGTGAGGCGGGTCGCCTGCTGCGTTCCGGGCTCTTCTCCCTCGGGAGCTTCGCAGTTGGCGTGGCCGCGGCCTGTGCTCCCTCAGGAGGTAGAGTGTGGCTTTCACACCTGGAAAGTCTCTCTTCAGAGGACAGGTCGGAAAAGCCCGTAGTCACACGCCCAACAGTTGCAAAAAGTATGATTCAGAATTGGGTAGAAACATTCCAAGTAGTTGCTTTCCGTCCATTCGCTGAACTCAGCACAGAGCAGCCTCTGAGCAGAACAGCGATTACGGCCGTCGCCCGGGTACCGGATTCTGCAGCCGTTGCCATGGCAAAGGGGAGTCACTCAGCCTCTGATCAAAGCGAATCCTTTTGTGACAAACAGTGAGGCGTCTGCCAGGCTTGCAGCGGCAGTCTATTTTCCGGCGTGCCGAAAGCCCACTTGACGTTTGCTTTTTGTTGTTTATGCAATAACTGAATGAATTTTGCTCCGTCAGTTTCTTGATTTTTTCAGTAATATAAATGTACTTTAATCATTTGAATGTTCTGATTTCAGCTATGAAAAATAGACTGATGGATAGCGAGCCTGTAACTTATATTTGTCCTAGAATCAAAATTTTACCTTTTACTATTAAGGTTTTTGAGTGTTTCAGTTGAAATGGAACACAGAGAAACCATCTCAAATATGAAAGAGGAGTAGGAAATTATAAATGAAATGACCGGCAGCCTGGAGATGTTAATTCCAGCATAGGTTTTGATAACTCTTTACCCGAAGGGCATCAGCGTTTCTGAGAAAAACCCTGATATGATTTAAGTGTCTCTGCTCAGGAAAGACCAGGTTTTAGACCTCGTGCCGCCTTTTCGCTGTCATCGGCCGAGACGTTCAGCTGCCGTTTCCCTCGCTTTTAACTGGTGCTTCCCTTCCAGCGAGCTGTGGGGCGCAGCTCCCTGCCGGGGCCTCGGGAGGCAGACCTGACGCTCCCCTGGGAGGAGCTCCCCGCCCAGACTGGTCGGCAGGCTTTGGGGGTTCAGCCACCTCTCTGTGGGGGCTCCAGCCTGGGCTAGCTGGGCCATGTGATCCCCAGCAAGCGGCTGAACCTGTCTGGCCCTCCGTTTGGGGACGTGGAGTTCGGATTCCGAGGTCCCCCCTGCGCTGCGCTGTGCTGTCTTCGCTGATCGCCTGTGGAATTCAGTGGCTTCCTGACACTGGCTTTCAGATACTGATCTGATGTTTCACATCAGTAGACTACAGACACCCTGTTATTGTTATTCGTTAAGGATGTCTCAGGCCAAATGGGACTTTCGGTCATTGCATACGCTTAATGAAGGAACGAGAATGTGGTCTAGTAAACCCTGTGTGTATGTGGCGCTCGGCGGTAACCGTACCCGCACTCCCGTCGTTATGTGTGCGTTAATGTTATGCGTTTGTTGAACGAACGCACTTTACACAACTGCAGAAACAGGAGCTTAGCTCCTCTTGTGCACCTTACAGTTACATTTCCACGGGGAGTTTCGGCAGGTAATACAGGGACCAAGACACATTTTTTTTGGTCCCTTTTCCTCAAAGCAGAGGTGAGCCCATGCGCGTGGTGTGACGTCACTGACGGGGGTGGTGCTGCAGGGCGGGCCGCTGGGCGCCGTCCACGGGGCAGCACCGAGGCCGGACCGCGGACCAGAGCGTCCCGACCCGCCCCAGCCCCGGCAGCCGCGTCCCACACTCTGCTCCTTCAGACCCGGCACACAAACGGGCTCGCGCGGACTTCGAGTTCCCGGAACTCGCTTGCGGCTCCTAGCATAATGTCCTCAGGGGTCATCTGTGTTGTCGCGTGTTGCAGGATTTCCTCTCATTTAAAAGGCTGAATGATATTCGGGTGTCTGTGTGTCTGTGTGTCTGTATAATTTTTTTATCCACTCATCTGCCTCTGGACTTTCGGGCCGTTTCCACATCTTGCGTTGTGAGCAGTGCTGCGGTGAGCGTGGGCGTGCCGACACCTCGTCGAGATCATGATTTGAGTCGTTCGTGTAGGTGCTCAGAAGTGGCATCATTGGATCACATGATAGTTCTGGTCTTAGCTCGGTGAGAAGTCTCCACGCTGGTTTCCACACGGCTGCATCATTTTCCATTCCCACCAACAGGGGTTCCAGTTTCTCCTCATCCTTGCCAGCACTTGCAGTTTGTTTGTTTTTTTATAATAGCCAAATCTCATTGTGGTTTTGATTTGCAATTCCCTGATTAGTGACACTGAGCATTTTTTCATATGCCTGTTGGCCATGTATGTGTCTTCTTTGGAGAAATGTCTGTTTAAGTCCTTAGCCCACTTTTAAATCAGGTTATTAGTGTTTGCTACTGATTTGTAAGACTTCCTTACATATTTTGGAGATTAACCCTTTATCAGATATATGGTTTGCAAATATCTTCTCCCACTTTGTTGATTGTTTCCTTTGCCGTACAGAAGTCTTTTCATTCGATGCGGTCCCACTCGTCTGTTTTTGTTTTTGTGGCCTGTGCTAAGAACCATGTCATGGACCTTTTCTCTGGTGGCTCCATCTGTCACCTTTAGCTTCAAGTCTTGCATCAAAGTCTTTAACCTATTTAGAGTTGATTTTTTTATGTGATGTAAGATCAGGGTCCAAATTCATTTTCACTTGTGGATATCCAGTTTTCCCAAAACTACTTGTTGAGGAGATGAGCCTTTTCCATCGTGTATTTTTGGCTACTCTGTCAGAGATCAGCTGCCTGTATTTGCATGGTTTTACTTCTGGGATATCCGTTCTGTTCCAATTAAATGTCAGTCTTAGGCTATCACCATACTGCTTTGAGACCCAGCATCAAGGGGAGCGAGTGGCGGCCACATTGCCTACGCTGAGGCCCCCACGCTGTGGGGCGCACTCCGGCCTCTCCCGGGGTCCGGTCTGCGCCTCTGTCAGACTTCGCCCTCCCCCCGTTGCCAGGCCGGGGCACCGGGGGCGAGCGATGCCAGGCGTTTCTGCCACAGTTATTCTTCCCGGCCCTGGCGGGTCCCAGCCCCAGCCCCCTGGGCCGTGTCTCCCCTCCTCCCTGTCCCTCCTCCTCTGGGACTAAGCTGGGGTGAGCGGGATGTTGGGGAAGAGCCGCCCTCAGTTACTTCTCCCTGCCGCGCCTCTAATGGCCCGTGTTTGTCGCCTTAGGACTACCAGCAGGCCTCCAACTTGGAGCAGTTTGTCACTCGATTTTTACTGAAGGAGACCTTGAGCCAGCTGCAATCTCTGCAGAATTCTCTGGAATGTGCCATGGAAACCACTGAGGAGCAAACGCGTCAAGAGAGGCAAGTTCAGTGCGCTCGCCTTGCGTCTTCCGTGGCTGTGTGTGGAGAGCGGAGATGGTCACTGCATTCGAGGTCGTGCAAACTGAATGAGAATGAGTAGAATTTTTTTTTTTTTTGGAACTAAATGTTTAATACAAAAATTAGTGCTCTGCTAAGGCAGTCACATCAAAAGAGACCTTTCAAGAGAGAAAGCATGGATTTAGACAGAAGGCCACGGCCGCCACTGAGCGCTTGCCTTATATTTGCCTCTGAAATACACTGTTCTTCTGTTTTACTGTCCATTTAGTCAACAAATTTTAATTGAGAATGCAGCACATGGGGAAAACTTGCAGACACGGATAACACGAACACACATTTTACTTAGTCCCGATGCTCGGCTAGCTCAAGTCTATTTCATAACTAAATGGTGAACAGTAAAACGGTAATGCAGGGTATGGAGTGCGAAGCCCCATAGAGAAAAGAAAAGTAACTCGCCAGGGGACTCCAGAAGGTAAGAGGAGGTTGAACGTGGATGGTGGGCTGGAAGGCGGCATCGTGGAGTGTCCTGCTGACGTTTGAGCTCCTCTTGCTAATTGGTGTAATTTTAAAATGTGGAAACGACGGGAAAAAGCCTGGATCTCGTGGGAGACCCCAGAATTCAGCGAGCCTAACTACGGAAATGGGGAAAGTGAATGATGGGACAAGATCTCAAACTCCAGTGCCACCAGTTGGTATCGTGGAGAAGATAAGCACGATAGTATGATAGTTGTGTGCATAAAGGCACTAATGTTAAAGATAAACCTGAATTAGATGCAAGCGGATGTCAAGATAATTCCAACAGTCGGTACTTTCTTGATCTGTCATTATTTAGAGAAAAGCTTGAGAAAACTCTCGCTTACGCAGCGTGTTTTTGCATGTGTTACTTGAAGCCCAGTGGAACCGATTTCATGTTCCCGATGAGAAAAGGAGGCTGGCGTGCTGTTTCTTTTGTTTAGATTTTTTGGACATAAAAAGGGTTCTCCTTTTCTAGAGTCAGCGGTTTGCCGCCCGCTCTGCGAGCGGTTTCTGCGGTCACTGCTGTGAATTGCGCTCCGCACGCCCCCCGCCCCGCCCCGGTGCGGGAAACACGCCGAGCTGCTGCCCGTCGTGCCGGCCACAGGCCAGCCTCGAGCGCCGGCGACCGCGGCCGATGGCCGCAGAGCAGCCGTGCGTGACGTGCGTGATAGCCGCGTACGGAAAGTGCAAGGCGCTAAAGAACTGATGGATCTGTTATTTCTAGGCTTCTAGCTCAAAGACAGCTTGGGAGAACGGGAAGTACTGCGGGTCTGTCAGTTTGGGGGGTGCATAGTATTAGACTGAGGCACCCAGGGGTGCCCAATCCCTCCCCAAACCCGTGATGCCCCTCCCCAGAGGTGAATATGCAAATGAGAGGGGGTGCTGGCTGATTCTTTTCCATGATGCCAGCAGGAGGCCAGTGAAGAAGCTTCCCGGGGAGACACCCCAGCCGGTGTTTGAGGGGGCGGTCTCCCCGCCCGCCCAGACAGCCTGCTCCTCGGCCGGCTGCTTCCCTGATCTGGTCACTGCTTGAGCAGCACCTCCTCTGGGAAGCCCACGGCTGCTGCCGTCTCTGTCCCTCCGTCCCCTCCCCCACGGCCACGTGCCGTCTCTGTCCCTCTGTCCCCTCGCCCATGGCCACATGCCATCTCTGTCCCTCTGTCCCCTCGCCCACGGCCACGTGCCGTCTCTGTCCCTCCGTCCCCTCCCCCACGGCCACGTGCCACCTCTGTCCCTCCGTCCCCTCGCCCATGGCCACATGCCACCTCTGTCCCTTGGCTGTGTATTTCCCATCAGACTTAGTCTCTGGACGGCAGGGGCTTTGCCTTGTCGCCTTCCACCTGGCACCAGAGGGGCAGTGGACAAGGTCCTGGGGCAGCGAGGAGACCAACCTCCCTGGCATCTGGGCTTGAGAAAGGTCTTATGAGCTATATGGATGCATTTATACTCAAAACGATCTGTCATCGGCGGCTGTCAGTACAGGGGCGCTGTCGTGAACCTGGGTTCAGGTCCGTGAGTCTCACATGGTAGGTGGTCAGGTTTGGGGTGGGGAGCAAGCTCAGTGGGCAGAGGTCAGACCACAGAGGTCAGACCGTGCCACGGGCATCCCTTGGTCCTCATCACACAGGAGGACCCCACGAGCCTGGCCCATGAAGGGCTGCAGCCACCACAAACCCCAGGCTGTCATAATTTGCTTCACCTTCAGCATCCATATGACTTGGGGGTTAATATATGTGCATCTAGGGGTGTGCGGACGCCTCGGAATCGGGCAGTGCTGAGAAGCCCTTCAGCCTGCTGCCGGCATCCCTCGGCCTGCAGGGATGCGTCAGCACGGTGTGCGGGGCGGATCGTCCGAGTCCGCGCCCGCGGGAACAGCGGTCCACAGAGAAGGGTGTGCAGCCGGGTGCCGCAGAGGGGGGTCTCCAGGTGGCATTCTCAGGGCCGTGTCTGGCCTTAGTTCCACATCCTTGGAAAGTTCCTAACAGCCAGTGACAAGAACGGTCATTACGTGATATGGAGGTTTCCCTCCACAGCTGTGGTCCCCAGCCTTGGTGGCTCCAGGGACCGGAGCTCCCATGAGGATCTGAGGTGGGGCTGAGGCGGTGACGCTGGCACTGGGGAGCGGCTGCCCGTACATGTGACACTTGCTCACTGGCTCGCACGCCGCTCACCCCCTGCTGTGCAGCCCGGCCTGGCCCTGGGCTTGGGGACCCTGCATAAAATTCTCTTCCTCACAAGCTGGGGTTGAATTGTATGTGAATTTCTTTTTTATAATGGAATCTACAAATTTGCTCTATTTTCCAAAGTTCTGCTTTATCCAGGAAGAGGATTCATTCCTTCTGGGCTGGGACGTTATTTTTTCCTCTTTTTGAGGGTTGTCTAGAAGTAGGGAGAGGCTTTAATGTTGCCTGCACGTGATTACAAAATTCAGGAGCGTTCTCTCAGCTTGAGTGTAAAGATGGGCTGCTCTAAGGACCTACTCCTGCGACCACCAAAACTCCCAGAAAATTCATTTTTTTATGCCACGAGAAAATCTATAGGAAGTGTCCATTAAAGATTAGAGAGTAAATGTATATGATTTCTTTTGCTCTCTCCCTAAACCCTTCAAAAAATGGCACTAACCCACTTCCCGCTTGCCTGGCCGCTCTCGGGGCTGCACCATTTACCAAGACAACTCACAACTCCAGCCCTCACCTCACCCCCAAAGTCTGCCCTGAAATATCTCGCTTTTATTATCATTTTTCCATCGCTCTAGCGTAGCAACAGTCTTTGGAAACAAATGACATCATTCTATTTATACCATTCTGTTTTTGGTAGTGGTTTTTCCATTTACAAAATTTAGTAATTCTCGATCGCCAAAAATGTCAAACCGTAGAAAACACAGCATTCCTACGCTGTGTTCAGTGAACACTGGCAACAAGCTGCGCTTTTGTTTTCTAAATGGGAAAAGGGTTAAAAGTGCCTGGGCAAAAAGGAGCCCTAAACCCACAAGACAGAGGAGCCAAAGGGGCAGACGGGCCATGGGGAGGGGGCGCGGCGGTAACTGGCTTGGGGGTGCTGTGGGGCGGCCACCCCGGTGGGAGGCTGCCGGTCTGTGGATGGCGCTGCCCAGGGCCACATGCCATGTCCCCAGCCCCCAGGAAGCCACTCGGCCTGCGTTTTCTGGGGAAGCGAACAGAGCTTCATTCACCTGGATGATTGGGGCTCGGGCACAGCGCTGAAGAGTGAGGCAGGCGTGAAAGCGTGAGTGAGGCAGGCGTGAAAGTGTGCACGCTCGGTGAGGCGTGAGCCCCTCGCACGCTCCGCTCCAGGCTCTGGCATCGGGCGCACAGCCCCCGTCGGGTGAGAGGGTGTCACCCGATGGCTAGGCCGAACTGGGCCTCTCTGCAGAGGCTGCGGGTCAGACACCATCCCCCACACACGGATTCCCGTCGCCCTCCGAGGTCTGTCCTCTGGACCGGCAGGGGGACGAGGGAAACAGACTAAAGGGAGATTAGACTGAAAGGAAGTTGTCAATGCCCTTCGAAAGTGAGAAGTTACCACGTGTATGCAGTAAGGGCGGGATGCTATTTTTTCAAAGAATATTCGAAGCTCAGTGAGGGCCTCTTGGAAATTATGATTGCAGAGATTAAAACCTCTGAGGGAGATTTGGAGACAAAGTGAGATGACGTTTCCACAAAGAAATGAAAAATAAGAAAGCACAAGAAAACTATCAGTTAAGTCCAAGAGGCCCAATGCTTGAAAAGTATTAAAAGAGAGAAGGTCGGAGCAGGGATCCCCAGAACGTGGACGTGGGGTGCTGGGCCCCTTCCCTGGGTGAAGTATCTTCTCTGTTCAAGGCGCGGGCGGAGCGCGCAGGAGGTCCTGTCCACCCAGCGGCCGGGGAGGCGGTCCGGGCGCCGGGTCCAGAGGTTCGGCGGCTTCTCCCCCGGCGGCCCGCAGCTCGCGGCCGGCAGCCCAGGTAATGCAGCCGCGCGCCGCCCCTCGCGCCAGCTCAGTCTCCGCGCGTCGCCCGCCGTCTGGAACGGCGTCTGGAACGGCGGGCGTGGCGAGCCCGGGGCCGCGTCCTGCACCGCGAGAGGGGTGGCGGTCCCTGCCGTGGGTTCTGCCCGGTGGGAGCGGGCAGGGTGGGCGTGGGGACCCCTTCCGCAGAGCCCTCGGTGCCCCGGCCCCCAGCCGGCCCGGCCGGTCTCGGTCCCGTTCAGCATCGGGCTGACCGCAGAGCTGGGGGCGGTGACGTGCGTGAAGCCCTGCGGGGTTCCCTGGACGTAAGCCACAGCGGTCGTTGTTGGGCGTTACATTGGAACCACGTCGCTTATGATTACTCTGCTATTCATCTGGAACATGTGCACTCGTGCTGCTCAGCCTCAGAGCATGCAGATACATGTGCACACGCGTGTGCGTGTGTGTGCGCTTAGCAGTAGAGCACGTGGTTTTAGCACAAATGAGTCTTTAGCTAATGTTTGTGAAAATCAGTGCACTGACTAAAGCCTGGCGTCGCACGTACCCGAGCGCTGTCCTGTTTTACCCTAACGGCGTGTGAGATGGGTGTGTGACTCCATCCCCCCAGGAAGCGAGGTGACTCGTCCGAGGTCAGGTGGGTCATTAGTCCACTCTTACTGTGGAGCAAACAGCTCCGAGTCGCAGGGATCACAGACGCAGGGCCTCGATTTTCCCGCCGAGTCCCCGTCATGGCTCCAGGCCGAGCTTTGGGTTCAGCTCTCCTGGGATCGGTGACCACGTGGGGCGGCTCCTTGTCCTGTGGGCGTCAGGGTCGCCCAGCTCTGTGCACAGCGCGTCTGCTGGCTCTGCACGGCCGCCGGGAACAGCGTGGAGGGCCCCGGGCCGCACGCGCAGGGCTTCAGACGCACGAGGCAGGGCCGGCTGCAGTTCACCACGCGACCAGCAAGTGGCAGCACCAGGCTCCGAGTCGCAGTGGAGGACCCACGGCCGCCAGGACCCTCCGCAGGGCCCTGCCTGAGCGTCCCGGGCGGCGGCGGCAGCAGTGCGGGCTGCTTGTGGTGTTTGGCGCGGGGCTGGGTGCAGACGTGCGTGTGCGTGCCAGGCGTGTACGACGTGCGGCGTGCACATGTGTGCGTGTGAACATGCATGTTCTCGTTTCGTCCTGACGACTCTGTGGCCAGCGATATTACCATTCTCGTCTCAAAAATAAGCAAACTGAGGCCCGAGGAGTCAAGTCATTCGACGCAGCTCAGCAGGCTCCGGAGTCTGCGCACTCGGCCGGGGTCCAGACGCAGCCTGGTGCCCCTGCGCCCTCAGGCTAGTCCCCCTGGAGGAGACGCCGGCCACCGTGCCCGAGTCTTCGTTTAGCTCCTGACGGTTTGTACCTCGCTTGCTCGGAGCTGTGACCCCCCTGCCCCTGCCTCAGCAGTGAGTGTAGAATCGTCGACTGATGCTTTCTCTGCTGCGTTCAAAAGACAAACCCACCACCTCCTGGGGCAGTTAAATGTCTCAGCAGGACCTGTCACTTTGAACATCAGAGGTTAGGACCTATGACAACATGAAAAACATGTGGAAATGAACCCACGGGATGCATGGCGTGTGGGAGCGAGCACCTCAGGGAGCACTCGGGGTGTGTTCCCGCTGCGGGCTGGCCGGCGGCCCTGCACCCCGAGACGGCTCTCTGCCCTGTGTGGAGTGTGACACTGCCCTCCTGACCCCCAGGCTTCTTAGAAGAGGACAGCCCGTGGGCGACCCAGATAGACAGACTCCAGAGACTGATCGACAGGCTGGAAAAAAAGGTGGGTGCCGCCCTCCTGTGCCCTCTCCATTCCCCTCGCCTGCCCCCTCGCCTCCCGCAGATCCTGCCCCGGGTCCGCGGCTGCCCCGCAGGATGGAGCTCCCCGTGAAAAGGAAGGGCGCCTTCTGTGGGCACATCCACCTGCCCTGTGGGCCAAGCTGGCACCACTGGGGCGCAGGCTCTGGAAACTTCTACCGATTTTTCAGGCTTTTCCTCTTTCCATTTTAGCCTTTATGAGTGTTTGCGACAAAACGTTGAGATTATATCGTTTTGCTTGAAATATACAGAAAACATCTTTAATGTTTAAGAAAACGACGGGACGTCTTCGTTCTTCGTGCAGGCCTAAGTCACAGGACGCCCCCGTTTGAGGGGTGTGATTAAGGGTGCAGCACACACGGCTCGCTTTGGGTTTCTCTCGGCTTAGGTGGGAGAAGGCAGGACTGAAGAGGGTGCGGAGCGGCCGGGAGGGAACAGCAGCCCGGGGACCCTGTGGGCAGCTACCGGCCCCTCTGCTCTGTGCGCTTTGTGGACGGTCCCTTCCGAGAGGGGCTGACAGAAGGGGCACCGGCCGGTGGTCCCCATGCCCCTGGCACTTGCCAGGTTTCTGTGTCAGGCCGGCTGCTGTCCCCGTGGTGGGAACATAGGGCTGAGCACAGGCAGGGGGCCCCCGGTCTCTGGGGAGACGGACGGAACCCAAGTCAACCCACAAGACAGGGTGACCTCCGACGGTGGGCAGTGCGACGAGGGGGCGGATGCTGACGCGGGCTCTGGGGAGGCGGCTCTGAGGGGGGACGGACCAGAAGGAGCCCGGGAGACGGACACTGCAGGCGAGGAGCTGGGGCAGGGCGCAGGGCGGGAACCCGCGAGCGGCTGGGTGGCGCCGCTACAGCCGCCCCCGGCGCCAGGGGCCTGGCGCTGTGCGGCCCCGGCTCGCGGCTCCACCCGCCCCGCGCCCGCCTGCCCGTCGGCGGGGTCTCCACGCGGCAGCAGCGCGGGGGGGGGGGGGCGTCCTCAGAACCGAGACCTCGGAGGCCGCGCTCGCTTCCCTGGGGACGATCATCACAAACCCTCGGGCTTTTCTAGTCGTCCTGCGCTGTGACGAAACGCTAATAACATTTCCATTCGCTCTTAATGCGCTTTCTAACGAATCCGCAATCCGCGTTGGCACCAGGCGTCGCCGGGCCGCGGCCCCGCCCGCTCCCTGCTGCCGAGACTCGCGCCCGCTCTTCTCACCGCCTCGGTGGACTCTGCGTCCCTGAAACGGCTGCTCACAGTGCACACGATGGGCGGGAGTCTGCACTGGACAGCTCAGTTTAAAAGATCAGAACTGTTCCATCTCCTTTCGGAGAATGTGGTCTTTCGGTTCAGTACTAGCCATAAAAAAGCTGCCACCGAAATGAACACGTGGTGTTTCTTCCCATTAATTTCTGGTCTCCCCGCCCCCATTTCTTCCTCTAACTGAAGGACCTCAAACTGGAACCACTGGAAGAAGAAGTTATTGAAGGGAACACTAAATCTGTAAGTACTTTTTCTAAGTCAAAATTTTAGAAATATATACTTTGGAAACATTTAGTTTCTTCAAAATTAGTTACCATTTCATAGAAAAATTTTAAAGTGTAAGTAAACCGTGGGCATATTTCCTTTTGTGTGGCTAACAGGTATTTTCAGCTCGTGATTTGTGGAACCCTAAAGCCTCCTGCACAGGGCTTCTGGGAAAGCACCTGGCATGTAGCGCAGACGAAACGCAGCTGTGCCTGTGTCGGTCGATGGGTTGTTGAATGACTGAATGAACGTGACTGATGCAAAGGGCAGCATGCCGCTGCATTGTGTGCATGTTTTGGGAGGCCTGCAGGGCGAGCATGCACCTGGGCGGAGACTTGGTCCCGGGCATTGCATTGCCAGCAGTGGGCTGGGGCAGGTGCTTCAGAGATGCTCAGAAATCATTTTTCAAAGGAAAAATGGACACTTGGAGAAAAGGAAAGAGAAAAGGAAACACAGGGAAAAGATGTCCATCCATAGTGGGAACAACCTGTGGAGGGCGAAAGGAAATGGAGAGTGATTCTAATAGGTACACAAAAAGAAGTTAGTGACTGAATTAATCAAACAGCGGCACACACGATGCTTCATTATTTTTCTGTATTTTGAGGCAAATATTTATAGCACATTGTGTTTTGGGAAATTGGATGTTTGCATTTACACTCAGCAGGTGCTCGCAGACCACTTTTCTAAGTCCCTTGGATGCCTGGGTCTCGTGATTCCATGGCACGCACACAGAGCGAAGACAGGAAGCGCCTTCCACTCCGCACGTGCGCAGGCGCCACAGACGCTGCCCACGCCGCGGGGCGTGAGGCCCACTTGGGTATCTGCTCAAGTCCATCTGTGCAGACTCACATCTGTGTCATCTCTTAGGTTTGCACGTAGGAAAAACTGCACTCCCATCGAGAAAATGAACATAGCTGCTCACTGTTGGGAGAGACGATGGTCTGTTCTTAAATAATTCCCAGCTGTGAGACTCTCTCACTGGCTGTGGGCGACAGACACTGTCTCAGGATATAAACTGTTCCGTTCTCTGGTCAGAGAGAGAAGAGAGAGGCCAAAGTCAGTTTTAAAAGATCTGTCAACCCACGCGGCACTGCTAATTCAACAGTACATACCCGTACTTAAAAACAGGACTGGGCGAGGTAGTCAGGATTCAACATTATTTAAAAGTAGGAAAGGCTATCCCTTAATTGTTTTCAGTCATGTATAAAGGCAGAAATAATTATGCTCTTTGGGAATACACACAGAGGGAACAACCCGCCTACACAGACGGCGACAGACAGAGACATGTACCATTCAGAAAAGGCATAAACGGGAAACATCGCTCGCTGGTTCACTGCAGCGATGGGTCCGTGTTGGGTGGCGTCTGTCAGTGCAGGGAGTTCTGTGGTGATGCACGGGTCTCCATTCTGGGGGACTCTGCTGTCCTTTGTGCCTCTTTGCGGGTCTCCTTGGCCCATGGTCTTCTGTGACCACATCTGAAATGCCCACTGGAGACTATTGTCTTTTGCAGGGGGATGCAGTACTCAGCTGGCTTCCTACTCATAGGAGTTCAGGGGCTCGATTGTGATTTTAAGGCTTAGACAATCAAAGGATTTTAAGATTGGGATCAAGATGTACTTGGTGATAGTGTTGTCAAAAAAAGTTAATGGACATATAATTTACATGTAGTAACTATGCCTAAAATTATTCCTTAGATATCGTTCCGAAGCTTGCTTGCTTTCTTTACTAAACCCTAAGGTCACTAGAATAGCATTTTGACCCATCACGGTGCACCCAGAGTCAGCGCCTAGTGTTTGCCTGTAGGAACCTTTGCTGGATAGGTGCGGTGCCTGACGGAGTGCCTACAGTGTAGTGCGCTCAGCACCTGGTAGCTGCGGACAGGAAGTGGAGAGTGCGACCAGCGACTGCCTTCTGGCTCTGCCGCGGCGGCATGGCTGGGGGTCTCTTGCAGCTATTTTCTCGTAATCCTAATCGTCCTTTTGTTGTTGCTGCTGTTTGCACTTACTTGATTCACCCTCAAATCTTTTTGCACTTTCATGATTCACTCCCAACCTTGGTGAGGAAAGGACTGGGCTTGAGATCGAGGTACGACGCGAAGCCCATAGGCAGATAGAAAGTCTTCAAGCGGAATGTGTGCGGGCAGCGAGTTACTGGCAGCGGCTGGGCCGCCGCCCTGAGAGTCCCCCCACAGGCTCCGCCCACCTCCCCGAAGATCCCCCACAGGCTCCGCCCACCGCCCGAAGATCCCACACAGGCTCCGCCCACCGCCCTGAGAAACTGCACAAGGCTCCGCCCACTGTTCTGAGATCCCACACAGGCTCCTCCCACCACCCTAAGATCCCACACAGGCTCCTCCCACCACCTTAAGATCCCACACAGGCTCCGCCCACCTCCCGAAGATCCCACACAGGCTCCGCCCACCTCCCGAAGATCCCACACAGGCCCCGCCCACCACCCTGAGATCCCACGCACAGGCTCCGCCTACTGCTTTTGAGCGGGGCCTGCTGTAGGGGGTTCCTATGGACCTCTGGAAATACATCAGCGACCAAATTACTTTTTGAGATTTGGTTGGTTGTAATGATATTCACGACATGGCCAGCGTCACAGAGTAACCCGGGGGCGAGCGGGAGGCGTGCGCTGTGTACACTCGCCGGGCTGCACATCAGAGTCGCTTGGGGAGGATTTTACGGCGAGAACGTCCTGCCAGCATTACGGCTTCCAGCCGCGCGGGTCCGGCCTTGCCGGCCTTCTGCGGGGCGCGCGCGGGCGGGCTCCCCACCGCGCTGACGCCGCCTCGCCTGCCCCCCCAGCACATCCTGCTCGTTCAGCGTCAGATGGCGGTGGCGGAGGACGACGCGCGGGACTTCCAGCTCGCGCTGAAGCACTACGCGGACGGCGCGGCCGCCCAAAGCGGCTGTCTGCGGTGAGTGCCCCGCGCACGCGCCGTCGGTGCGGGAGGGGCGCGTCTGCGGGAGGCGCTCAGGGTCCTCGCGCTTGCGGTGGTCAGCAGCGGCCCGTGCACACCAGCCGGGTGGTTCCTCGTTGATGCTTGGACTCTGGGTTTGGTTAGCAGGGCACCACGGGGGATAAAACGGGGAGCGCGTCTGGAGAGGAGCCCGAGACAGGCCGACCCTCCCACCGCCCGCGGGCCGGTCACCGGGTAGGCGAGGCCCGGCCTGCTCGGTGCACGCAGCTCTGGTGGCACCCAGGCGGCCAGGCCTGCGGCCAGAGCGCCACTCCAGCCTCCACGACTTCGCAGCCTCAGTCCCGACTGCAGACCTCGGTCACTGAAAGAAGGAAGGCTCTCCCGTGGCCACCCCGCCCAGGCTTCTGCCCCAGGCAGCTGACCGCAGATCGTGCCCGGCGACCAGCCAAAGAGTCCCAGGAACGGCGACGTCACAGGCCCTAACCGGGAGCGCCGGCGCCGCCACGTGCAGCGGCCCGGAGCCCACAGGGAGCCGTCGGCTCGGAGAACCGCCCGCCACGGCCACCTGCCTCCAGTCGCCCGCCGCGGCCGCGGCAGCTTCGAGCGCGGGGCGCTGTGAGCCGCAGCAGGGCCCTCCCCACCCAAGGCCCGCCCTGCCCTAAACCCAGACGGACTCATGAGCGGCTGGGGAAGCATCCTGGGGCTCCGCGCCCGCTTCCCCATCAAGAACGTCCTGAGGTGGCCGCGCGGACCAGGGCGCTGAGCACAGGGCCCCCCCCCCCCACATCCGCCTGTCGCCCTCCTCCCGAGTGCAGGCGGTTTCCTCCTCGCTGTCCACACTGGCCCGGAGCACGCAAATCAAAACCGTGTTCTTTCGGTGCAGTGACTTACTTGCGGAAGGTCGTGGGGGCATATGTGTAGTTTTTAAAGGCCAGTTCTTACAAAGTGAGTATTCGGAAAGGCAGAGTGGACGGTCACCAGCCTCAGTGCTGGCTGCAGAAGGCGGAGTCTGTCCGGCGCATCCCAGTCTCCAGGGACCGAGTGGATCCTTCACTTACGGAAAGGGCACAAGGTCTGATTCTTGAAGTTCGGAGACCCTGCATCCGTCAGTGGGAAGGTGACGGACACTGCTGGGCAGCGAGCGGGCGGGCTGCGCGGCCTGCTGCAGGGCCCTCTCTGGACTGGACGAGGAGAGGGAAGAGCAGCAGCCTTCCCGTGACGCGAACCCAGACCCAGCCTCTCCTTCCCCGCGGCAGGGCCAGCCTGTGCCTCAGCGACTGTCGCTCGCTGCGCCCTGCGCGTTTTCCAGCCGGTGTCTCGCTTTCACCGGCATTACCAGTGTAGCCGTGGACGGGATGAGCATCAGCGGCACCGCGCGCGGCCCGAGGTGTGTCTGGACTCAGCCGTGCCTGCCACTCAGCTGCTGTCCCCCACCTGCGTCACCAACCACGGGACGCGCCGCTCGGGCGTCCGCCAGGACCCCGCGCACTCCCCTGCCTGGTGCTCGGCTGCTCAAATCGAGCTCGTCCAGCGTCAGTGTTCCCGTCTCTCTTCCGGTAGGAATGGCGGGCCTCGCCATGGTTACAGGAAACACTGCCGTAAAGCAGCAATTCAGTATTTACTAGATGGGTCATTTTGTATCCATTTCTTTAAAAAAAAAAAAAAACTTCACCGTAGTCATCTAATGCAGGTGAGAAGGAAATAGACTCGGATGCGATGAATGACTTCCCAGGTCTGACTCAAAACCCAGCATCTGAGCAGCCCTGAGCTGGAGTCTCCTGGACACTCCTAAGTGAAGCAGGGGTGGGAGGCACAAGACCCTCCTGTCCCCATTGCCACTTCCCACTGCTGAAATCCAGGTCACTGAAGTAGAGGCTTCTGCCCTCTAGGTACTGGGCTGGGAGACTCGGAGGTTTGGGGACTGACAGAGCTCTCCTCACAGAAGTCAGTCCATTGAGTTTTTTTTTTTTTTTGGTAGGAAAACAATTTTGAAATTAGAATTTTTTTCTAAGCGTTGACATTCAATATTAGGTTGATTTCAGGTGCACAGATGATGGTTAGACATCTACTCTACATAACTTAGGAAGTGATTCCCCCCCCCCCAAGTCTTCTCCCCATCTGGCACCACACACAGCTGTTTCGCTATTCCCTATGCGGTCCTCTGCATCCCAGTGCCTACTTCGTAACCACCAGTTTGCACTGCGGAATCCCTTCCCCCTTCTCACTCAGTCCCCCACCCCCTCCCATCTGGTAACCCTGTTTGTTCTCTGTATCTGAGCTTGTTTCTGTTTTGTTCGCTCATTTGTTTAGATACCACATGTAAGTGAAATCATGTTGTCTTTATTTCACTTAGCATAATACCTTCTAGGTTCATCTATATTGTCACAAACGGTAAGGTTTTTTTTTTTTTTTTTTTAATGGCTGAGTAGTATTCCATATATGTGCCACCTCTTCTTTACCCAGTCATCTCCTCATGGGCTGCTTCCACACTTTTTGAATGAATAAATGAGTGAAATGTAGCCAAAGTTTTATTGTTTTGTCTATAATAATATACTGAGACTTCCTGATGTCAAACCAGAAAACTGAAAGTTATGTCAAACAGGCATATCGAAGTTACCAACTCTTGACAAAACCGATTTTTCTGGCAGGCACCATAGCTATTTCCTATACGAATGGATGAGGTCGTTTCATGCCACATATAGAGATGTTTAGAAAAATTAGTTTTCGTCTTGTCTTTAATTTCCTATGGCTAATTTTGCCTCTTCTTTTCCATTCTAGTATTTCTATACAGAAGCTTTCAAATGAATCTCGCTACATGATTTATGAGTTCTGGGAGAATAGTAATCTGTGGAATAGGTAAGTTATGAGCCAGCTTTCTTTAATTTATTCATTCATTTAATTTGCCAGGGAGGTGGCTAAAATATGTGATGAATTTTAGGACTTATAGGAAAAGTTCTATCCCTGCTACCTTGCTTTAAAACATGGCCCATTAGCTCATTTTCGAAATCCCATATATTTTTTAGGATTTTGTGTCAAGGATTTGTGCTCCACTCTCCTCTTGGAGCACAAATATTTTTGGTAATGATCCCACTTAAAGTATTCCCATTTTACTGATATCTTCAGGTAAGAAAATTTAGATATGGGTCATGGGTATCTAAGGCATGGAGGGAGAGTGTGGGGGACAGAGGACACAGAATAGGATGAGAAAAAAATTTTATTCCTAATTTTTCATAAGCTCTAGTTATTTTACAATAAACCTATATATATAATGGTTAAGATCATCGCAACCTAACTTTTAGTGTCTGTAAATACTGCAAATAATGGGGAAATTTAAGATGTTGTTTGAAAAAGATTAAAAATAAACCAAGTTGGTAATCATTCTACAGTGTGTATGCATATCAAATCATCACATTGCACACTGTGAATAAATGTATTTCTCAGTTATTCCTCAATAAAGTTAAACAAATCAACTTTTTAAAAATTAAAATTGTTAATAAGTAACAAATATATTAGAAAAATGGGATGAAGGAAATATTTGTTATTAGATTATATGAATAGTTCCAGTTGGTTTTAAATGGCACAGAGAACACAGCTTTCTGATTAAGTCCATACTCTGGGTGTTTAGTTTGGTGATGGAAGTTACAGAATACCTGAAAATTTAGTTGATACGTATTTCACCTAAAAGTTTTCTTTTCGTGGCTATTTTAAGGCACTTAGTGCTGTAATGCACGAGGACACCAAACTTCATGCACGGATGGGAACCTTAAGACAACTTAGCTCTGTACTTCCAGGCCTGGGTGATTTGGCTTTTTAGTCTCCAAGGATGGAAAGTCTGTAGTCTCTCTGCTTAGCTACCCTATTTTTTAAACATCCTGACAGCCAAGATACTCCTCCTCCTGTTTAAACTTCTTGATGCAATTAAAGTCTAACTCCTTTTTGTTTTCCTTCCGAAGAGAATCAATGTTCTGTTTTGTCTTCTAAAAATTTTTCTCATGACAATGGTTAAATTACTCATCTTTTTATTTTTTAAGCTAAGTAACTATAAAAAAAATCTGTATTCATGCACTTAATCCAAATCATCCAAAATCTTGTCACCTGACTGTATTTAGGAAGAATAAAAATGCACAGTCTTAACCTATAATTACTTACACAGCCACCTTCAGACGAATTACAGCAAGACGTTCCAAAGAAGTAATGTGGATTTCTTGGAAACTCCAGAACTCACATCTACTATGCTTGTTCCTGGTAATTATCCTGGGTTAAAAATGCTTCTGTATCCTTTTGATTGTCTTTCATTTTTTAAAAGACAGAGTGGGGGTGGAGAAAGAATAGTGCTGTCTTCATTATTTCTTTATGTATCTTAAACTTTGAGAGTGGGGGCAGGAAGTGAATTCTACACTTACTCTTTTTCCTTCAGCCCTTAGTCACCCTAATTGTAATTCTGACTAGAGTAAACCTATTAGTCATTTGTTGGTCACCTTCAGAATTTTAACAAACCTGAAGTACAAGTCAAATTGTGATAATTATTCAAATGCTTTATCACATTATAATTTAGTGAACTGAATAAAATTAAAAATAAGTGACCTATAGGCTAAAGAATTATATTAGAAATATTTTTTATTATAATAGTTGTTAAAATATTACTTGTAATTGGGGAAAGGAGAAAGGAAAGAGAACTTTGAAATGGAATTGTCTAAGACGTCTGGCCTGGCTGAAGCTTAAGATAATCAAGAGCCAGACTACTGGTGCATCACCCATACATTCCATGACTGATTAAACGTGTACTGCTGAGTGTTAATACGTGTAAGGCGCTAGGGTGCTTAGCCTTTTTATGAGCACCGACTGAGCTCCAACTGTGAACAAACATTTGTCAGGAGCTGGAGAGGGCATAAAGTAAAAACGCAGTCCCGACAGCAGGAAATAAATACAAGTGTCTGCAGAAAAGACCAAGGGCAGGGCATAGCCTGGCAGCTACCTCCCAAGTCGTAACGTGCTCTGGATTCAGAGCAGTGGTCGCTTCTACGGGGTTAAGGAGAAGGTGATCCTTGAGCTGGACCTTAAAGATGACATTTGGACAGAAAACGGAGAAGCTATTTAAACAGCTTTGAAAACAAGTTTTAATGCTTTTCATTTTTCTGTTTCTCACAGCATTTTATTGCCATGGGTTTGTCTTTGGGATATTTATAGTCACTGGGGAAAACATTTTCAATTTTACAATACAGGTATATATATGCGAAAAACATTATTTAAAACACACCCACTTGCTCGTAAACACCTGGTCTTTCTGAAATCGGGATATAAAAGTGTATTTGCAGACTGCTAGCCAGTACTGGGTAGATCAAAACAGTAACGTGATTTTATCTTCAGGGCATTTACCATCTCATTGCTAAGACCTAGCCTATTCACATATAGTGAAACCTTTCCAGTTGGACTATGACCAAGGTCAAAAGATACAGTACCAGCAACAGTTGCATAGGAAGAGTTCAACCCTGGCTCAAATAGTTAGGGAATAGTGACTGACAAAGGTAAGCAAGCGTGCAGATTAGGGGTGGGGAAAATGGCCTATTTAAGAGTGGCTCGCACCTTGACATTTCTCAGCCCTGGTAGGTATTTTCATCATGTAAGAAATTGTTCTTCTCTTTTCAGCTTCATGGTGGATCCTGAACAACAACTAGATATTCCCAGAGCAAGCCCAGTGCTCCTAGAACATGAATGAGAAAATGCTCTCTGTGCATTTACTCTAGGGTGTGCAGTCTTCTTAAATGTCTTCTATGACTTTTCCTTGTGAATTTTAGCTAACTTTTCAAAGTTCACTATTTTCAGTATTTGCTGTTTTGCAACAGTGTAACCCAAAAACCTTTAGTCATAAAATTCTAATATGTGAAAAAGTATACACTTAAAGGAACACAATTGTGAAAAAATATTTAAAGTGGGAACTTTTAGAATACTACGTCATAGAACGGATTTGTCAAAAACTATAAAGGTTAAATCAGTGTTTTGTGATTTTTAAGTGACTGGTTTTCTTTGTGAAGTTTGTTCTCCAGTGGTGCATACTCCATTTCCAACTCATGACCCTGTGGCTAGTCACTTCGTGTCACTCAAGAAGTTAACACAGTCCCCAGCATGACTGGTGTCCTTATATGCAGATTCAGGTGCACAAAGAAAAGGTCACGTGAGGACCACAAGCCAAGGAGAGAGGCCTCAGGGGAAACCAAGCCTGCCAGCACCTTGATCTTGGACTTCTGGTCTCTAGAACTGTAAGCAAATGTTTGTCGTTTAAGCTCAAAAAAAAAAGTTAACACCTAACTTTGCATAAACAACCTTGACTGTAACCTATAGAATTTCTATCCACCAGATTATAAACCAGTTTTTCACAAGTGGACGGTTCTGTCATAGGGTGCCCCTTTGTTAATGTGATATCATTATATAATTTATCAGCATCATAATTTCCTATAATGTAAATTGAGAAAAGTGCCATTGTACTTTGGTTCAGATTTATGGCATTTGATCCAGAGAGCTAACTTTTCTTATGAAAAAGAGACATTTGTATTTCAAAATACTTGAAAAACAAAATTTTAACCTAAGTGAACAAAGAATATAGAACAAGCAAAAATTTCAGGGAAGTAATAGAAGACATCTATTTTCCAGTTTCACTAGAACAACTATTATACACAAGCTCATAAATTACTTTAAATTGTGAAATTACTAATGATAAACGCTGCTAAGTGAAAATTACAGTGCATATATATATATTACTCTCTAGTCCAAGTTCTCTGAAACCACAGATCTTCCAGGAAAAAATACATTTTTCCTGTTTTTATTTTTTACTGTTAGAAACCTCAAGAAAAAGGTCAAACTAATTTTTAAAATATAAAATTTTACCTATTTTATCAAATTTATTTATGGAATATTAACTTTTATTAATACTTTTATATACCTTCAGTCCTCATTTGACCTAAATTTATTCATAGGCTCTACTGGACATAGGTAACAAATTATGACACACACGTGTGTGTTTTTGGTCACTTCTAAAGATGAGAAACACCATAAACAACACCTGGCTCAACTTTTAATTTCTATACAAAGCAAAGAACGGTGCTGGACATGTACACTGATTATGCACACTATACATATGTACAAGGCAAAGGGAGAATAAAACAGTCTTTGCAGTCTCATTCTGACTATAAACAGGAAAGGATCAAAGACTGACACCTAGGGGGCTTCTGACATTCAAACTCTTCACTAAAACACTGGTTATAAATGGTTTCAAAAATACAAATTACAATGTGGTTCTGGCCAGATTCTCCCAGTATCAGATTCAGAATGTGCAGCCAATCTTTGGGGACCAGGCAGTCTCCCAAGTAGCATGGTCCTGTGACTAAGAGGGCTCAGCCCTTAGTAACAGTGCCATGTAGGAAGGTCTGCAGATCCCAGATTTGAACAGGATCAATTGTTTTTTAACTAGAATCAAAAGACCTTGAGAAAAGGCAAAGAATCTAAAAGCAAACCAATCTAATTATATGGCAATTCTGACCCCAGCTCTTATAGAATATACATGTATTTTTGTGTGAGAGCAAGTCTGTGTGTGTGTATCCACACACAGGGTGAAAAAAACAACTGGCCCTAGGTATAATATCGTTTTAAAGTAACTGATAAATTTATGGTTAATATTTTTTTTCTGTTTAAAAAACAATCTATCTCTGGGGAAAAAAGTAATGAAAAGTAGGGTACTATAACACCAAGATGGTAAACCTATCCAAAACTAAAGCTTGGGTCTGGTTAAGAAGCCCAAAGACCAGTAAAGAAAATGGTACTGGTTTTAAGAGTTCGGAATTCAATTTAAGATAAACTTCCTGCCAAAAGACGGCCTTGACAGCCTTAAATGCCTTCCCATAGAACGGGGATGAGAGCATCTGAGCAAACAGAAGTAAGGAGAGTTTACACTTACCTTCACATCAGCAGTATTTGTTGACACTGTGCTGGAAGAAATTTTTTTAACAGTAACATTCATAGTGACAAATTTCAGACTTGTATATGTATAAGCCAAAAAAATTCCTCATCCATACATGTTCTTGTTATAAGAAATTACGGAATTAAATCTTAATGTAATAATTATTTGCAAATGCCTAAATTTTTCCTCTTTGGAAATGTTTTTGAGTTGCTCAACTTCTACTGTTCATATGGTCTGATTAGTGACACAAATAGCTGCTATTCTCCACCTTCAGTTTTATTCACTACCATTGTTTTCAAATCATCAATCTTTGCTAGTAATTATGAATCTTAGTGTTATTAAAAACCTAGACAGCAATCACAGTTGAAAAGAAATGCCTATTAAAATATTCTCCCTCCTGTCATCAAAAACTCTGCATCGGACACCCTGAACTGCTCTAAGCCTCTGCAGATGTCGTAAAGGTCCTTTCCAGCGCTGGTCTGAAATCAGTGTGAAACAAAGTCAACTTTAAAAGCAACAAGAAACTACGTACCATATATACATCACAGCAAATACTTTATATTTGAGAATCTTTACAGCTTATATTTCCATTATTAAAAACAAAAAATTGCAAGTAGTGTGCAAATTATAAATACAGTCTTCCTACTTCACTAACCACATTTTTACTTGCAAATGTTTCTGCCCAATTTATGCAGGAAACTGCCTGCAGAGCTGAAACTGATTAGAAAGTTCTTTAAAATATCTCTTTCTCATTTTAGGAGAAACCAAATACCCAACCATCAAAATTTAAAATAAATTGAATTGTCACCGTCCATTGCAGTTATTGTTTTGAGATCCACTTCATTTGCAGGTGCCCAAAATATAAAACAAATAATTCTGTATCTTCAAACTCATTTGTTCTTAAAATGCTACTTAAAACTTTGGTGGTTTTCCTGTAATACAGAAGAAAGAAAAACTTATAAGACTGAATACAGTTTTTACGAATTTGTTTATCAAACTAAATACCATGGCCCTACTAAGTGTTTACAGACCTAAATGCATGTTACCATAGAAATTATTAAAGTAACTGGAATTCTTCTGTGTTCAATAAAACATGTAATGCATTTTTAAATATTAGATTGTACTCCAAACTGGTCATTCTGTTTTTGTGGTACAGTTTAAAAAACATTAATGCATAAATCAAAATGTGACTCAATTCTAATGTATAAGATTTGTTCAAAATAATGAGTATGTCAAACTTTTACTTACGAAATAAAATATTAGAGATGGAAAGTCTGCATTTGAAAAATAACTATTTTATATAGCACTGAAGTTTAAGATTCATTCTTATAGACCAAGAATCATATGTTCCTAAGATCTCTGAACAGGTGGGAAAAATCAAACATCATTAAGTACAGTTTTCCATTTTAAGGAGTCTTGTGTGTGAGAGCCTCTGGAAAGTTTAAATTCCTGCTCTAATTTTTAAAAGAATTGGCTGAAGGCCTGCAAGTTAAAATTCAAAAAACTGTAAGGAAAAAGGCCATGAAGTCCAGAGGTAGAAACCCCCCAAAACAGAGACGCAGGAGGTCGTCTGCATCTCCATCTGAGCCCCCCGCGGCACACCTATATTCTGAGCTCATTCGTCTCAGCAGAAGCCTAGTTGCTTCTTTAACCAATATAGTGTTTATGAAACCTTGAAAATAAAGATCATGAAAGATGAAAAAGAACATTTACTGAATGTATAATGAAAGATATGCACCGTGCTAGGCACTTTGATTTATTGTTAGGATTTAACAGAGGGGATTTTATCCTTATCTGCAACTACAAAAGCGAGGCTCAGGAAGGTTGACTGTTCTAAGTGTGAACAGGACATAGTACACAGACCAACCCAAGCCTAACGCCAAAACTCACGTTCTTCCAATCAGTATCCCAAAAGATACATGCACTTGCTTTGATGGAATATGATGAGATGACAAATATAAAAGGCTAAGAACAGCACTGACATGCTGAAGAAGAATATCCGGGATGACTTTCACTGTATAAAAAGACTAAATGAACAGAATAGAGGGCCCAGAAACACACCACATATGTTGCCATGAAGGTGGCAGAGGACTCGCCCTTTCAGTAAATATTGGTAGGGTGACGGGAAATCCATGCAGAGAAAAAAACACTTCTACCCCACATTAAAAACAAAATCCACTGCAGGTGGATTATAGAACTTAATTGGAAGTTTGAGAAAATACAGCACATTTTTTTCATGACTTTTCAACAATTTTTTTTAGGCAAGGCAACCCTTGGTTGACCTCACAGACTGCAAGGACTTTGTCAGCTTACAATCCTTTATTTTTTATTGTTTATGCCTACAGCACCTGGTCTTCCTAGGTGGTCTCCCATCCAAGTACTAACCAGGCCCAACCCTGCTTAGCTTCCGAGATAAGACAGGATCAGGCTTGTTCAGGGTAGCGTGGCTGTAGACAAAGATATTTCTTAAAATACAACTATTATGCTCTAATTCTTGACCAGAGGTAATTACTTATAGTACTTCATTATAGTACTTACTTAGATTTATATACTTTTCTCAATTATGCTTCACAAGAAGAATAATTAAAAATCGAGAGAGAATCAAATGATAATATTAAAGAAATATTTTGGAATTAAAACAAAATTAGGAAAACTACCTACTGGTTTTTGAAGTACGATGGGATGATCAGGCAGAAAGTCTGGTTTTTTTCTGCAGATGGAAACACTTGAGAGCTTCAATAGGAAATCTCTGCTGTACTTAATTCTCTCTGCAGGTATTAAACATCAAATGTAACATTATAAAACAAACAATTCTCTCAGATCACATTTTGGCTCAGTGCTTTCTGGATGTCCCTTATCTGTCCATTGTATAAAATGAGTAGTTTCTATGCAGAAGAAAAGGCGGGGGGCGGGGGGGGCGGGGCACGGAGCGTGCCTCCCATTTACCTTTTATAAGGAAAGGAATAAAACCCTGTACTCAAGGGAAAACGGAAAAGAGAGCCGTTTCAGAAAGTTAGTAACACATGGCTTCTTTCACGTGGTTATTCAAGTACAGTGAAGCCATCCCATGTTACAGAGTTTAACAGCAATAACACCTACTGGGTATGTCAAATCCTGCCAAAATGAAACCCTAATAGGCCTATCTAATCTTTATATTAATGTACTAAAATTTTAACACAATCAAAAACTTCAAGATTTATCACAGACCTACTGTGTGTCGGGGACCATGGTCAGATCAAGGACTGGGCATCAGGGGCCATGTGTCAGGCTGGGGTTCATGCTTCAGGGATGGTGCTGGGTAATGGTGAGCAAGATCCAAGACAGGGCCCCTATCTTCAAGGAGTCAAGTATCTGTGAATTTCTCATCAGACAGTAACACTGGGGCCAGAAACAGTGGAGCAATATCCTTAAAGTACTAACAGAGAAGAACTGGCAAAATAGAATTCCATACTGTGAAATAAAAAGATAGATATACTGGTCTCAGTTCCTGACACAGAGTTCCTAAACTTCTTGGAATTTTCTGAGGGACAGAAATGTCTTCTGCCTCTTATGAGGTGGCTCTGGGTGGCTCCTAGATGGGGGCCGGTCAGAATGCCTAGCCCAGCCCTGCATTCTTGGGAGAAGGGAGAGGGTCTAGAAATGGAGTTAACGATCGAGCGTGCCTAAGTGATGAAGCCTCCATAAAATCCCAAAAGCATGGGGTGTAGAGAGCGTCCAGGTTTGGGGCCACACCCCTGTGCCGGAAGGGTGGGGTGTCCCGACTTGGCAGGGCCAGGGTGCTCGTACTTGGGACCCCTCCAGACCTTGCCCTGAGCATCTCCTCATTTGGTTTCTCAACTCGTTTATTATATAATAAACTGGTAAACATATATGTTAAGTTCAGTGGGCTGTTCTAGCAAACGAGTGAATCCAAGGAGGAGTCTTGGGAACCTCCAATTTATAGCCAAGCTGGACAAAAAAGTTTTGAGTGATCTGGGGACCTACTACTTGCGACTGCTGTCTGAAGTGGAGGGCACTCTTGTGGGACTGAGCCCTTAGCCTGTGGTGTCTGCACTAACTCGTGAGTGTCACAACTGGATTTACTTACAAGACACTCAGCTGGTATTGCAAAAAATCGCTTGATATGTGGGAAAAAACACACATCTAGTATCAGAAGTGAAGTGTTGTGAGTGTAGGAGATGTTGAGAATAGAGGAGAAACAGGAGAAGGGTAGTTTTTTCCCCCACACACGTCCGTGAAAAAACCCTTCAGGAATGCAAGGAAGTGAAAGACATTTCGAGATGAAAGAAAACAATTTGTCACCAGCAAATCAGATCTACAAGGAGTGCTAACATAAAGGAGGTTCCTCAGGTAGAAGGTACATGATGCTACATGGAAGCTTTATCCTTCAGAAACAAACAAAAAATAAATGATAAATGAAGGGGTGGAGTCAGGGTGGTGGAGAAGGTAGATGCAGTGCTCGCCTCTTCCCAGAACCACGTCAGAATCAACTCTACTGCAGAACCACCATTGTTGGGAACTGCCTGAGGTGGCTGAACAGAAGTCCTGTAACCGGGTACACACAGAAGAGGCCACCTCCAGACTGGTAGGAGGTGGAGACACGGAAGTGGCTGGTCCAACTCTGGGGGTGGCAGCTGACAATAGAGAGGGATGTCTTGGCTGTGGAGGTCCCCCCGGGAGGACTGAGAGATCCCAGTCCCTCATCAGGCTCCCCAGCTCCCATGACACTGGCTGAAAACCAGCAGGGACTCAGCTGGAGAATGGCAAGGGGCTGCGGGAGCTGAGGCGCTGCTCTTAAAGGGCCCAGACTCCCCTGCTCAGAGTCGCTCACTCTGAGCTTGGGCACTGGGGCGGCAGCTTGAAAGGCCCAAGGACACTTGGGGAAGAGCTGAGTTGTCGGACTTCAGGGTGAGGCTGGCACGGCACTTGGGGAGAGGAGGCTCTCCAGAGATGAGAGCACCCCTGGGCCCTCTTCCTACCCAGCGGCCCCAGCACAGGCGCCCAGTCGCGTCTCCATCCACCTGGCTGATACTCGTTCTCCTTCCCTAGAGACATCCTGAAGCCCCGATCAACTGGCTCACCTGGCCAGAGCCTCCCCAGTGGCTCGTCCACACATGCAGCCCGCCTGGCCTTGCCCTGCAGACTCACTCAAAGGTCCACAAACACCACCCAAGCAGTGGCCGTCCTCCGCCCACACGGTAGTGCACACCGAAGGGTCTGGAGCCCCGCACAAGTGGCAGCCGACCTTGGTACACAGCATGACCTTTCCCAAGTGCCTCAAAGCCCTGCACAAGCAGCAACTGCAACTGGCCTGTGATGGACCCCAAGAGGCTCCAGACACAACACAGCCCATGGCTGGTGTCAGATGCAGGAAAAACATTTGAAAAAATCCAATATCCATTTATGATAAAAATTCTCAGCAAAGTGGGGATAGAGGGAATATACCTCAGCATACTAAAGGCCATGTATGACAAATGCACAGCTAATACCACACTCAATGGAGAAAAGCTAAAGTCTTTTTCTTTAGCCTCAAGAACAACACAAGGAAGTCCCAATTTCACCTTTTTATTCAAAATGGCACTGGAAGTATTCTTACAATAAAGAAAGCTACAGAAAAGGAAATGTTATTACGAAAAGTATTTACTGAAAGAAAATCACATGTAAGCACACCTGCACGGTCCAGTCCATGTTGTCCAAGGGCCCAGTGTTTAACAGTGGGCCAGCAGCAGCTTCACAGAACAGAACAATATGTACACTGGCTCAAAATTTTACATGATACAGAAGATACAGAAGTAGAAATGAACCTCTGCCTTGTTTAAGCCACTGCTATAATGGTCTTGGCCTTTAGAGCAGTCAAACCTACAGCCCAATCCATATGGACAGAAATCAACCCAAGACTATAATAAAAGGTTTACAGCTAAACAAAAATTAACTTCCTATGAAAGTTAACACTCTCTTATGAAATTTAGGAATTATGATAAAAATTCACCTTTTTTAACTGGAGATTGATGCTGCTGTTGGTCATTAAGACCTTGAGAAAAGGCTTGCATTCCATTCGTCTTACACTGTTGAAAAAAGAAAATACACTTTTTAACTAAGGTTTAAAATTTTTATATAACTTTTACCATCCTAAAATATTTTCCTAAACAATCAAAATAGTAGCCAGTGCACATTTTTGGGCTAAAGGATAAACAATGTCATAAGTGTAATTATTAAAAATAAGCAACAAAAATATCAAAATACATTCACATGTATCTATTTTTGTCATAATTATTTTCAAAAGTGAATATAAAACCAAAGATGAGTAATATGATCCAAAAGATAACTCTAAAGTAATTAAAAACATTTCAATTCATGAAAACAACAGATATTTATTCACTAAAATCTGCAATAACACTATAATATTTTTTTTATTTTATGTAGACCCTTGCCAGTTTACACGCATATAACTGTTCACACACTACCTTGGAAATAAGGAAAATAAAATCTCGCTTCATCCAATGAAGCAGAGAAATAAGAAACACTGGCAGAGCTCGTGCCCTGAGAAGAGGCCTTAGCCCTGTTTTCTAGTCCTATTTGCAGAATCATTTTTATTATGAGATTGGCTAAATAATTTGATGACATGTTAAAAAAAATAACAAAACAGTATTTTAATTCCTCTTCTGATAACAGGCTCAACAAGAAATATTCTGATTACAACTTAGCTTCCCATAAGTCTCCCTAGAGCAGATAATACACTAGAACCAATAAGAGAATCCCAGAGTACAAGGCAGTGAGATTTCTCATAAAATAACGGGTTTTCTGATTGTATAAATCAGTTTCACATACTTGGTCAATACCACCTACCCCTAAGAGATGATCTCCTCTTTTTTGCTGACAAAAATCAAATTTACAAACAGTCGGCTCGATCCTGGACCATGGTAATTCCCTAAGGTAGTTTTCCTTGGAGATATCTATCCTTAAAAATGAATATCTTTACTCCAACAATCACTGTATTAGCAAGTTGTAGGCCAGTCCTCAAATATCTGCAAATTCTACCCAGGTGACTCTGCCAAAGTCAGAGGGTTAATTATCTAACATAACGAAGAATAATGAGGTAATTCTTCATTACTGAAACATGAAAATAAGTTATCAAAAAAAAGCAAATTTGACAATGCCAAACATTTGGTTCTCCAAAGTTCTTCCTGTTAGATTTAAAAAACTATAAGAATTAATGTTATTTTAAAAAATGAATTTCTTAAATTTGAAAATTTCATCAGAGGCACACTTCACCATCTTTGTAACATTACTTAAATGCAAGACCTAAAATCAAACTCAAAAGTAAACTGGGAAGCTGAATGGATAAGAAAATAAGACCCCTGCCTATAAGAGACTCAATTCAGATTAAAAGACACACACAGACTAAAAGGGAGGGGATGGAAAAAGATATTGCCTCGATGGACCTAGAGGGTATTGTGTTGAATGAAGTAAGTCCGATAGAGAAAGACAAATACCACATGATTTCACATACATGTGGATTCTAAAGAACAAAATAAAAAACAACAAAAACAGAAACTGATAGATACAAAGAATATTTTGAGGGGTGGGGGGTGGGTAGGAGAGATGGTGAAAAATGGCAAAGGGATTAAGAAGTATAAATGGACAGATACAAAATAATCACATAGAAATACAGTGTAGCATAAGAAAAATAGTCAACAATGTTGTAAAAAAAGACGTATGGGGGAAGAGAGGGGTACTAGATTTAGTGGGGTGACTACTTCACAAGTTACATAGATTTCTAATCACTATGCTGGACAACTGAAACTAATATTATTGTGTGCCAACTATAATTGAAAAAAACTCACTGAATTGTACAATATAAATATGAGCAACTAATTGTCTATTATACTTCAATAAAGCTGAGAGAAAAAAA
>CM053511.1:55614064-55646767 GCA_028627145.1 Eidolon dupreanum | reverse complement strand
GTGCTGAGGGAGACCGCAGCGCTGGCCCACAGGACACCGACTACTTCAGCCCCCACCCCCACCCCCCGCCAGGATTGGTAGACGGCGCGGATCCACCTACCAGTGGAAACAAACATAGGTGGCCAAAATGAGGAAAAAAGAAACATGTTCAAAATGAAAGAGCAGCTCAAAATTCCACAAAAAGACAATGGAGACAAGCCATCTACCAGATACAGAGTTCAAAACACTGGGTTGTTAGGGTGCTCAATGAACTTAGGGAAGAATAGGTGACCTCCGTGAGAACTTCAACAAGGAGACAGAAAACATTAAAAAGAGCCAGTCAGAAATGAGGAACACAATAACTGAAATGAAGACTACATTAGACGGAATCAACAGGAGATTTGATGAAGCAGAGGATCAAATCAATGATTTGGAAGACAAGGTAGTGGAAAACACCCACACAGGACAGCAAAAAAAAAAAAAAAAAAAATTAAATGATGATAGTTTAAGGGACCTGTGGGACATCAAGAGTAACACAGAGAGAAAGGGATTGAAAATCTTTCTGAAGAAATAATGACTGAAAACTTCCCTAACCTGGCGAAGGAAATAGACATACAAGTCCATGAAGCAGAGAGTCCCAAACAAGATGAACCCAAAGAGGCCCACACCAAGACACATCCTAATTAAAATGCTAAAGATTAAAGACAAAGAATCGTATAAGCAGCAAAAGAAAAGCAGTTAGTTACCTACAAGGGAGCCCCCATAAGACTCTCAGCTGATTCCTCAATAAAAACGTTGCAGGCCAGGAGGGACTGTCATAAAATAGGCAAAGAGATGAAAAGCCAGGATCTATAACCAAGATGACTCTACCTGGCAAAGCTATCATTTAGAATCGAAGTGCAGATAAAGAGCTTCCCAGGTAAGAAAAAGCTAAAACAATGCATCACCACCAAACCAGTATTACAAGAAATATTAGAGACTTCTTTAAGAAGAAGGGGAAAAAAGGATAAAGATGTAAATAATGCAATGGCAATAACTACATACCTATTAATAATTACTTTAAATATAAATGGATTGAATGCTCCAATCAAAAGACATAGGGTGGGTGAGCAGATATGAAGACACAAACCTTACATTTGCTGCCTACAAGAGACTCACTTAGATTGAAAGACACACAGACTGAACATAAAGGGTTGGAAAATGAAATTTCATGCAAATTAAAACAAAAAAAAGATGTGGTATCAATACTTACATCAGACAAAATAGACTTTAAGGCTATACCGAGAAAGAAGGGAGGACGTTTCATAACGAGAAAGGGATCAATCCAACAAGAGGACATGACTCTTGTAAACATCTACACATCCATGTGTGACCAAAATGCAGCATCTGGTTATGATAAAAACTCGCAGCAAAGTGAGAATAGAGAGAATATACCGCAACATGATAAAAGTTCATAGATTACATACCTAGGGTAACATCATACTCAATGGTGAACATCTTAAAGTGTTTTCCTTAAGATCAGAAACAAAACAAGGAGGTCCACCTTCACAACTTCTATTCAACATAGTATTGGCAGGAAAACAGACACAAAGACCAATGATAGAGAATTGAGAGCCCAGAAATAAACTCACATATACTGGCAACTAACTCACGACTCAAAGCTAATCCACAGTGGAGAAAGGAAAGTTCTCCAGTAAATAGTGAAACTAGACCACTATTTTACACCATACCCCAAAATTAACTCAAAACAGAATAAAGACTTGAATGGTAAGTCCTGAAACAACAAGATATACAGATGGCCAACGGGCATATAAAAATATGTTCAACATCACAAATTATTAGGGAAATGCAAGTCAAAACCACAGTGAGATATCACCTCACGCCTGGGAGGTAGAATGGCTATTGTTGAAAAGACAAAAGCAACAAGTGCTGGAGAGGATGTGCAGGAAAAGGAACCCTCGTGCACCATTGGTGGGACCGTACATTGGTGGGACCATACATTGGTGCCGCTGCTATGATACATAGTACGGAAGTTCCTTAAAACGTTAAGAATAGAACTATCATATGATTCAGCAATCCCTCTTTTTGGTATTTATCTGAAAAATATGAGATCACTAATTCATAAAGACATGCACCTCTATGTTCACTGCAGTATTATTTACAATAGCCAAGATATGGAAGAAACCTAAGTATCCCTTGATAGATGATGGATAAAGATCTATATCCATTTGTGACAACATGGATAGACCTTGAGGATACTACGCTAAGTGAAATAAATCTGAAGGAAAAGAACAGAAATCATATGATTTCACTGATATGTGGAATATAAAACAAAAAGTAACACACAAACTAACGAAACAAAAGGAAAACAAACTTATAAAGAGGAGATGGGGGCGGGAGGAGGGCGAACTGGGTAAAGGGGGGTCAAATCTATGCTAATGAAAGGAAACGACTTTCGGTGAGCACACAATAGAGTCTACGGATACCAAATTATAATGTTGTACACCTGAAATTTATATAGTGTTATTAACCAATGTTACCTCCATAATTTTTTATTAAAAAGATTTAAAATTTCTGAACTAAAACATCACAAAAAAATAAATCTCTTGACCACATTCCCAGGAAATATTTGCTGTGCATATAAGAACAATAATTAGAACCCAGAATATATTTTTTAAAAAATATGCATCAAGAAGAAAAAGTTAATCTCCCAAAATGGACAAATGATATGAATTAGCAGTTCACAAGAGAAAATCCAAATGGCCAAATTAAACATATGGAAATGCTCCACTTCACAAATAGACAACTAAAAATTAAAACCAGCAAAAAGATATGATTTCTCACCCATTAAATAAGAAAAAAACGTTAAAGTCTGACAATAACAAAGCAAGAACATAGAAAAAGCAGAGCCTTCATATGTTGCTCATACAAATCTCAGTGGAGAGTAATTTGGCAGTGTCTGATGACACAGCAATTCCACTGCAGTTTAATACTGTGGAGAACCTCTCAAACATAAATGAAATGTAACATATAGTACATGTGCACTGTAGCATTTATTATAAAATAGAAACAAGTACCATGTCCATCAACAGAAAATGGAAAAATGTGGCATATTTATACATATGATTCTTCTGTATCATCACATATACAACAGCTGTGTTCATTTTAAAAGTTGTCTAGTATTCCACCTCTGAATATACTTATGATTGTGCATGCATAAGCTACTTCTGGAAGTATCTAGATCAGAAACTGGTATAATAGCTACTTCTGTCCGAGGAAACAGGTGACAGGAGAGAGAGAGACTGGAGGGAAACTTTTCAGTAAATTCCATTTTGTGTGTTTTGAATTTTAAACTTTGTAATTATTTTAGTCAAAAAATTAAATTAGAACCTTTAAAATATAAACCTAAATGTGAAAAAAATGGCAAATACATGTGGTTACAATATTATGTATATAAAACAGTTAAAACAATTCTATTCATTGTAGCAAAAGTATTAATATGTTCATGAAAACAATAACACTGAAGACAGTTATCTTGGAGAAAGGTAGGAAGGAAATGGTTTGGTGAACGGATACATAGGGGTTTTACCTATATAAGTTTTCTAAATTTTCTAAAACAAATATAGCAAAATGTTTTGATCTGAAAATGCTAGGCAACAGGTATAATGAGTGTTATACCCTCTATAATATATATTTGAAATATATCATAGTTTTAGAAAGTATATAAAGCACTTAGAATAGTGCCTGGCACACAACAGCCATCTAACAAATGTCACTCTCCAGTCTGTAATGCTTCATTATATTATAATTTTTAAGACTTACTCTGTTAACTCCACTTTGTAAGTACTGAGTGTTGCATGGATACTCATTTTGAAAGTTGAAAGGGAATACCGCTCCTGTTAGGAGAGAGAAAAAGAAAACTATTTTAAATATCCATGTCTTCGATAAATGACATAACAGCATCTAAAAATCTGAATTATCTGGGATACTCTAGGCACTGTCTGAAAATGTTTTCTGAAGGCTCAATCATTCAGCACTATGAAGTGGCAGTCACTGTCTTAGGGGATGGATGTGAAGAGTTCAGAGTTCAGAGATAAAAGAGTTCACAGTCTATTTTAAAAGTCAAGCTCATAAATAATGACTATAATCAAAATAAATGAGTTCCATAAGAGCTACAGAGATATGCTAGGGGAGAGCTGAGTGGGCTTTGGGGTACCAAGGAAGTCTTCACAAAAGGAAATAATTTAATCTGGGTCTTAAAGAAAGAGATTTCTTTGGGAACATGAGGTAGACAAGGACTATAGAAGTATGTAGAGAAAAGCCAAAAATAATTTACCAAACTTTGCCTAAAAGACCCTAATCTTGTCTGGATCTTAAAAGGATATGATTCAGTGAGAGAGGGGGGCTACCATCCCACTCCCATTTAACCCTTCCAACACTCTTATAAGGAAAGGACCAATGAGAAACAATCTGTACAGATGAGGGACCAGAGGGTGGTGTAGAAAGGCAGGTCACGGAAAGGAACTGCTGACAATGGCTCTATACCCTTCCCTTCAGGATAAAATCCGAGTCTTGACCCTACACCACTGCTTCTTCAGCACACGAGATGGATACGGCATCAGCACTGCTAAGCCAAGATCTAAAAGATCCATTGATTTAATGTCTGTCTTAAGTCACAGCTGTCTTCAAAGGAAACATGACCAAAGTGGAGACATCCTCCTTGTAGGAACCATGGATGGGAAAACAAAGGACTGAGGAATTGGTGCCATGTGTATATTTTCTGCCTCACCTGTAAACTCAATAAAAGGGCTATTTTTCCTTTTACTAACTAGCCCATTATTTAGTTGAATTCATAAAGAGAATTCATTCATACATACACAGACACACAGACACACAGACACACAGACACACACACACACACACACACACACACACACACACCCTTAATTAGAATATAGAAGCCATTCTGGCAATAAGTAATAAAAAGAATGAAATGGTTATTATTCCAATTAAGGAATTAAATACGAAGTATTTCAAGAATTTGGTCAAAAGGGTAGTTTAATGGGGAAAAAAATTTTCAGCTTTGGATATATTTTGTTTGTTCATTTAGATTTCTTGAAAAATTAGCTTATGTTTCAACTCCAGCACAGCTCCTAATCTATAAGTTTTGTTTTGTACTAATCTTTTTTTTTCTGCAGTCATACACATTTTTTTAAAAGCTAATTCTCTCGACGTCATGACTACTCTGCAGTGATCAACCACAGGGCACTGAAAGTTATCATTCTGAAAGAAGCCAGTTAACCATAAAAACAAGACATAAAAAAATACACACAAAAAAATACACAAAGTTGCTCTCAATAGTTTTCATTAGTTCTTTAAATATCCACGGTAAATAATTACTTCACCTATTATTTAGCCTTTAAAATACTAATTAGCCATTAACCAATTCATATTTAAAGATGTGTACCCTATTTACTGACCGGGAGGAGAAGTCAGATGGCGAACAGGTCTCGCTGGTTGAAGCGGTTTACCAATTAATTTTTTGGTTTCCATTATCACAAAGACCTTGAGGTTCCATACTTTAGGAGGGAAAAATACATTTTTATTTTTTAAACAAGATAACCAAGATGCTTTTATATACAAATAACCACAACATTCATTTGAAGATACCTATTTTATAAGTTAAGGTAGAAAACACAAAAGCATTTAAAATAATATACAACAACCTTAGACTCCCGTTATAGCATCTGTCACAACTGAACATTCCCTCTTAAAACATTTTCCTACCTTAACTTCCCTGACTCTTCTTTTGGTGTGTTTCCTATATCTTTGCCTCTCCTAATTTCTTCTCTTGATCTTTCTTCTTTATTCCAATTAAATTTAGGAATTCTTCCAAATTTAGCTTTGGTTCTCTTAGCTAACCTCATTCATTCTCATTATTACAACTATCACATGATAGATATCCAGCATATACCTCTCTTTTAAATTCACTTATTTTCTAATTGCCCAAAGAGATTTCCGCTTACGTCTTGTAACAGGCATCTCAAATTCAACATATCCAAAATCAAAATCATTACTTTGATTCCAGAGATGTCCTTCCTCCTGTATTCCTGAAGATCATCACCAACTCCCTCAGATCACTGTTAGTTAAAGACACCTTCGGTTTGATATTCTAAATTAGAGCCCCTACACCAAAACTAGTCTCTAATGCCTGTCCATTCTACTCCCCAAATCTCTCTCAAATCTATCTTCTTCGCTCCCACCACTACTCTTAGTTCCATAGTAGTTCTTACTTCATCTTCCTGATCACCCCGTCTGATCTAAATATTCCCTCTCCCTGCGTTCCCGGGACAGTGAATATGTCCACATGATGGTATTTAGAGAAGACTGTTCTATCGTAATGGCTAATTTATTTGTCTTTTATACTAGGCAAAAGGGAGGGAAAGATTCTTCTTAAACTGAACAAATTGGTGAATACGGTCTCTTTTCTCTCCAAACTATAATCTCTTTACACGCACCCCCACTTAAACTTCCGCTCGCATCCCCGCCTGGATTATTAATAGTAGAAACGGGAGCCAGCATCCATGTGCAGCAAACCATTTACCTAAGTTAAATTGTTTAACATTCAGGAAAACTCTATAAAGTAGGCACTATTATCAGTTAGAGCTCAGGTCTCAGGTCAGCCTCCTGGGGTCATGGCATGATTCCACCACCTGGTTATGTCACTATGGAAAACGACAGCCTCCGCCTCCTCGGTTCGAGGTGAAGCGCCAGCACGATGCTGGGGCCACAGTAAGAGTTCAATAAATGTCAGCTTTAGTTTTTTATCCTAATTTTAAATACGGCTTAGAGAAATTAGGAAACTTGCCCAAGGTCACAAGAGTCTAGGAAGTGGTGGCTAGCCCATGCCCAGGCTTCAGCCGGCACCTGACAGGCAAGCTAGCCCTTACCTGTCCTCTCAGCCCACAGCCAGGCAGAGCTGTCTGATTGCTGGTTCAGTGCCCTTCTCGCATGCGCACAAAGCCTCCTGTACCCTCTTCCACGGGTACTTACTGCACCAGCTGCATTACTTGTGACCTATTACGTTACAGCCCTGTCACTGAGGTACATCTCCGGTGTCCACCAGTGTCTAGCACACAGTGGACGTTCACTAAATTGTTGAATTCATAAATGTTATTTTGTTGCACCATACAGCTGAACATTCAGGTGCTCTGTCTAGAGGTCCTTTATTCTCCCTGCTGCTCATCTTCCAAATTGCTATTCATCCTTCAAGACCAAAGTCAAGTTCTTGCTGCTTACTTAGAAAATATCCTCGCATCTCAACAATAACATTAAATAATAGTTCACATAGTTCTCTAGTTCCTAACAAATAGTTAACAGTAAAAGAATAATAACAATAACAACTTCTCTTTCCTCCTACACTGGCCCCTACTGTATTTTATCTCTCAATTTTCTAAAATTTACACTAGTATATTTATAAGTCATACATCAGAGATATTGTGGTTCCGGTTCCAGACCACTGTAATAAAGCAAGTATTACAGTAAAGCAGTGAAGTGAGTCACAATCTTTTTGACGGTGGAGGGTCCTGCCTTCCATTTGTAAAATAAAAACCACCTATCTGTGAAGAGCAATAAAATGAGGTATGCCTGAACATTCCTGTTTGATTAGACTGAAGTAGTTGAGGCCAAAAAAAACTAGACCTTATTTATCTTTGTATCCTAATATCTGCAAACCCAGTTTTACTAAATAAATCTATAAATTTAAATACTTCCCAAATATAACTAAAAATCGTCCAAGGCCTAACTGGGACACAGTTTTTTAAATTTTGATGCCTATCAAGACAGTTAAAAGCAAAACTCCACCTGACCTGTCACCAGCTCACCCAGAAAGAACTGAAACCACACGCTCTCAAGCAGGTCATCCGTCTCAGCGACTGTTTCCCTACGTATAAAATAGGGTTAATAACTGCCTTTTAGCTCCAAAGACACGCTTTCATATATTGAAAAATACCTTTGTATGTAATTCAAATGTTAAAATCATAAATTTATAAACAACCTCTCAAAGTCAACAATGATAAATAAGCACAAAATAGTCCTTTTCCTGAATTTTAGAGATAAGCAAGCCAGTACACAAGTTAACACTGATCTAGCTTGGTAATGTGTCTGTTAAGTGATATTTTAGCATGGATGGTAACGACCTTCTAAATTAAACTAATACTGTATTTGCTGGCAATACAACTCTGATATAATAGGAAAGAGAAAAGTTATAAGCATACATAGCAAAAAAATACTTCAAATATATATATTTTCTATGGGGAAGGAAATATTTAAAATGAGAACCAAAAAGCAATCCAATATCGCCAAATTTAATGTTTATCCCAGACATTTTAATGAGGACCCTAATACTAGCATGTAGTAACTTTCCATCCTGTTTCCCACATGAAACTAATGAATCAGAATACAATAGAGTGCTCTGGCACACACTTTCTTGTTTTTCATTGCTCAGCTGAAACTGAGTTGATAGGTTGTAAAGTCTCTTCCAGTTGCTGAACGATGCAAATCCACAGTATTCAAACTAGGGATTTTCAAAGGTTGGGGAGTTACAGAACTATCATGATTTTTGCAACACAAGTAAATAAACGAAAAAAAAAAAGAACTTTTCAATTTGTAGTAGGAAAACTACCACAGAGGCTCCCAAGTGCATAAACACTGACATTATAGGGACTAAGTGTAGAGGGGCATACTACATAACAGCATCATGTCTTAAACAGTGCTATTAAAGGAAAAGGCAAGTATTTATCAGTAATGATTACTGTAAAACTGATCCACAGGATCATAATCTATGAAGGACAGAACTCCACAAACCAAAGCCTAATTCTCGGTTTATATTAAAAATAATATAAGATGTAAGTGAACTATAAAGTCAGCATATAAAATAACATCTTAAACTCTAATGCCTGTTTCACACACTGAATATAGGGCTCCCATAGCTTCCTTTGGAGGGCAAGCATTTCTATCAACTGTGAGAAAAAAAAAATGGCTGCAAAAGAAATAGAATCCCATCACAACATTGGGTAGCAAGTAGTGAACGTACCACAAAGTTGTCTTTTAAAATATATATATAAAAGTTATAAATACCTTTTAAAGGAAATTCTGATCCAATGTCTCAGAAAATTGTTAGTACATGCTGAGCAATGGTTAGTGAATAAATCTCTTTTTCAAGTTTACACTTATTTAACAAAGTCATGTTACGAGGCTGAGTGGTATGAACAGAATATTGGTCTGCAAGTCAGGAACCCTAAGTGTTGGCTGTTCTACATCTCACAATACTAATTATATCTTAGGTTCCGTTTTTGTTTTTTAAAAAATAAAGCTAAATATGAATCCTAAGTACCCACCAATTCATAAATTATAAATTAATTTAGAATTTTCTACAATATAGTACATTGATAATAAGCACACACTGACCAACTTGGGCACAATCTTATTACCCAACACATACTACTCTTTTTTAATTAAAATTCCATTTTTGAGGTCCTATTACATGCCAAATGCTCTACATATATTACCCTCATTTAATTTTGAACCATGCATTTCCTGCTGTAGAAAACCATTAGTAGTCACTTTACAGATGAGAAACCAGTGACTGAGAAAAATAAGGGACATACTCAAGTTCCTATAGTTAATAACTGGTACAAATGAGGACCTGACTGTAAAGTTCATGCCCTCATCTGTATACGTGGGTGTTTGGTGAGTAAAAGACAGACCTCTGACTGTCCACTATTCACTGTGGACATTTCTTGTATGGATACGAAAATTTAATTTTAAGGGATATCTACGTATAAAGCCTTGCTAAATAAACTGGCATGTGCTAATAATTTCCAGTTCCTCAATTTACAAGTTTTCTTAGACTACCAAGTAAACTATGAGATGATTACGCTTTCCTCATTCTGTAGACGTGGTAAACTGCCATACTAATCATAAATCACAACATAAGAACTATACTATGTACTGTATTTAAAAGTTGGGTACCATAGTTAACTTTTCCAACTTGAAACTGTAGCTTTCTTTAAAAACTGCTGATGGTCTCACTGCAGGTGGGTAATAAGCTGAGATAAAACTAAGAAAATAAGCTGAGAGAAGTGAAAAGACCAGGCTTTCATCTACCTCACGTATACTGCCCACATGAAAATCAGGTAAGATTTTCGACTTCAAAACAGTAGTTTTACAAAGTGAGGCTTCCTTGAAGCCGAATGTCGCTTGTAAGTTAACAGCACATCCAGGCATCCCTCAGAGACACTGCAGACTGGCTTCCAGACTGCCGTGATAAAGCAAGAGTCCCCAGAAAGCACCTGTCATCTTTTCGCTCACAGAGGGTCTTGCCTTCGATTTGTAAATAAACTCAACACTTGTGAAGCGCAATAAAACAAGGTACGCCTGCGCTGGTAAGCCGACAGGTGAAAAGTAACAAGGAAAGTATGCGGGAGTTACTCAGGTGATGAAAGGCCTTTGGTATCAGGTTGCTGTACTCAAGAAAAATCAAAACCAAAATATAAAAAAGTCCTAAGTTCCATGATGTTTTCCTTTCCATGCCTTCTCTCTGACTGACCAAAAATTTTCTTCTCTATGAAGCATCTTTCAATACAAACACAACTTAACATTTAAGTGGCATAAAATTTTCCAGGTGCTTGTGGTTATCAGACCTGATGCAACTGTTCCTTTACACTTTTGTTTGTTTGTTTTACAGTAGCTTTGCCTAAAATACCAGTAATTAAAATCTTTGGATACAAATGTTGAATTGTGTTGTATGCCTGAAACTGCTCCACGTCCATTTTTTTTTTAAATGGCATCTCTTTACAACTCCAGTAACTATTTCATTTTCTTCTGTGAGTGATCCCATATGGCTTAGGGCTATTTTTTCCTACTGGGTTTGTTTTCTTGTTGAACATAATTTCATGTTATTAGTTGTTACTTTATTAGTAGTAACAACAACCACACCAACGACAAGACCTATTAAGGATGATGCCAGGGCATGGGAGACAAAAAGCCTCCCACTGCCCCGCCGCCCAGGGCCAGGTGCCGGGAGCGGCCGCTAGGTCCGTGCTCTGGGGCCTGGCTGTGAGCTGCCGTGTGAGACCCCTCGGCAAAGCGGGGGCCCTAGCCGGGCTTTCCCGCTCGGCCACGCCCGCTCCTTCCGACGGGCTCGCTCCCCGCTTCCGCCACCCGCCCGGCGACTCAGGCTAGGCGCGCCGGCCTCGGCGACACTCGCCTCGCCTCAGCTCCCCGCGTGCGCCAGAGGAGACGGCGCCCAACCGCCGCCTCACGCCCCGGGCCGGCCCTCTGCCACAGCGGGGCGCGTCCTCCCAGCACCTACCGCCTCAAGCGCCGGGAGGACGTGGGCAGCAGCGTCGCCGCGCTCAGCCCAGACGCGGCGGCCGAGCGGCCCGCTGTCCGTCGGAGAACGGCCTCCGCCGCGCGACCACGCGACGCCTGGGCAGCTGGGGCGGCTTCTGGGCTGGGGGCGGGCCCGAGAGCGTGCCGGCGGGGCGGGGCGGAGGGCGTGGTGGAGGGCGTGGCGGCAGAGGGGGCGGAGGGTGTGGCCGGAGGGCGGGGTCCGAGGGGGTCATGGCGGGGCGGGGCCGAGGGCGTGGCGAGAGGGCGGAGGCCCGAGGGCGTGGCGGCGGGGCGGGGCCGAGGGGTGGTGGCGGGGCGGGGCCGAGGGGTGGCGGCGGGGCGGGGCCGAGGGGTGGCGGCGGGGCGGGCCAGGGGCGGCTCTCGAGGCGTGGCGCGAAGGCGTGGTCGAAGGTGGCTCGCGTGACCTGGGGCGTGGCGGGAGGCGGGGCCGAAGGCGGTTTCAAGTTGGCAAGGCGGAGCGAAGGCGTGGCGGTAGCACAGGGCCGAGGGCGTGACGACGGGCGGGGCGGGGACGTGACGATGGGGCGGGGCCGAGGGCTGGTGGCGGGGGCGGAGCTGAGGGCGGCTCGCGAGGCGTGGTGCGAAGGCGTGGTCGAGGGTGTCTCGCGTGACGTGGGGCATGGCGGGAGGGTGGGGCCGAAGGCGGTTTGAAGGTGGCAAGGCGGGGACAAGGGCGTGGAGACGGGGCGGAGCCGAAGGCGTGGCCGCGGGGCGGAGCCGAAGGCGTGGCCGCGGGGCGGAGCCGAAGGCGTGGCCGCGGGGCGGGGCCGAGGGCGTGACATGGGGCAGGGTCGAAGGCGGCTCGCGGGGCTGGGGCAGGGCTGAAGGCGGCTCGCGAGGCGTGGCGCGAAGGCGTGGTCGAGGGTGGCTCTTGTGACCTGGGCGTGGCGGAAGGGAGGGGCCGAGGGTGGTTTGATGGTGGCAAGGCGGAGCGAAGGCGTGGCGGTAGGGCGGGACATCGGGGCGGCCCGAGGGCGTGACGGCGGGGCGGGTCGGAGGAGTGGTGACGGGGGCGGAGCCGAGGGCGGCTCGCGGGGCGGGGCCCGGGTCGAAGGCGGCTCGCGAGGCGTGGCGCGAAGGCGTGGTCGAGGGTATCTCGTGTGACCTGGGGCGTGGCGGGAGGGTGGGGCCGAAGGCGGTTTGATGGTGGCCAGGCGGAGCGAAGGCGTGGCGGTAGGGCAGGGCAGCGGGGCGGGGACAAGGGCGTGGCGGTGGGGCGGTGCCGAGGGCGTGACACGGGGCGGGGACGAGGGTGGCTCACCAGGCGGTAGCGTGCCCGGGGCCGTGGCGCGAGGGTGGAGCCGACGGCGGCTCGTGGGGCTGAGTCGGGTCCGAGTGTGTGTGTGTGGTGTGTGGTGGGGGGGTCGGGGCCAATGTCGGGGTGGACGGAAGGGGCCGAGTGCGGAAGTTGGACCGAATGCAAGGCGCAGGCGGCTTTGGGTGTAAAGGTGAGGCCGAAGGCTTCTTGTGGGCTGGGGGCGGGGTCGTGGCAGAACGAGGCTTGAAGGTGGTAAACAGGAGCTGAGGGTGGCTTGTGTGTGGAAAGGAGGCGCGGAGGGCGAGAGGCGCGGCGCGGGCGTCGGGACCGAGAGCTGCTCGCGGGGCTCCGCCGTGGGGCCGAAGGCGGGTTGCGGGCGGATTTTGGATGGAATCGAGGCCGATGCCGGAGCGCGCGACGCGACGGCGTAGCCAAGCGGCTTGTGGTTTGGAAGGAGGGGCCGAGAGCAGCTCGAGAGGGGCGAGGGCGGCTTTGGGACGCCGGGGCGCTGCAGGGGCTAGGCTGAGGGCGGTCCGACGCGGGGGGCGTGGCGGATGTGCAGGGGCGGGGCGGAGGGCGGTGCGGGGGGCGGGGCCCAGGGCAGCCCGGTGTGAGGCGGTTAAACCAGCGTCGCGCGCTTGCGGGGTGTGCATGGACGTGGCGGCGTCGAAGCTTCTTTCCTATGCGATTTCTGCTTTAGGGTCTTACTTGGAGTTTTTGCATAACACAAAATTAATAAATATTAACCTATACTTTAACAAAATATAAAGTCCAGAACCAAGGGCATTTAAGAATGTAACATACCAGTTCATTCATTTATTCATTCATGCAACAAATACCTATTGAGCACGTATACATCAGGCACTGTTCTAAATGCTGGAGATAAGGCAATGAGAGGGACCACCAAGGTTCCTGCTATCATGGAGCTATATTCCAAAAGGAATATACTCGTGCAACATATAATTTAATATGGGATTTCAAAGTAATAGGGAAAGAATGGATTATGCAATACACAACGCTGTTACAACTAAACATTAAGAAATTAGGTTATCATTTCATACCTTACATCAAGTATATTACAAATGGATATAAAATATATATTTTTAAATGAAACCATGAAAATACTAGAAAAATAAGTGATTATGTAAAGAAATATATGTTCTCAAACATGAAAACTCCAGAACCAGATCATGGCAATTGTGGAAATCACATCTTATTTTTTAAAAATGGAATAGAACAAATTAATTTTTGACCAATAATCTTTATTAGTGTCTTTTCAAAGGTACATAATCCTGAGCTACTGCATTTATATATTTATGTTATTCTTTTAAGTTTGCACGTATTTTGCTTCAAACTCTGATGAGTACAATCTTATACTAATTAGGAACATAATTAATTTAAAATATTCTTATCCCTAGAATAGCCAGCTAACTTAAATCATCTCATTTCCTAATTCTACATTAAAAGCTTTAGAACATTATTTCTCAACTAAGCAATTTCTTTTTCAAAACTGCAAAGATGGGCAGTGTGAGAGCTGATTCCTTAAGTCCTAGTGAATTCTTTGAAAACTATGGTGCTTTTTGTCTTTGATCCATTTTCTTGAACAAATTGATTATCTGACCAGCTATGTTTGAGAAGAATGGTTAAGAGTAACTACCTCTAATCTGAACATTTTAGCCAGTGTAAAATACCATAGGCTCCCTTCCCATATAAGTAGTTCAAAATTACAATGAGAAAACTTTACCATGATTTAATGAAAAGGAGGGTGGCCCAGTGTAAATACAGCTTTGTTTAAATGGTTAAGCATTATAAAATATGTTCCATAAAATACTTCCTCCAGGCTGTATAAAGAAATACATACGGCTGATTAACATTAAATTTCATAAATCTAGACCAGGACTTTTATAATTGGTAAATAAAAAACAGACAAAAATGAAAGACAAACGTCCTGTGATCTTTAAGGGGGGGAAAAAACATTTATCCAACATTATCTTTAACTGTGGACAAATAAATATTTTCATTCTTGTATTTTAAATGACTACCAAAATACTGTATCTTTCTACAAACAACAAAAAACAAGCATACAGCATCTAGAAATGGTTTTATCTGACGAGAATGTCAAGCGTTTGAAGATACACTCAAATTTTTTTCCTGAATAAAGTTACTATGATCTTAGGTTAAAGTTACAATAAGCCGTTCAAGCAAAATGCATATTGCTTAAATTTTAAAGCAAGCAATTTTGATACCATTCAATTAAAATTAAGTATAAATGTAAAGATATTGTAGAAACATTTATAAACACTTCTTGGGAATACTCACAGATCAGCAAGTAACGGAATAACTGATATAAAAATAATGAAAGGTGATGTTAGATCTAATGCTTGGTGACAGATCCAAAAATATCTTTAAGAGATGTAAAAGAACATGAAGACACTGCTTTATTATTCAGAGCTTGAAAACCTAGCAGCAAAACAAAATATTATTTGCATATAATGTAGTGCAATGAGCATTTGTTCTTAAAAGACTCCCAAAGTCCTGAAACTTTATACATAAACCAAAATGGAATCCATTAGGATAAGTGATTTAAAGATGTCCAGAGTAGCTTATCAAGAACAGCTTGATACTCTCACCTGCATCACTTAATCATGAGCAAGCTTAGGCACAACTGTGTTCTGGATAACTCACTCTTATGGCTCCCCAATAACAAGCTCGTATAAGGCAGATCGAACCTAGGAGATAAGCAATTGCCCAAGAAACATAGGTTGCATGAAATCGCCTTGCAAAATCTTGGGTGCCAACCTAAGATAAAAATCAATTAAAAATCAAAAGATTAGAAACTTTACGAAATTATCTACTTAGAGAATTTGTGTTGGCTTACATGTGATTTTTATGAACTATACCCCTGAGGCCACAAAATCCCTATAAAATATGAGCTGGTATATTTCTTGACTATCACTGATGGTAAAATTTAATAAGATGATGCTGCTAGTTATAGTAACTATAAATTTTGTGAAGCAAAAAAGCTCACTAAAATATGTTATCTACAAAAGGAACTTAATCTATGTAATTCCTTAGTGTTGTGTGACACAATTGGAACATTGCTAATAATTTGGGACCAGGTAGAACAAAAGAGCATGGAAAATTAATGGAATGGCAGCGAAACAGATCAGTCCCTTCTACTTCTCGGGCAATCCTCGTGCCAACTGCTAAGTTTCTGTCTCCTCTAAAAATAAGCCACCCTCGTGTGGATAATCACCTCTGCTTGACTTCAATAAAGAGAAGGTGGTTTTTCAGACTTCCACAGATGACCGAGTATGGCTCTGTGTCTGGCCATGGCATTAAGTTAAAAGAAAGTGGGCTTTTGTTAAATAGATGGTAAAGGCCCTGATGTCAAGGACCTTCAGAGGGGTCCCAAGACACCATGTCACCTGGATGGGCAAGCCCCACTAAACACAAGTCTGAGGAATGAATTTCAAATGGCCCACAGTCCTTCAGAAGCTTCTGGGCCTGGTATGCCAGGGGGCAGGCTCTTCAGGGGTCTGTCACTGAAGGTTATCCCAGGCCTCACCATTTACTCATGATAAAGTTGAGAGTAAAGGATTCTAACAGTAATACTCACAGTCAATCCAACTCCAATGAAAATACATATCATTCCAATGGTAATGTATGCACAGCAGCGTCTTCGTGGAAGTGCACTACCCACTGAGGAACTGCAAGTTCATGAAAGCAAAAGAGACTACTAAGTGTTTACATGACGATTCTCTACTTTATCTTTGTGAGTACTCATGTAAGGCTTAATAACATACATACTCTCATTTATTTTTTCAACTCGAAAGACGAGAACATGCATAGGAATGTCATTTTTAATGGCTAACATTAGCCATAATTGTGGATGGTGAATTCATATTATTGTGGCTGTAAACAAAATTTAAGCCTTTGTCATTGACAATATCCACAAAAAAACCACTGAGGTCAATAATCATCTTTCAAGATAAAAATCTAATTCCAAACACTCTATTCCAGAATGGAAAGTGAGTGCTATCTTACGAATAGCATTTTCGTGTCAACCTTGAAAGTAGAATACTAAATCATATGTAGCTGAGGCTTCCCCTATAGCCTATGCTTTTTAATGATCAATTCTCCAGTCCCGGAACCAACTTTTATGATTATGAATACCCCCATCACTCTAATCTGTTCCAGGTCTCCTATGTTCCTCCTTATCCGTATCAGAACTCACTCTGAACAATGAGTTCTAGGATTTATTTTCTGCCCCAGTCTATTAAGTCTTTGTCGATAAATCAAACAAAAAAACTCCATAAGTGCTCTTGTTTTTTATTTTTGTTGTTGTTGTTTTTTTTTTTTGAGTTATAACAGTATATGCTTAGTGTGGAAAATTTGGAAAAATAATAAGAGAAAAAGAGGAATTACTTATAATCCCATTACCATAAAGAGTCACTCAATATTTTGACATATTTTCGTCCAGCCATGCTTTACAAATATAGCATAAGCATTTTCCTATGTTATTAAGAATTCTCGAACCGGAATTCTGATGAGTATGTTTTAACCTATTCTCTTCTATCAGACAATTAGTGTTTTCATTATTATAAGTAATGCCAGCTAAACATCATTTAAAAGCACTGCGCTTATATTTTCATTGGTTTCTTCAAATACATTTTTAGATTTAGGATTACAAAATTAAAGGATTAAACTTTTTGAAATCTTTTAATATAGACTGCAAGAAGCCTATGGAAAATTCATAAAAGCATATACAGTTATCATACTTCTCAATTTAAATACCAAATCCAATAGTCTTTCATTTTCGTCACTTCTAATTTTCATAATTTTCAAAATGAGACAAGCATAGCAGAGATCAAACACCCATGTTAGTGCTTTCTTCTCTTCTGAAACATGCATATATTAACACAGATCGCATATCAGGTACTGTGTTATTGAATAATACAATGAAGAAGCTGATTTGCCTTTGTATGACCAGTTGTCAACATCATGCCTAGCACACAGTAATTGCTCAAGGAATATCTGCTGACTACATGAATACAGAAATGCATCACTTACTAAGCGTAATTTAGAAATGTGCTATTCCAAAGAGGTTAATTTTGCAAAACAGAAAAATGATTTTTAAGTCCCAAATCTTTTTAAAATTTGATAAACAATGCTGTAAATATATGACAATTCGTGATAACTTAACTGAAATATAAACATGGATGACCTGGGGGTCATCCTTATTTACTGTAATGCACAGCTTGCTCTTGGGAATTACTAGGGCATCTAGGATTCATTGCCTTATGTCATATTTAGCCTTAGCCTTTAGTTTTAATTCCTATATGTTCATTTGGTTGTTCTCCCTGCCTTCCACCTCACAGCTAGCCATTATTTCTCATTACCTGTGTATCTGCCTCCAACATTCTAATCTACCATGGATTAGAAACCAACTAAACTTATTAGAATTATGTACTGAATAAGTCAAAGTGTTCTAAGTGAACACAGGAGCTTTCCTGTAGACCAAAAGAATATACTTTAGTGTACATTAATTTCAGTGCATGAATTCTGCTTCGAAAACCCATGCCCATTATTCAGCACAACCTAAACTGTCACTTCCTATGAGAAGCCTTCTCAGAAAATAACCAACCTGGTGCTCATCTACAGCACAAGTGCTACCTCATCACTGGCGAGGCAATGACCAATAAGCACCTGCTGCGTGGATAATAAAATCTCATACGCTTAAGTCCTATGAGGTGTCCGTATGCAATATACAGTACGGAACAGAACTCTTATCTTCTTCATATTGAAAATCTGTCTTTTCTCTCTCTGCTTTTAATATCTTCTATTTATCTTGTTATATAATTTCACTATGATGCATTTGTTTATTCTACATGAATTTGTTTTTCTTTTTGAATCTAAGATTTAGTTCTTTATAGATCTGAAAATCTTTTCAAATTATCTCTTCAAAATATCCCACCCATTCTCTATTTTTTCCCTTCTAGATCAGGTATGTATTAGATGTTCTCATATATATTTCTCTTAATATTACTTTCATCTATGTCTGTCTGATGAATTCTGGATAACTTACCTCTATCTTCCATCCATAACTTTAGTTTCCAGCTTAATCTGATCTGCTGTTTAATCTATACATTACATTCAAATTTCTATAGGTTTTAATTGTTTCTTTTTAAATTTGCCTGGTTATTGTTTTGTTAGTTAAATTTCTGTTGTGAGAAAATTAGATTCATAAGCCATTGTAAGAAATAATAAAGAGAGATCTCATATCTTCTCTACCCAATTCCCCCCAATGGTGACATCTTGCAAACTATAATACAGTATCATAACCAGGATATTGACATTCATACAGTCCACTGAGATTAACTTACCTTTTTATTTATATTCTTTTGCATCTGTATGTGTGTATTTCATTTCATATAATCTTGTCACACATTATTAGTTCACATCCCCACCACGGCAGTAAAGATACAGAACAGTTCCATCACGAGGGCCCTTTAATAATCACATTCACAGCCTCCTGCCCACACACCACTGCTAATCTCATCTCCATTTCTAAAATTTAGTCATTTCAAAAACGTTCCATAAGTGTAATCGCACTGTAGGCAACCTTGTGGGACTGGGTGCCTTCACTCAGTATAAATTCCTCGAGATTCGTCCAAGCTGTTGGTGTCAACAGTTCGTTCCTGGGGTTCTTCTGCACAGTCTCAAGGTGTGGATATACCAGTTTGCTTATCCACACACCATGGAAGGACTCCTGGGATGTTTCAGGTTTTCCTGTGTGCCTGGTCATCCCTCATCTGTTTTCTGCCTATTTCTATTTTTTAAAAACATTTTAGACCTTTATAACATACTCTATTTCTAATAATTATAATATTTGAAGTTCTCAGGAGTCTAATTATGCTGTTATTGATGTTGATTCTGCTTATGGTATATTATTTCCTCATGTGGTTGGTAATTTTGTTGAGAATTTATTTTGGCAAAATTTTCATTTGTTTTCTCATTTGCTCACTAGAATGATACCAACCCTCAACTACCTTAAAATCACTTCTGGGACTGGGTTTTCCTACACCATATAAATGAGGTAAAATATAAAACTCAACGTCATTGCTCTTATAAAATACTCACTTAGTAATATCCCTTTTCTGGCGAATTTCTGCCCCCCCCCAACCTCCTCTTTTCATGTAGAATAGTCTTTTAAGGGCTTTATTTTTTTTGGGGGGGAGGGGTTGGGATTCCAACTCTTTACCCTCTGCAGGTCAAGGCCTTCAATCTCATTCTTCATCTGAATACCCACACTGAAAGCTCCGAGTCCCTGATGTTGGCAAACACCCTCAGGGCATTCCTGGTTGTCATTTCCTCTTCATTTCTGGTCCTTGGAGATTTTCTTAACTTTCATGTGAACTGAATTATGCATTTAAAGATATGTTTGTTATAGGTAACTAGTTTTTCATATCACTGGATGTGAGAGTCAAGAGCCTGTAATATACAAAAATGTGGACAACAAATCTCCAAGAGGAAAAGCTCTTGCAATGTTTCCCAAACATCTAACTGTGCGCTCTTCAAATGATTCCCCTTCCCTTTCACAGTAGCATCATAAAGGACACCTGGAAAATGAAGGCGATGCTAGGCAGTGGGCTGTGCAGCACAATGTTCAGAGGAGGCAGCCAGGCAAGGCTCTGTTAGGTGGGGCTTGTGGACAGGATAAAATGTGAACGATGGGGGAGTAAGAAAGTCATCTTAGCCGACAACAGTAGCATTGTTCAGGTATGAAAAATATAATAATTCTGTTCAAGGAACAAGCAGAAGAATAACCTTTCTTTCAGAGAAGTTTTCTGTAGGTGAGCAGCGGAAGTGTAAGAGACCATTTGTGGCGTTAAGTAAGTGTTTGAGTGCTCATGGACACCCAGGTAGAAATAGCAACAGGGAAAAGACTGTATAGTTACACTGGAAGCTCCAAGGAGAGATCGGGGTGATTTAATGGCATACTGGTTGGGATTTTATGGCATACAAATGACAGGGAAACATATGAGAAAACCCAGATCTAATATGGTCAAGTTGCAACCCTGGAAAATAGAAAAATTTGCCAACTTGGTAGAGAAAGTGAAGTCAAGAAAGGAGATAGCAAAGCAAGGAGAAAAACAGGAGAAAATTATATCTGAAAATTAAGAAAATAATAAATGTTAAGGGAAAAAATGGGATGATCAACAGAACAAATACTACAGAGAAAACAAGCAGGATGAGGACTGTGTAGATCCACTAGAATTTACAACTGGGATGTGAACTTTGTCAGAACAAGTTCAGTGGCTAACTGCACTTACTCCAGAGAAAAGGGGATGCCAAGATCAAATGAAGGGACAAGACTTGAAAGGAAGAGATTTGCTTTCTCTGAGAGGAGGAAATGAAGTGAGCAGATATAAATAGGTTTACAGCAGGAAATGTGAGGATGAGAGAGTTTACAGACAGCATCAGTCATCTTAGAAAGACATGAGGCATCTCATTTGCTGAGACAGCAGGTATGAGGGATGGGCATTTAGAGGAACAGTAAGTATCTGGAGATGATTGCTTTGGAGAATGGGAGAAGGACTTAATCAAGGACCCTTCAAAAAGGAATATCAAGCAAGGCTTTAGCTGACGTGTAAAGCTATGCATTTGTAAAAAGCTAATCAATACAGAATTTCTTCAGCTTCAAGTTATCTTGGGGTAAAGGGAGGGAGAAGCCATGGCCATATTAATCCAAGATTGGTGGTCTGAAAAGCCAATGGCTGGATCTGAATTTCAAGGAATGAAGACTTAGCCAATGTAGCAAACCTAGGAGTCTCTGTATACCTGACATGGCCAAAATGAACTTATCACCTTTCTGCCAGACACAGTTCTAGAGCCTGTATTCCATATCTTATTGAATGATTCCACAGCCTCTCAGATATCAGGCCACCGTTGGCCCTGACCTCTCTTCTCTCTCTCCATATTCAGTCCTGTCTACTCCATTTCCATATCAGCACATTCACTGACTCCTCTGTATCTGCATAAGTAGGTCCCTGCACAAGGAACCATCCCACCCTCTTCTTCACATCACCCACACACATCCCTCCCTCCCGGACACCTTCTACCACGCCCCCTCTTCCTCCTATCTGACCAGGGGCTCTTCAGAGTAGGCACTGTGGGGCACACCTTCTTCAAGGCACTTAAAACTTTATAATGATGGTCATCCTCTTTTCTATATCCACCAGACTGAATTCTCTGAAGGTAAAGTTTCATCTTTTATTTCGAGCACCCAGTAACAAGAACAGCACTGTTTGTTGAATTCATGAATAATTATAAAAGAAAGCACTAAACAGCAAAATAAAAGAGTGAGAGTCAGCTACTGTTTAAATTGGCAGGAGGTGATACACAAAGCACATCAGTGATGTAGAAAAATAATATTCAGCAATAACTACCATGGAGCCCATCACCATCTCGACTAGTAACATCTGCATGGAAATGTAATCCGAGTTGTATTTCAGATTGCTAGGACTACATCCTCGGTGCAGCAGTGGCCATGTGCTGCAACTGACAGAGGAACCTTGTCACCAGCGGCAACAGCCCAGCAGCTGAATGAGCACCAGGAATACGGAAAAAGGCTCGTTGGCCTCTGGAGCCCTGGGGTGCCTTCCCCTGCACGCTGTGACGGTTTCCGGGGAAACCATGATTTGGTAGTCCCTAAAACTTAAAAGTAACTTTGAATAGTTGATATTTGTATTTAAAGAAATAAAATTCTATCTCAGAATCTTACTTCAACAGATAGATGATTCATCATCTCATTATGAAGAAAAACATTCAATGAGAAATCCAGACACAAGCCACGAGCACTCATGTGCTCACAGCATCTTTGCTCAGGTCAGGAATGAGTGCCCTGAGCCCTCCCATGTCTAGCATGTGATTCCAATTCTGTCAGCATCCCTCGAGAATGATATTAAAGCAGATTTATCCTGTGTGAATTTCTATGTAAGCTGTTCCCTAAGTTACTGATACAAATTCTTCTTCCCATTAATACATGGTCTTGTGATATTTTAACCGGAGTACCCAGACATTCAAAACTTCTTTATTGGTAGTGAAATACTGCCACTGTTCTGAAATAATTAACCAAGCACATCACTTCAGCCAAATCTTTATCCTCTCTAACAGTTCCTCACTGCAGAACGAGGACGACCGCTCCCACACTCCTGGCCTGCTGGGCGGATACCGTACTCTGCGTGTACGGACCAACTGTCATCGTGTTTAGTAGAGACTGCTGATCACGAGAAGTCTGGTTATTATTTCCTAGAGAATTTTTTAATTCAATTTAGTGTCCTCGGTGAAGATATCTGCAATTTATTTTTCTTCATTTTTATAAAAATATATGTAACAGAAATACGAATCACTCACACACATATTCACATACTTGTGTAGGGGGTGTCCCCTGAGTATATATTTTTCTGTGTATGTATTTGCTTTTCCATGTACAGACTTCTACTGAATTCAACAAAGTTAAGAATTCAGATAATTAATTTCAGAAAATAAATTTTAAAAATCTATTCCTTTGAAACTAGAAATATGCTGTGAAGAGTTATTCTCACAGCGCTATATTTAGTTGGAATTAGTTCTAACAGAGATAAACAGAAACTCTTTGTTCCATGTACTCTACTTCTCAGGCACTTTTTACTTCTTTCCTCCTAGAAATCATTCCTAGGATTTCTCTGCTATCAAAATAGATAAGGCATTTATATCATACTAAGGATCATACAAATTAAACTACGAACCCATATTTTCAATTTTCAAAACTGAATTGTCAAAACATTCCAGTTTAATTTCCTTAGCTTAAGTTGTAAACCACACGTAAGTAGAGAATAATAATTTTTTAATTAAAATATTATCAAAGTAGATTCCATGCAGAAAGCCGTTCCTACAGCAGGCTGAGGCTGCTCCCCTTGGGAAGCCTGCTTGCAAGCTGGCCCTTGGCGGTCATCTGGGAACTGAGATCGCTAGGAAGTCTCCGCCACTCCCTAAGTGCCAAGAGTGGCTTACGATGCCTCAGTTGTGCAAACACCATGGCTTATGCTGACACCTGCTTTCCTCCTGCTAGTCTGGAGATCTGGTGTGTGCGAGGCGGAAGGTGCCTACACGACCAGCTGCATGAGAGCTTCGGGCACTGTGTGTGGCACGGGAGTACTGAGGTTAGGAGGGACGGAGGGAGGTGGGTGCGACCAGTAGGACAGCACTCTGGGTTTCCTCCAGACTCCCCCCATGTGCCTGTTTCTTTTGCTGATTTTGGTCTGTACACTTTTACACTAATAAATCACAGCTGTGAGTACAAATATATGCTAATTCCTGTTAGTCCTCCTAGAAAATCATGGAATCTTGGGGTGACTTAGAGACCCCCAACACAACTGCCATAAACTGTCTTTAATCAAAATATCCCCTATTTTTTCCTGTTGTTATATTGCCTTTGGTATTTTCCTTAGGTGCACCATTTAGGAATAAAGAGAAAGACTGAATAGTTAAAATAAATAAATAATTATATAAGATTTGCCATCAGATAATAATCTTCTTAGGCAGGAGATGACAACAGCTAACAACTACCTAATTATGAATCCCCAAACAATTCGATTTATCTCCTGGATGAGAGCCCATTTTTAAAATTTAATTTTAGATTATTTGTAATAGATTGTAACCTCTTAGGACATTTGAAAATGATAATTTTAGTCATTTCTTTCTTAGAAATTGATTTTCCTTCAGAGAGCAATAATCAAGCTAAATCATTGTAATTTCAAAATGGAATATGTTAATCAGTTTAAAGATTTTTTTTAAGCCTTGAAAAGCATAAATATATTGAGCATTCAATCGTCCCACAGCATCTTAAAATCGAAACCTACTTAAATGAGAATTCCGAAATCTTTAAACTGTTCTCGAGTATTTCCCAGGAGCATTTCCAGCGCAGGGAACTTACATTTTTTTGCAGTGAGGGCATTTTGCCAGAGTGTTGAACCTCAGTTCCATCCACTGTAAAATAAATAAAGAGAGGGGCTGAAAAGGAAAACAACTGGAAACTACCAATCTGATAAGACTTTTTTTTCAGTTCAGATGTTATCAGAGATCACAGCAGAAGCAGCCACCTTCTCACGGCTGACATGAGCTTTTCCCTCCAGCATGCCTCCCTCAGCCTTAAAATACAGCTTGGGCTTCCCCTCTGGGATAGTTCCCATGGTTTTTCCAAGGTTCTGACGCAATCCGGGTTTGCTTTACAGAGAAAACTGCACTGCTGTAACTGGGGTCATTTCTTCAGATTTACGTCCCAGTTCACTCCCAGGGAATAAAAACATATTTCATGTACCTTCAACGGTTTGTTTTCCCTTTAAATCTTGAGGACTAGCCTTTTAAATACAGGAATATTTAGATTCACTACTGAACTCCAACTATTTATTCTATTAATGTGGGAAACTAATAAAGTAAGTAAACTAAGTAAACTTAGAACAGGGAGAATCCAAGTCAGGAAGCTGCTTTCTGCTCCTCCTTTGCTTCTGCTGTGTGACAATGACACACTCCCATGGTGCGAGCTTCTCCTCCACCGCCCTCCCTGTGAGCGAGCAGGCTGCCTTCCTCAGGAAGTGTTACTCCAGGCCCTGAGACGAATTCTGGTAGTAAGCTCACTGGTTGAAAGAATGTGCAATACAAATTTAAAGTAAATCTCATCTATCTATCTATCTATCTATCTATCTATCTATCTATCTATCTATCTATCTATTTATTTATTATTTATTTGTTTGTTTGTTTGCTTTAGACGAGGCAACCCTTGGTTGACCTTGCAGATTGCAAGGAACTTGTCAGCTTACAATCCCTTAATTTTTTTTATTTTTCTACACCTACAGCACCTGGTCTTCCCTAGGCGGTCTCCCATCCAAGTACTAACCAGGCCCGGCCCTGCTTAGCTTCTGAGATCAGACGAAATTGGGCTTGTTCAGGGTGGCATGGCCATAGACTTAAAGTAAACCTTTATCACAAAAAATATATTAAAAAATGCCTCTCACCTTCCATCTTGTTTGCTTTTCGATATACTTTCTTGTAAAGTATACTTTTCCTTTCTAGTTTTAGGAGAACTCCTTTAAGTACTTTAGCAGTTTTATCATCAAAAAAACTTTTATTAAAATTATTCTTGCTTATGATTTTGGGTCACTCATTTCTCTTTTCATAATTTTTCAAAATTATAGGTAAAGTAGGTCTTCACTAACTTAAACATAATCAGATGTTTTCCACAATGGAAGACAACTTTCAGGACGTATCTGCTGTATGATTTTTTAAAAATTTTTTCATAATTAACTTTCAAAGAAAAACTAAATAAATATGGGTTTGCTAGGGAGGGGGGAGGAAGGGGGGAGTTTTAAAAAGTTTAACTCCTGCTGCATACACAGAGATTCCAATCAGTGATTTACCCTCAAATATAAATAAACTCAGGAAAACTTCTATCACAAAAGAAAAACAAACCAAAAAGTACATAGAAAACAGAGATAAAGTATAAAAAAGAATATCTCAGAAAAAAAATGTAAGTAATAGCTTTAAAAAGATGCTATAAAGAAGAGAACACTCTTTAGAAAAAGGAAAGATTAATCAGAGAACACAGGAAAACTCTTGGAAATTAAAAATTGAGTTAGACTCTCTAAAAATTTTTAATTAAATTTAGAAGATATGGTTGGAAAAGTTTCCCAGTAAATAAAATAGACAGCGAGAGAGAGAGAGAGAGAGAGAAGAAAGAGGGAGGAAGGAAGGAAGGAAGGAAGGAAGGAAGGAAGGAAGGAAGGAAGGAAGGAAGGAAGGAAGGAAGGGTGAGTGAGTCAGTTCAGGTATCTGTCATAAAGAAAGTCCTAGAAAGGGAACGAAAGAGGACCCACTGAGGACCCGGACAGGTTCACACACGCCCTCCACAGGCACATTCCAGTGTGTTCACAGCACCCGAGAAATGAAAGAGGAGAGGGAGTACAAAGAGGGAGAGAGGTCTCACGGAAAGGATCATGAGTCAGAATCCCAGCTGGATTCTCATCGAGCTGGGAGAGGCCTTTGCATTTTTGAGAGGAAACAACTGTCAACCCATAATTTTGAATCTGATCAAATTATAAAGTAAATGTGACATTAGATTAAAACCTGTTTAATAAGTGAAAGGATTCAAATTTATTTCCATATATCTTTTCTCAGAAAGCTGAGAGAGGCTGAATTCCACCTGAGGGAACAAACCCACAACCGTGAAGATGGCATGGGACCCAACACCAGAAACAGGTACGAGGAGCTCTAGGGTGATGATGAGTAAGTCTGGGGGGGGGCAAGGTGGCCACGAGGCAGGCCACTTAAACAGATTCTTAGATGCAGCGGACTATACTGATAGAATTTTATAGTTCTGTAAAAGGACATGGGAAGAACCAATGATTTGTACATAGAAAAGTAAATTCAAGAGAGGGAGGGAAAATTATTAACAAACCCAAGAAAAATGTAAAAGCCACACAGGAGTAATGTAGTACATTACTTGGCTCGGCTGTGAACATAAATAATAAAAAATGGAAACATTAAGTAGTAATTGAATAAGATATTATAACTACTGAGTATGCATTTGACTAGTTAATAGGTAATAGGTAAAATTGTTTAATCAAAAAGAAAAAGGATAAGCAAACAATTTGAACACATAGAAATGAGTCCGCAGAGCAGCCAGAAGAGCTGAAAGTGTCTGGGGAGGGACTGGGGGTGAGTTAAGTAAAGAGATGACCCCCAATTGCCCATAAAGCTTTACAGGCCTATTCGACATCTGAAATTATGCGCAAAAGTACTTTACTAAAAATAAAAACTGGGAGGGAAAAAGCAAACCCCCCACTTTCTTAAGCTGACTCGTCCCTTAGTGGCAGCAGGTCCCGCTCACAGATGACAGTGATCTCCACAGCCCAGACCGAGGCTCAGGCTGGGGAAGATTTCTATAATATTCAGCTCTAAGGAAAACTTTTTGTCTCCTTTGAAGGCTGAATGACAAAAGAAAGCCTGTTCTTCCCCTTCCTGACAGGGTGCGTCATGACACAATTAACTTTTAAAAATCAAACTTAGGGTTAGTTAGAAGTAGTAAAACGAACTCATAACTTTTGCTCATATCAAGTTACTTACACCTTCTCATTTTTCATCCAATGGTTTATCTAATTACAGATACCAGAGTTAAATCTTCTTACTCCAAGTTCAATTATTTTAAACCAGAAAAATCTTGATAAATTATAATAAGGTTTTTTCTGATTCTGGAAACCGCCAAGCAGGGCCGCTGCAGAGACCCTGCACTCTGTCCCCTGAGGTGGGGGCGGGGCTGAGACACCTCTCCAGGCCCAGGGGAGTCCCTGTCTCCTGCCAGCCCACCCAGAGCCCCATTTAACGAATGGACCGATGAGAGGAGGCACCTTTTATCTAATTCACAAAAGAGGCAGTATATCCTGGCTGCACCTCTGATACCGTTTTTCTTGAAAAGGCTCCATTTTAATCTTTTCATCAGTTTGCTCTAGACAAAACTGGAAGACCGTGAACTGTGAGCAGTGGTCAAATGACATGGTAACGCTCCACACTGAGACTGGCGTGGCTGTCACGAGCGTCTGTCTCTTACCAGGAACGTGTTTCCACAGTGCCCACACACAACCCTGGCACCTTCCGGCTGCACCGGCAGTGCAGGTTGGGCGGGTTGTTCTTCAGAAATAAGCATTACTGGGCCGAGGTTAATGATGCGTCTACTGTGGAAAGAGAAAGGAAAAGTCATTATCCCACCTCGGGACTGAAGGCAAAACTCGCAGTACATGGCCAAAAACATGGAATACAGCCCTCAAAGTAGGGTATACTTATTTTATAAATGAGGTGAATTAAATGTCCAGCTTTGGAGCCTGTATCACAGAATGTAGCAATAGTCAATATTTAAAATGCAAAAAATGTGAGTTTTTCTACTTGGAACAGAAACCACGTATTACAGTGTTGGCCCTAACCAATGGCCTTGGGAACCATTTACCTGCATTTGCAAGTTCTTGCAAGTTCAAATCAGAAAACAGTTCTTCCCATTCCCAATCTAAAAAGACAACTCGAGTTTGGTGGAAGACTACATAAGTTAAAATATTCGACATCAGCAAACGTGTGTGTGCCATGTGGTTATCCAAGTGCAGGGTCACGGCCAGATTTCTCCGAGCAGGCCGGTCCTCCCTGAAGTCTTTTAATCAGAGTTGCACAGAAAGGAAAAGGGGGAGCTCATTTCCTTGTAACGATTCATGTACGGGTCACAGAGCCAGACATCACAGAAAAAACAGAGGCAGGGTCTTGACAGCCTCCCATCTGGGCACAGCCCGGTGGCGGCTGGCACGGGCAAAGAGCTCCAGGATCCACAGCGCCGACTGTGCTCAGCAGCAAGGAGCGCAGCACACGGCGAGGCCCACGCGACGATGAAGCACTGCCGAGTCGCCACGAGGGCCGGATGTCAAAGGCAAACGAATCGCTTATTTAAATAACTTCGATGATTCACTGATCTATTACATTGCAGTAAGTACTTCCCTAATACCAAGAATACTTCCATTGCTCATTCAAGGGTATTATATCTTACATATACCTGCGACAAATAATTTCTAACTAAGTACATCGTTCCTTTAACAAAGAGAAACAATCTAGGTCCTATGATGACAGAGACTGTTTAGAACAAAGCCTGGCACGTAATGAGCCTTCAATAAATACTCACTGAATGAACAAGGAATGAATGAATGAGTCTTTCTCTCTTACCAGTTGGGTCTTGGACATCCTATTAGTCGAGAGCTGTCCTTACAAATGAGGAGACAGTTACAAGGGCATCTGACATACTTCTTCCCTGCTGGGGGATTTTTGATTGGCTAGATAAGGGAGGAAAATGGAAACACAGAGAATTAAACGGAGTACAGACTTCCAGCGCTTGCTTCTGTATAAGAAAGAAATGATTCTTTAAAAACTAAGGCCAGTGCTACCCAAGTCAGTTTAAGGAGAAGCACATCTATTTGCTTCAAAATAGCTCAAATGTTGGCAAGCACCCAGTGAAGCTTTGGAGGCTGCAGAGATTTAATTATGAAGGGCATGTTTCAGAATAGGTCTATACAGGCCTTTTGACATGGGAGGAATAATGCATGCAGACTGAGCAAGGGTCGTTTTCCCTTTAAAGTTGACGAGGTCACCTCTCTGTGTGGCCAGGGACAAACATTCACCGAAGGCGCTGGTCCGAGAAAGACAGGCTCAGCAAGGGCAGTGGGCAGAGGAGAGTATGTGGCAAATGCGAACTTCTCCTCAACTCTACTCACCGGACTGTAAGAAGTGGCTGATTGTATGACATCATGCGTGCATGTATGTATGATGTATGCATGCATGCATGCATGTATTTTATGCCTACGGCACCTGGTATTCCCAGGCCGTCTCCCATCCAAGTACTAACCAGGCCCGCCCCTGATTAGCTTCCGAGATCGGGCATCAGACCGGATCGTGCGCGTTCAGGGTTGGCATGGCTGTAGATTGTATGACATCTTTTAACTTAAAAAAAAAAATACTAGCTCTTAATGCTAGCGTTTCTCTTTTTTTTCTTTAATTTTATAATCAATTTTAAAGCAAAAAATAAATAACACCACAGAAAACACTTCTTTGGATAGTGGGACTTGAGCTGTGGGAGCCATCGAGCTGTGCGGCGCTGGGAGACCGCATCGCTCCCGCGGCGGCTGTGACGAGTCTGATCACGGGGACCGCAGACGAGCCCGCACCGCGGGGCCGTCTACAGAGCACCCTGTCCGCGTGCTTCAGAAGACGTCAAGGCGATGGAGGACAAGAGAGGCCGAATTTCAGGGAAAGGGAGGCCAGAGAGCAACGGCCGAGCGCACGTGTCGTTCTGGACGGGCTCCCAGACCGGCGCCCTTCCGCGGAACTGCCTGAGCAGCATGAATGAGGTCCGAAGGCTGCATAGGTAATGGCTGGCATTTGGCAGCTGTGCTGTAACTGTAGAAGCGGATTTTTTTTTTTTTTTTTAAGAAATCCACACTAAAATGTTCAGGGGTAGAAGAGCACCATGTCTGCAATTACCTTAAAAGGCTCTGAAAAAACAGTTTATTTTCTTATTTAGAGGAAGCCGATGCAGCGCAGTGTCAGCATCTGGGGGTGCGCACGGAGGGCTTCAGGAATTCTCCGCTATGTACTATTATTTTGTAAGTTTTCTGTATGCTTGCAATTATTTTTTTAAAAGATTTTTAAAAATTTAAGTAAATAATCTTGTTAGAAATATAAATAGGTTAGCAATAAGCCACCTATAATTTATTAAACTATATTATAGAGAAAATCCAAGTATCTAAAATTCACAATGTGTTGCTATACTATATCTAAAGTATCAAGAAGCCCAGAATTTGGCTCACGTTCTGTCTCCAAATTCTACCATTATGTAAAATGTGTGCTTGGCAAATGACAACATTCGTCTCTACAGCTCATCCCCACTTTGCTTCTAGACCTTAGTTCACCTGTGAGACAAGGAGACTGGACGAGAAGGCTCAAGCCCTGGTCCTCAGGGCCTGCCCACGCCATGCCACGTCCAGTCTGCAGTGGATCGTGAGAGACAGCACCGCCCTGATGCACAAGGGTTAATGCCCTTATTTGGCAAAATAAACTTTTCTGTGGCAGGCACTTGCTGGGCGCTTTACCTCCTTGTAATCGCAAGAGCTACCCTGTGGGGTAGGAGTCACTGTGCCACTTTACGTGAGGGAACCGCGGTTCCGAGAACTGCCCCGGGTATGCACCTACTACTGGCCGAGGCAGGATTCAGACTCCAGCCTGTCGGCCCCCAGATCTCAGACTCGTAATTGGTCCTGCAGCCAACTAGCTCCTCTCTCTCTAAATTTCCCACGAACCTGTCCTAGAAATCACTTCTCCTTTAACATCAAATTCTGTAATCTCCAACTTGCGAAAATTTATCCATATTCTCTATCTCTCTCTCTCACACACACACACAAACCTTACTTCCCTTTCCAATTCTATCTACTGAAATAAAAAGGACTGTTATTAGCCTTGTTTTTTTCGTTTGGTTGGTTGGTTATGTGTCTGTATCTTTAATCCCCACAGGATTTCAGGCTCCCTCAGAGGTGGCCGCCCAGAAGATACACTTGACACCCTGTTTTCAGCTGCCATGAGGGGGATGAATCACGGTGAAACTGAGCAGGGGACATGAGGGAGCTGCTCTCTCCCACCCGGGTCTCTCCAGAGGACTCCGAGCTGCCTAGTGCCTCCTCGATTCGTAAGTCTGAGATCAAATTACATGGCAAACATTAGCAAGTCGTATTTTAAAGTGCTCCTCAAATACTTTTTTTCACTTTTCCTCCTCCCTCATAATGTTACTAATTCCACATAAAGCATTCTGATGAGCTATTATCCATTTGCTCTGGAATATTCACAATGACTTACATCTCTTTATACAACAGGGATAGTGATGATAGAAAATTTCAGCACAATTTTTTTTTATGTCCAGAACAAGTTTATTCGTAGTCGAATCCTATTGATCTTATATGAACGCATCACTTCTAAGTGGCCAGACTGAGGCTGATGGCTAAATCCACAGCGACTCTGAGATTCCTGCATAAATGAGTACTCTGTCCTGCTGACTTCCAAGTGCAAGTATAAAGCTTCAAACCTTTTTTCCTACTTATTAAAGAACAAAAGTTTGTATGGGTGGAGTGTTGCGTATGGCTCTAATATGAGTTCAAATACACCTGTTTATCACTAAGACAAAAAGAAGTCGTTTTAGAAGTAAAGTTGTTTCGACATGAGTGAATTAGCTGTGTCAGGATGTCCTCATGTCGCTGTTGCTGTTGGTAGGACCCAGCGCAGCTGCTGAGGGGTGCAGTGGGGCTCATGGGTGAGGCCCTGCGGAGAAGCGGCCAGGCCGGGGGACGTCTGGGCCCTAGATACCGGGGGCTGTGGTTGCTACGGAGAGTTTCGTCTGGTGGCGGTGGCGCTAACCCGGGCAGCGGTCTCCGTAAGCGAAG
>CM053511.1:55593680-55613564 GCA_028627145.1 Eidolon dupreanum | reverse complement strand
AATTAAAATGTCAAAGGTTAAAGACAGAGAATCTTAAAAGCAGTAAGAGAAAAGCAGTTAGTTACTTGCAAGGGAACTCCCATAAGACTGTCAGCTGATTTCTCAACAGAGACTTTGCAGGCCAGAAAGGATTGGCATGAAATAGTCAAAGTGATGAAAAGCCGGGACCTATAACCAAGATGACTATCCAGCAAAGCTATCATTTAGAATCGAAGGACAGATTAAGAGCTTTCCAGGCAAGAAAAAGCTAAAGGAGTTCATCTCCACCAAACCAGTATTATAAGAACTATTAAAGGGACTTCTTTAAGAAGGAAAAAAAGATGAAAAATATGAATAACAAAACAGCAATAACTACATACCTATAAATAATTACTTTAAATGTAAATGAATTAAATGCTCTAATCAAAAGACATAGGGTGGGTGAATGGATAAGAAAGCAAAACTCTTACATTTGCTGCCTGAAAGAGACTCACTTCAGATCAAAAGACACACACAGACTGAAAGTAGAGAGATGGAAAAAGATATCTCATGAAAATGGAAAAGAAAAAAAAAAAGCTAGGGTAGCAATATTTATACCAAAGTAACATTAAAACAAAGGCTATAACAAGAGACAAAGAATTTCCAATAAAAGAATGAAATCTCGCCATCTACAATAACATGGATAGACCCAGAGGGTATTGTGCTGAGTGAAGTCAGACAAAAACAAATGTTAGGATTTCACTTTTGTGTGGAATCCAAAGAATAAAACAAAACAGAAATACACTCAGATGCAGAGAACATTTTGATGGTTGCCCGACGGGAGGGCGTTGGGAGGCTGGGTGAAGGAGGAGAGGATTAGGAGGTACGAGCTGTCAGTTACAAAACAGTCATGGGGACGTAGAGCACAGCGTGGGGAATACGGTAAGTAGCACTGCAATAACTATGCGTGGTGTCAGGTGACCATTGGAGTTACAGGGGTGATCACTGTTAAATTATATAAATGTCGAATCGCTGTTGTACATATGAACTAATGTAAAATTGTATGTTAACTATCACTGAAAAGAATAAAAATATAAAAATGTTTAAAAAGGGCCTGGGTTTTAGACAGCCGATGAGAACTGTTCTCCCTTTTCCTAGATGAGCCCATCCCCTGCCGCAGCCCTCTCAGCCTTGCATCTCCAGGCTGGATTTCAGCTTCTAACTGAAGCAGCTTACTCAACAACTCAACAACTCAACGACTCTGGGGGAGAGAAATGGCGGCGGGGTTCGTGCGGCTTTCGGGCGCGAGCGCGGCTGGCCTTGCGGCCGGGCCCCGCCAGCGGCGCCTGCGCGTCAGTGCGCTGAAGGGCGAAGCCCGCAGCGCGAGCCCGCGGCCGCCCGCACGCCCCGGCCGCTGAAACCGCTTCGGCTGCCGCCTCATGACACGAGCTCTCTACTGTGACGAGAAATATGAACCGTTTTTAATTACAAATTGCTTTTGCTCTTTAATAGCCCCCAAAAGTCAATTCGATAAACCAACCATCAGGCTTAGACAGAAGACTTGAAGTGAGCACAATTTGCTCGGGGGTCGCCCACAAAGACGGTCGCCCTCGCACGACACAACAGCCCCACGGACGAGCTCATCTGTCAGGTTAACACGCAGAGGCTCACACAGTGACCGCACGGCCGTTTGCAAAAGAAAATAACGCGACTGATAGTTTACAGCTGAAACAGTGATCATCGCCTCATGCTTAGGAAACTGTTTCAAAATTAATCAGCAGGAAAGCTGAACATGGAAATAGGAATTCTCGTTTAAAATAATTGAGACGAGAAATCACACAGACCTTTCTATGAGGCTTTCGCAATCATTAAAAGACCTTTTACTAGCCAGAAACGAGCGAGCGAGCGAGCGCCTGACGCCTGTTAACTTCAATGGGTAACACCTTTGTGTAAACCCAGCTGAAATATTTGTATTCAGGGAGGTGCTCTCCAAGGTGACTTCTAAGAATATTTGCACAAAGAAGTTCGTCTTCCGTTTGTCTACACTTGCCCTTATTTCTCACTTGATTAAACTATGTATTATATCATAGCAAACATTATTTCACCGGGGAACCATTTTTCTATTTGTTGAAGGAATGTTTTTACAAAAGAATGTTTCAAGTCTTTAAAAACACAGTGTAAATTTATTCTGTCCCGTTTGACTTTCTTCCTTTTTGTGTTTTGAGGTTGAAACTGGACACCTGGAAAGCAATATTACTCGTTTCATGTTTCTCCACTTAGCTATTTTATTTGAAAACATGAATATGAAAACTTGGCTGAAAAAATATAAAATATTCACTTCAAGAAACACAATGGCTTTCAGTCCAACAAAAGCCTTATTCAGAGTGAAAAACAGCAACATCAACAGAAAACCGATTCTGGCATTTTCCATGACCTAAATAGTGTTTAAAATAAACAAGTGCTCCTGGCTGCTTTAATTTTTTGAACAATGAATTTCATGCTACCCTTTCCAATGAGGTTATAAATTATCGCCTTATGTCGGTGACACCATGTGATTTTTTTCCCCATTGGGACTATGGTTTCTCAACATTATTGCAAATATTTCTGAAAAGGAACCTGGAATGAGCAGAACGTTTGGACGGTGGCGTCTTCCTACCTGAGAGCCTGGCGGACCGGCGAGGAGACGGGGCTCCCGCTGCACCGGGCCTGGCAGCGCGTGCAGCAGCAGCTCCGCGGGAGGGCCGCCCGCAGGGCCTGCCGGGATGCGCGCGCTCCCTCGGCCTGGGAACAGCCGCCGCCCAGCTGCCTTCACTCCGGATGAGTGACTGACATGCCACCTTCCACCTATTTACGTTTTTACGTTTAAATCAATACCTTAAAGTGAAAATAAACAAACATCAAAATCAATTAAATTTTTATTATTGAAAGTTGAAAAGGAAAGAAAGCACTAAGGAGATTTTTAAAAATCACTCATAAATCCAACATCTAAAGGAAAGCATTTTGGTGTGTTTCCTTCCAGTATTTTTATGCATATTTTCAGTATATACCTCTTAGTAAGTAAGTCCTCATTTTGTGTGTCAAAATAAGGCAGCCTAACATAACAGGGAATATCATACAAGTTCAGCATTGAGGAAAAAATTAAGTGAGTCAAAGTAAGAAATAATATGAAACAGACTGAGATATTGTGGGGGAGGGGGGCATGTGGAATCAGATTTTCTCATTACCTCTACCAGGCTGAAGACAGTGGGAGTAATTAAGGAAGAGGCCCCACCCAATAAAAGAATCTAATGAAGATCTTGGCTTCCAAAAGACATTTGCAGGTGACTTAGTCAACAGATACCACATTGTTTCATAGTTTACCTGAAAAACCAAAAAGGAAGTCATTCTTTAGGGCATTCTAGTCTGTCACGCTAACATGAAGATGCCGTTGGGGAGAGTCTTGGATTGCTCACACCCAAGTCCAAATGCAGCCCAAGGAACAAAGCTGAGGGCATTCTTTCTGTGTGAGCCCAGGGCCAAGCTGTGCTGTTGTTTTAACATCAGGAATGGCTCCAGTGAAAATGCAATTTTGAAACAGAGATCCTATTTATGGGTTGCCAAATATGAAAAGTATATTTTATAAACTTGGGAGGAATTATAAACAAAACTTTTTACTCTAGAAAAATTCTCTTTATTAAGTAGATTTTAAAAACATTTCCTGAATTAGTGATTTTCACTAGTTAGAAGGGAATGTTATTTCATCTACTTGTAAGATAACAAAGATACAAAAACAGGAGTCCAGATCCATAATAATTCTAACTTCTAGTCACATGTATTACATTTGAAAAGGAGTTGGGTTGAATTTTGTGGATGTGTGCAAACCAAGGAAAAATACTTAAACCATAATGTTTCTTTTTAAATACTAAAGTAGTTTTGTTATGCACAGCAGTATTAGTTTCTGTAACTGTTGATGTTTATTAAATAATTCAAGGCATAGTCCCCTTTATTTTACCAATTCATTATAGGACTGTTTCTCCAAAGAACACAAAGGAATTAACAAAATCACATTAAAAGTATTCATATGATTTCTTGGTACTTAACTCTTTCTTCTTAACTCTTAATATTATTAAAATATACATAAAATGTTTGCCCCTGTAAGTCCTTTTCTTCCAGACATTAAAATATTGTTCCATTTTAATTAATCCTTGAGTGGTAATATTTCCTAAGTACATCCATAATAAGTACATTTTGATATGTAGATATTGAAGCCGACAGTTAAAATTAGTTTGCTGTGATTGTTATCCATGCAAGTTGTTTCTCATACACAATTAGAAGTCTCGTTTTCTTTTGGATTTGGTGGCTTGCGATGTCCTTTGCCTGTCTCTGCCTCCTACTTAGATCTTTGATTGGTATGTTTTGGGGAAGATTTTAGGATTCTGGGATCAGAACTAGAATTTAACAGGAAATTCACAGAAGTCATGCCCTTGGCTATCGAAGGGGAGAGAACTGCATCTCCCCAAATGCATTCAAACAAACCCTCAAACGACAGATGCCACTGTACTTACAGGTCGCCCCGGCAACTGTGCGTTCCTGTCTTCTCTCCTCAGAACCTCGGGGGTCTGTCTCCTCCGTGTGTCATCTTCATCCCATCCCATTCAGTTTCTCCTCATCTCCTCAAAATCCCTGAACATACTTTGAATTTGAACCCTTGTTCCATCACTTTCTCCAAGTGGCCCTGGTGAGTTATGTGAAATCCGTGTCCGTTGTACTGAACGCATGAGCCGCTGTGCTGCCCAGCTGGCCAGTTAGGGTCCCAGCATGCAACGGAAGCCTCAGTAAAGAGCATCTAATCGAGAGAGTTACAAGGGATGGTGAAGAGTTGGGAAGCCACTTTCTAGCTCTGGGAAAGAGCTAGTAATGAGGCAAAGGTACCATTCAACAGGGACTTCAAGCATGGAAGAATTCAATTACTGACAAAACCAAAGGGAAGCTAGGTTGGGACGAGATAGACACCCTGCTGACCATCTCACACTCGTACTATCCTCCCGTCTTCTTCTGGCCCCTCTCATTGGTCAAACCTAACTGGAAACCCACAGCACAATGGCGGCTGGGTGACACCAACTCTAGAGGTGCACTCCTGAGATGCACGGATGGCAGGGAAGAGCAGAGAATGCACCTGGATAAAGGACCAGCAGAGACGAGCCAGCACACGAGCACACGACCTACCATCGCCTGTAAGCACTTAGAGTGCCATTCATTTAGTGTTCCAGGGACTCTGCTAGGGAATACAGAGGACCACAGGACAGAAAACAGATGCCCATTTTCCTGGTGCTTCCATCCTCCTTAGGGATGACAGATAGTAAAGTACAAGCATCCGGGACATTTCAGATAGTGGGTGCAAAGAAGAAGAGGACCATGACTCTAAAAGAGAAGGCAGTCCTTTAGATAAGGGTAATCAAGAATCACCCGAGACGACAGTAGACCTTAACAGGAATAATAAGAAAGCTTTCTAAGAGCTAGCGGAAGAGTGTTTAAAGGAGATCAGCAAGGGCACAATGCAAACATCCTGAGGTGGAACCCAGTTTGGCTCATCCAGGGGAGAGACAGGAGGCCAGAGTGGCTGGAGGCCGGGTGGCAGCTGAGGAGGGAACTGTAGGCAGAGGCTAGGGCAGAGGGCTCTGTGGGCCAGATGCAGAGCTGCGACAAAAAGGTTTCAGGTTGGGGGTGGGAGGCTGGAGTGTTTGTAGGTTATGACAGACTTATTTCCATTTGTAAAATTTAACTCTCACATTCTGTGAAACAAACTGTAGCAGGACAGGAATGTAAAGGTCCCGCTATGGTTTGCATTGCCCTGAGCTCCTGCGTTCAGCAGAGCTGGGTGGCATTCTGCACAAGGGTGGCACTGCTTGGATCGGGGTGAGCATCTGACATGAGAGTGGCCCGATCACAGGCTGGTGGGGGGTTCTAGACACGTCTTAGAGCAAGACTCTTGCAACTGGGCTGTCTTCTTCCAAAATGTGGATTAGAAAATGAGGATTAGTTAGCAGCTGGTGATGCAAGATCTATCAAAGACATAGAGAAGAACAGAGATACAATGGGAAAGAAATAAGAGAATAGCTTCTCTGTAGAGGCGCCCTGGTTCCCAGCAGCTACTCATGTATCTATAGAACTACTCCTGTGTCCACCTTTTTCATGAAGGTGGTCTCTGGGTCTCTCTTTCTTGAATACAAAATAGTCTACTGAGCACACTTGTATCCCCAGGGTTTCATTCTTCTCCTCTCATTCACATGTCAGGAGTGACAGAGACCTGCTCTGGCAACAAATAAAACGCTCAAATTTTAGTTGCTTAAAATAACGAAGGTTGCGTCTGACTAGCTAAATATCCATCACAGGTGGATGGGATTCTCTTCTGCATCACTGTCCCTCCTAGACCAAGACTGACAAGAGCACATACTCTCTGGAACATCGTTGATTGCCATGGCAAAGAGGAAAGAGTTCTGGAAGGTCTTGCATCAGCAATTAAATGCCACGCTCACAATTCATGGAAAGAATGTCATGTTGCTCATCCCAACCACAAGGTCAGGGAAGGCAACCCTGCCACATACTGCAAAGGGAACAGGAAGTATTTGGCGCACCCACCACCGTTCACTCATCCTGAACCATGGCTCTAACTGCTGCCTACACATTGATGTTGAAACTTCTAGATGACCCATTTTCTCTCCTTATCCGCACTTTCAACCACCTACTAGCATGCTGCAGTTGAACTGTGCCAGACACTTACTTCAAGCGTCAGGTACCAGGACTGAACTCTTCATCTTTTCCAATCTGTCTGTCCCTCTCTTTTGGTCAGTGGCCCCCTCACCTACTCACTGCCTGGAGTAAGAACCCCGGCTGTCCTGTGAGCCCTCCCTCCCTTTCAACCCACTCAGCCACCAAGCCCACAGATGCTGCTGCCTGGTTCCGCGAGATCACCCCCTCAGCCCTCGTGGGGTCCCGCCCGGTTTTCCTGCCTGGTGACGTCCCCTGAGCGTGTGATCATTTACTCGGCCGACAAACATCTGCCGAGTGTTTTTGCTTCGTAGATGAGGCGGGCCGGCCGTGAAGAAATTGGAGGGCTCAACACAACGGACAGCTGCGCTGGCAGCTGCGGAGGGGGCGGCATGGGAACCGCAGGGAACCCCGAAGCTGCGGGGGCTCTGGGCGGCCGACCCTCAGCAGAGGGGTCGGCGGGGCGCGATGGGGTCTCCCGACCCGCTGCCCGGCCCAGCGTCCCTGGCAGGTTGGCTGGCAGTGGACGGAGGTCGCCCACGGGCGACACACTCACAGGGACGGGCGGGCGCGTGGGGACGCCCACCGGGCCCGAGCTGCGCCGTCGCCCTCGTTCTGAGCTTTAAGGAGACGGGGACTCGGCGACGCCCGGCGACCGCGCGGCCCAGGGCCCAGGGTCCGTTTCGCGGGGCCCCGCCCGCCGCGGCACGGGGTCTGCGCGGACGGCCGTGCCCCCGGGTGGGCGCGGGCGTGGGGGGCCCGGGACCCCAGGTGGGAGAGCCGGCCCGGGGCACTGGCCTGCGGCCCAGTGGCCACTCGCAAGGGCCCCAGGGCTGGGACGGGCACTGCGCCGGGGCCTTCGTACCCCAGACCCGCGCCGGGCCTCGCGGACCCTCCTCAGCGCGCCAAGTGTCGCCAGGGGAGTCGCGGACGCGAGCGGCCGGCCAGGTCAGAGGGCACACGGAGACGGCCCGCGATCGGGTGGGTCCGAGGGGAGGCCGGGGGGTCGGGGCACGGGGAACCGAGGGAGGCGCGCGCCCCGACCTCAGCAGACGGCCGCGCGACGCCCGCCCCTGCGCCCCGCGGCCCCGCGGCCCCGCGGCGCAGCGCGACACGCGGGGGCGGGGCCGTGCGTCGCGAGGGGCGGGGCCAGAGTGCCGCTGGCGCCCGGCCCCGCCCCCCGCGCCCGAGGCCCCGCCCGCCCGAGGCCCCGCCCCCGGCCGGAAAGAGGCGGGCTCGGCCGCTGGGAGCGGAGTTCCTCACTCTCGGCGGGCGCGTTCCTCCGCCGGCCGCTCGCCGCCGGCCGCTCGCCGCCGCCCAGTCCTCGAGCCCTTGTCGGGGCCTCCTCCGCCCCCGGGCGGCCGCGCGCAGCCGAGCCCGGGCGCGCCGGGCGCCATGAAGGGCCGCCGCCTGGCGGGCGCCGCGGCACAGGGGCGGGCCGGCTGAGGCCGCGGCCTGCCGAGCCCCTGCGGCCCCGTCCCCGGCCGCGCCGACTCCGAGCTGCCGGGCCCTGCGGGGCCGGGGCGCCCCGGCCCGCCCGCGGCCTCGGAGCTGCCGGCTGGGGGCGCGGCCTCGGCGGGCGGCCGCGGGGCCGGCGGCGCGGTGCGCGAGGTGCGGCGCGCGCGCTGCGGCTGCCCGGGCGGCGCCTGCCTGTGCCGGAGCCTGGCGCTGGCCTGCGTGCTGGGCGCGCTGTGCCTGGCCTCGCTGGCGCTGGCCCGCCGCTCGCTGCAGCACCTGCTGCTCTGGGCCGAGGGCCTGGACCCGCTGCTGGGCGTCCTGCTCTTCGTCCTGGGCTTCGTCGTGGTCTCGTTCCCTTGCGGCTGGGGCTACATCGTGCTCAACGTGGCCGCCGGCTACCTGTACGGCTTCGTGCTGGGCATGGGGCTGATGGTGGTGGGCGTCCTGCTCGGCACCTGCGTCGCCCACGTGGTCTGCAGGCGGCTGCTGGCCGCCCGGGTGGCCGCCAGGATCCAGAGCAGCGAGAGGCTGAGCGCCGTCATCCGCGTCGTAGAGGGAGCAGGCGGCCTCAAAGTGGTGGCGCTGGCCAGGCTCACCCCCATCCCGTTTGGGCTCCAGAACGCAGTGTTCTCGGTGAGTGCTGTCGCCCGGCGCGTCCCTCTCCAGGTCTGTGCCTGCGGCGAAGTGACAGCAGAAGTTAGTCACTTCCAGTCGCACACAAAGCTGATCCCAGTCGGGCCCTTAGTGGGAGATCTGGTGGAAGGAGGACGGCCCCTTTTTGGCATGAGTTTGATTAAAAATCCACAGTCGCTGTCACGGTGAGTGCAGGTGATGGAAATGTCCACTTGTCCTCTGGTTTCCCTGGCAGCTTTGGCAGCAGCCAGGGAGTAAGGGCTTCACGGTCCCAGCTTTCTCTGTCGCCTGCTTGGATGCAGCCAGGGTTTTGGCTCGTCTTTAACGAAGGGGCTGAAGGAGCGTTTGGGTAAACAGTGGAAGTGGGAGCTGTAGACTCTATTTTTGAGTCTCCTAGTTGTAATAGGCCTTTTCGTCATCAAGTAATTTGCTCTAATCCAGTGTAAAGGGGGGAAAATCCTCCTGTTAAATCTGTGAAGGAACTTCATGTTGAAATTGCAAGGTAACAAAACAGGACGGGTAACTGTTACCCGGTGAGCATGTATTTGTCTTTACACACCTATAGACTCTTCTGTCCCTATATCCTTATGGTCTGCCTGTTGTGCTTAATCCCTCCAGCTAGTCTGCATCTTCTGTAGCTGATGGAGGAATAGAAACAGTGCAAGTGAGGAGACCATCCAACCAGAAGGAAGGAATCCATCTTTACAAACTTGGTGACTTTCAAAGAAATTACTAACCCTGTCTGCCCTTGCCTTCCTCTTTTCTCAGATGACGGCGTTGAACTAGATTGTTGAGTTCCCCAAATCAAATTATTCAGCAAAGAGTTCACAGGGAGCTTTTCAGGAACTCAGCCCTTCAGCTAGACTTAAAGAAAACTATGAAAGTAAAGCGATAGCATTCAAAACCACAGGACTGTTTGCATTTTATATTGTTAGTGCTTCTGACATTGTTTTGTTTCAAAAATAAATCATTTTTAGTCTCTAGAAACTTGTTTATTTTGTAGTAAGAATAATTCCAAACATTCTACCTCTTTGTGATAAAATTGATTTTTTTCTTCTTTTGAAATACCTTTTCAGATGTTGTGTTGATTCTAACCAACATCAGTGACTGGAATGCGATTTGACAGAGGCCTGGAAGCAGATAGGGGTTATCTGTAGAGACAAAGTTTGGTGTTCACTGTAGTTTGGTATGGTCTCAGCCTTGAATTTCCTTATCACATGTAGTATGACATGTGCACGTGAACTTTGACCCAAGCTTGGCTAATAACAGACAAGTGTCCTAAGACTTTGAAAGAGGGTTGGGATGAAGGAACGTGGGTAGTTTTATTCCGTTAGTTTGCTTTGTTCTCCGGTATAGCTTGTATCTTGTTCCTTTTCCTGTCCACCTACTGTGTGCCTACTATCCTAGGTTCTTGGCATATACTATTTCCGACCTTTACGCCAGCCCTGCGGGTGATTATGTGTCTGCTGTAGAGTATCGTCTAACAGTGGGGAGCACAGGGCTGGTGCAGGGGAGCCCTGCCATCCGCTTCGACTCTGCTGGCCGTGGTCCAGTTGCTTGCTTGTAAAATGGGGAAAGTAGTGGTTCGTATTTCATAGGATTACTGAGAAGATGACATCAGGTAAATAACATGCAACAGACCTGGTTTAACAGACATTCCCATGTTGGCTTTAGTCGCCATTACTGTTGTCACCCAAGGTCACCTAGGTGGTAAATAAATGGTAGAGTCACACTTGGCATTACAGTCTGATGACAGCACCTCAACCCACAGCTCTATTTCTTCACCGTATATTTAGTGCAGTCCTGAGGGTATGAGGAGGAAAAGGACTCGTTATGCATTTATTAATTATGTTTTTTTTTTCTATAGTGTCTCTTTAACATTATTAGGTAAGTAACAAGCTGTACTTTGTATTTGGCAATTAACCGATTTCTGTTCGCCCTGAGAATACTGGCCCGGACGCGTGCGGCTGCAGTGTTCACCCCGAGATTACTCACGGACCACAGTTCTAACCTCACCCCCAAAGTTTGCCACGAAATATCTCACTTTTATTATCATTTTCGCATGGCTCTAGCATTCTCGATAGTCTTTGGAAGCAAACGTCAGCATTCCACATATGGCATCCTGTTTTTGGTAGTAGTATTTCCATTTACAAAATACAATGATTCTTGATCGCCAAAAATGTCAAACCCTAGGAAACGTAGCGTTCCTACACGTGGCGTGAAACATCCTTCTCCAACGACTATTGGCCAAGGGTTCATTTGATGAGTCGATTTATACATATACACTTCTGTTACATCAGGATTAGAGACACGTTCTGTTTAGAAATAACTCCAAGAACAGTTTTTATATTTTCACATTGAAAACCAGTCAGATTTGCTTCAGACTCAAAGAGCGTGTTTATGTAAAGTTAAATGAACGCTGGCAGCGAGCTGCACGTCTTTTTTCTAAACGGGAAAAGGGTTAAAGTAATTATGTAGTTGGAACTGAGATTGACCAGGGACAACTCTCATTTGGCATTGTGGGTTCAAGAGAAAAGGAGAGATAGAAAAATGGCCTCTTAGAATAGGTATTCTTGGCACAGTTTTACTGAGGAAGAAACGGGGGTTCAGTTGTCCACGAGGCTGCGGGTCACCCGCCCGCGGTGTCGAGGTGCTGGGGTTTGAACCCAGGACGGAGCCTGGGCTGTGGGACTCACTCAGCCCCAGGCAGGGCGGGCTGTGCCGCCCTTGGATTTGCTCTGTCACATCTTGCTCGGTTCTGGCCCCTGAACTCTCTGCTTAGCAGCTCTTCAACCCAAACAGTTACCTGAGTCCACCCGGGGCGGGTAGGCAGTGTCAAATCACTTTGTACTGGCCCGGACAAGTTGCATGGCCACAGCTAAGTTCAAGGGGGCGATGCAGGTGCTAGGAGGGGAGAGAGATGGAGTGTCCAGGAGCAGTCTTCATGGCTCTGGCACTTGCCTACCTCTCTATCTAATCTGTCGTTGGCCAGATCCTGACTGCTTCTGCCCTCACATTCTCACCGCCTGGTGTAGGCACTGGCCTTGAACCTGGCCTGCCTCCTCTGGGCCAAGGCTTCCCAGTCTTCTCTGTCCAGACAGATCTTTCAGAAAGATCTAATGGAAGGAAATGTAACTCTGGTTAGTGAACACACAATACAATACACATATGACGTATAATTGAATTTTACACTTGAAACCTATATGATTTTATTAACCAGTGTCACTCTAATAAATTTGATAAAAAGAAAAAAAGTAGGAATATCAGAGAAAAAACAAACAAATAAACGCAGATCTGATTTTTGTACTTTTCTGTAGGAAACGCCCAAGTGGGTTTTCTTTTCCTCTCTGGATAAATTCCAAACCCTTAAGCCAGCCTCTGCGGCCTCTCTCCTGCCACTAAACGCTATGATTACCTTGTGCCCTCTGATGCATTAACTGATTTAATCCTCAGCACTCCTAGAGGTGGACATGCTGTTTCTGATTCAAACATAGCAAATCTTATCTGTAGCCTGGAAACTTCAAGTTCTCCTTTTTATCAGTTGCTGGAAAAAGAAACTGGTTCAGTAAGAAAGGACCATTGATGCAAATGTAGGAGGAGATAGACACCTATAGCCATGGAGAAGGAAGTTGTTGATAAAGTTAAAAATGCAAAATGTTCACAAGAGTATCCCATTCTGTATTTAGTGAGTACTAAGTTATCTTGTAAGTCTCTTCTAAGATGTCCCCTTGGAGACAGCTGGACTAACACAGTTTAAAATTACTGCCGGTGAAATGTTACCTTTAATTCAAAAATACTACGTGGTTATTGGTTCATATTGGTGCTTGCAACTTCCAAAGAGATGCCACAGGAGACCCTAAAAATCATTATCTCTTTTCACTTTGGTCATAGAAAAACGTAAAAAGTCAAGACTGTAGGTTCTATCTCTTAAACAAATCCACATGGCAAAATATGTTCCAATTACTCTTGAATCTTTGAAGCCTAAAATAAATTTAAAATAAGAACATAAAGCACAGCCTGGAAGATCCTCGTATCCATGCTGTAGACCATGTCACAGTTTGCACAGCAGAATTGCATACCTGACGTCCCTTGGTCAACAGTCCTTCAGGGAGGGGTCAGTGACTGAGCCAGGGTTCTGGAGGACACACCTCGCACACTTGAAATCAGACTCAGTTCTGACATGTACCGTGACGTCTTGAGCTGTTGGTAGTTACTCTTTTGAGCAACACTTTCTGTTGTAAAATGTGTTTATTTTTTAAAATTTATTTATTTTTAATTCTTTAATGTCACCACATACTTGACCCCCTTTACCCCGTCTACTTCCCCCCTTCCCCTCCTCCCTACCCACTGGTGACAACTAGTCTATTGTCCATGTCTATGAGTCCTGTTTGTCCTGTTTATTTGTTGCTTTTAGGTTTATGTCCCACATATAAACTATATCATGTGGTTCGCAACTTTTTCAGTCTGGCTTCTTTTGCTTAGCATGATCATCTCGAGGTCCATCCATGTTGTCACAAATGGCAGCATTTCATCTCTTCTTATGGCTGAGTAATATTCCATTGTATGTATGTACCACAGCTTCTTTATCCAATCATCTGTCGTAGGACACTTCAGTTGCTTCCATGCCCTGGCCACCATGAATAATGCTGCTATGAACATCGGTGTGCAAATATCTTTATAGGTGTGAGTTTTCAAGTCTTTGGGGTAAAAATGCCCAGTAGAGGGATTGCTAGATCATATGGTAGATTAATTCTTAGTTTTTTGAGGAATCTCCATACTGTTTTCCATAGTGGCTGTACCAGTTTGCAGTCCCACCAGCAGTGTATGAGGGTTCCTTTTTCTCCACATCCTCTCCAGCACTTGTTATTACACGTCCTGTTGATAACAGCTATTCTAACAGGTGTGAAATGGTATCTCATTGTGTTTTTGATTTCCGTTTCCCTAATAGCAATGTTGAACATCTTTTCATGTTTGTTGACCCTTTATTTGCATGTCCTCTAGGGAGAAGTGTCTGTTCAGGTCCTCTGCCCATTTTTCGATTGGATTGTTTGTTTTTTTGTTATTGAGTTGCATGAGTTCTTTGTATATTTTGGATATTAGGCCCTTATCAGAGGCGTTGCTTGCAAATATGTTTTCTCATTCGGATGGCTGTCTCTTTATCTTGCCGAGCAGAAGCTTTCTAGTTTGATATAGTCCCATTCATTTATTTTTGCTTTTACTTGCCTTTGAGGTCCTTGTCAGGGGTCCCTTCCCGCCGTGTTTCTGGGGTGTGTGTACTCGGCGCATAAGTCCTGCGAGGCAGGAGTGGTGTAGGCACCCCGAGATCTTGCGCCGCAAGGGGTGGTCGCCAAGTCCGCGGTTGCTCAGGTGAGCCGTTCGCATCCGGCCGCCGCACACACAGTTTTATGTGAACTTGGACCTGCACTTGTTGGTGACTCACCCCCTAACCTGCTCTCCTAGATGACGGGTCTCCCCCTACCCAGCTATCTGATGGCGTCCTCGGCGGGGCTGCTGCCCACCCAGCTGCTGAACTCTTACCTGGGCACCACGCTGCGGACCATGGAAGACGTCATCGCAGAGCAGAGTGTCAGCGGGTATTTCGTTTTCTGTTTGCAGGTGAGTTCGAGGCCAAGGGCCGCCTCTTTTTCTTTTTGTATTACGTTGCTGATTTCAACCTAACAGGTTGCACTGAAAATAATTTAAGAAGATTTTCCTCTTTATGTCTTTGTTCTTTCAATTTTACTTCATATTTTAACATTGACATTTTTAATCGTGTGGACATATGGAAGTATAGAACTGAATCGACACTTGTTGAAAACTCTTAAAAAGGGAGTGACAAAAATCAGGTTCTTTCTGCTGTGATTATTTTCAAACTCATCACTAAATCAAATACTCTATTTTGAGTTAATGCGAGGTGTTGTTAATACTACATTTCTAAATATAATTTTAGTGAGATTTGGTGGGGTTGGGTTTATCTTAGTTTGTCCTCAAATTACTGGACTATTCTATTGATATTTTTTAGATTACACTGGCAATGCAAATTTTTATGAAAAATAACCACAGTGACAAAAAGTGGAGATATATTTTGCCTTGATTTGATCTACTTTGTTACTTAGGGTGTAATTTGTCTCAGAAAGACTCAGCTTACAGAAGACAATGGTAGAATGAAAAGTTAGGCCGGAGGCGAAGGCCAGGGCCAGCAGGCAGAGGGAGGGGCTTGTGGCCTTCCGCGGTCTGAAGTGGGCACAGATTCGCCTCCGCTGAGAGCCACCCGAGGCGAGGCCGGTGTCCCCAGCCGCTCCCGTCGGCGTCCGGCTTCCGGCCTCCGGCCTGGGTCTGGTGCGGCGGCGCCCCTCAGCTGGGCCCACTGTCCCCGCGCCCACCAGCCGAAACACCAGCCCGGCGGACCTGGTCCTGTCCACGGTGCAGCTGCCCCCAGGGGGTCACACAGCTGGACGCACGCGGAACATCCGGTCGCACGCGGCTCAGCCGCAGCTGGTGTCCTGACACCGCCAGGCACTGTCCCGCGCTTCCTCTGTCCTCCCGCGGCCCCATTTTCCTCCTGGGCACCCCAGACTCACCTCGCCGTCTGTCCTCACAGAGCAGGCGGAAGCCCTCCGGGGGAACCCCTTGTGATAGGTCACTTCGTTCACAGATCATTGGTAACCCCGCGATTTCCAGCAGAGAAGCCGTGGGCCCTCCCGCGCCATGCTGGCTTGCTGGGGATGCGGGGAGCAGGTGTCTGCCCAGCCTCACTGGGCTGCCCTCGCGGGGGGCGGGGGCGGCGCAGGCTGCCAGGCCCCCGGCCGGGGACGCCGGGGACGCCGCGGAGAGGCGGCTAGCTCCCCGCCCCCCCCAACTTCCACTAACCCGTCCCTGTCCACTGCTGACCCCGCCCTAGCCGAGGACCCCCAGTGTCTGTGGTCCGGCAGCATCCCGAGCCTTTCCCGTTCTCCCCTGGGCCAGTCCCAGCTTCCAGGCTGAGCTGTCTGGGCTCTGAAGCCGCGGTCCCCACCAACCCTACGGTGGGGTGCGGGGGCGTCCGGGGAGCTGGGCACCCCGTCCTCGCCCACGCCCTCCGGTCTAACATTTCGTCCAGCCACGCGCTACAGGTGTCAAACTTACCATCTCCAGTAGCTGTGCCTCGTTTAAAGAGAGCAAACACGTTGGAGAACACGCAGGGTTCAGAGGCCCGCCCTGACAACACCTCGTTAGCGCAGAGCCGTGTGAGTGGGGGTGCTCCCCGCCTCGCCCCCATCTCCACCCCACCCCCACCCCCCAGCGCTGGATCTCGGGTGCTGTTCCAGCGTGGGTGGGCTTCGTGCCACAGTGTTAGCGTTGAGGGTCCCTCGCGGTTCCAGCAGCCTGCAGAAGCTCCCCGGCACGTGACAGGCTCCCGCCCTGCCTTGTGTCACCGACTGAGAACTGCCCTGCACGTGACTTTGGAATAAACAGCGTCAGGAGATGTGACTGCTGAGACCCTGACGTGTCGCGTGCAGCTGCTCGAGCGGCTGCTGGGGCACCGAAGCCCCGCCGCCGAAGGACTTCACCGAAGTCGCCAGGCCAGGCCGGCTTGCCCTCGATGCTTTCTCTAGAGTCCCTTCGAGTGGCATCACCTCTAGTGTAGACGTGTTTTATTCCTCGAAGGAAGCTTTAGAGTACAGAGGCCAGTTTTACTTCTCCCGAGCAAACGTCACTTACGTGGACGGCGGGGGTGTGCGCGCGCCCTCCGCTCACCTGATGCCACATGACAGTGACTTGAGATTTGGGCCGACACCCCCCGCCAGAGCAGCCAGGGAAAGAGCAAAGACAGCGTGTGCACACTGTTTAAACCCTTGCCCGACCTCACTGAGAAGCAGCCACGCGCTGCTCAGCCGCGTCGCGGGCGCGTCCCCTCCTCCCTGTGTGAGTGTTGACTGTGCTGTCACCTTGTTCGCAGATCCTTGTCAGCATAGGCCTCATGTTCTATGTGGTCCATCGCGCCCAGGTGGAGTTGGACGCGGCTATTGCGGCGTGTGAAACAGACCTGAAGGCCTCCCGGGGCAAGGGCGGCCAGCCGGCCGCCAGCGGCTTCGCGCTCTACGCGACCAGGACCGCGGCGCCGGGAGGCGGAGTCGACGTCGTGTGAAGCTCCTCAGCCCGGCGCCCGGAGCCCCCCGTGGGCGGGGCGGCTCTGCTCATCCTGCGGCACAAACAAAAAGGACTAGTTTTTAAATGCACAGTTTTTTAAAGCAAGAATCATCTTCTGGACACAGTGTGACTGTGGCGCAGTCTGGTGGCACCTGGCTGTCATTTGTCACGCCCGTGGTGGCCTCTGGGTCTGCACTTTAGCGTTTTCTAACTGTTTTCCTTCTGGGTACTTGTGAACAGAGAAATAACCTAAATATTTTTCTGCTTATGTCTTTATTTATGAAGTCCGTGGACAGTTGTCTGCACCTCCTACTTACAAAGATGCGTGAAAGTCTGCAGTTCTGCGTGTGTGACGGCATCGCTGTCCTGTGCTTCGCTCGTCTTCCAGAAGGGTGTGCAGCGGTCGGTTGGGTTCCGTGGTTCTGAGTGGGGCCCCTTCGCTTCGCTCGTCCTCACTAGGCAGAACCGACGCGAACTGCGGGCTGAATGCATTCTCGCAGCAGGGCCGTCTGCCCGTTCACGTGCTCAGACCCACGCGGGACTCAAGTGCTCTTAAGATGCCTTTTTATTTACACTGTGTGATATGCAAAGCAAAAGGGAAGCTGTGGGGGCCGCGGCGCAGACGACAGCGCGTGTTCATCCCGGCCGTCGGCTTTACTCCGTCGTCCTGCCTTCAAGGGCTGTCCCGCTGTCTCACTGAAGCATCTCATTAAAACTGACCTTTTTCTTCTTATATTCATCGTTAGGCTTTGAAATAAAAATGTTATTCCTTTAAAACGGTGGGCTTCCCATCAGTGAAGACGTCACTCAGGTGGCCTTATTTGATCAAAACGCCTTTTAAAAAAACCAAGCTTTAAAATCATGTTTATAACTCCACCGAAGGACACACACACTTGTCCCCACGGCCTTCAGCTTTACAACTGATTTGATGTTAACTTAATGCCCAGTCCGTGCCATGCGCCCTGCTGGAGAGTAGGTTTGTGTTATTTGTTTTTCAGTACTTGTTTTTCTCCGATACGACTCAGGAATTTTGAAATGTGAAATTAAGTCTCTCAGTTCTTCCTCTTATGCCATGAATTGAGTGTATTTATTGATAGTACTTGTGAGTATAGCATATAATAATTTGGCATATGATTCCTGTGACATATGTATTCATTTATCACCTATTTTTAATGCAGTTTAATAGTGAATTTAAATATTAGTTTTTGTTTGGTTTCATTTTACTGTCGAGATGCAGACGTGGATGCCAGTTCTCGGGTAGGTGTCTCATTCCTGGCTCTGGAGATGCCAGTCATCCGAGGCCTCCCGTTTGCCGTCACTTCGGGGTAAAGGCTTCGCGCTAATCGGCTGTGTGCAACACAGCCACCCAGGAGCCAGTCCTTCTGGTCTCCCGCTGGTGCTGCGTTGCATGCTGTGACGCGTAAGTTTTTTGCCCCATTGCAGGTGTAGTGTTTTCCTTCCCGTCATAATACGTACGTGCGCTTTCTCACCTGTGCCCGACAGTGACGTTCACTTCTAAGCCCCTGCCGAGAAGACCTGGTTCAGTCAGCCTCACAGGCGCCTGGTCTACGCACCAAACTGGCCTCCAAGTCCTTCCGTCTTCTACTGGCAAAAAATAAAAGTATAGCATTGGAATATTCTTAGCCTTTTTGAATCCTAATTACTCGTTTAGTTCTTTTTTTAAAAAATTATTTTAATGTAATCCAATGAACATTCGATTTATTCTTTTCTGTCTAATGACAAATTTTTCTTGTTCTCCTAGCTCTCCGGTTAGTTTCTGTTACAGGAATCATTAAGATTCATACTTGTGTTATGCTTCATGTATTTTGAAGTGCATTTATTTACTTAACATCGTGTACCTTGAATAATTCACCAAACGAATACCTTTTGGTAGTATGTAATGAGTTCTTCCAGTTGTTGCAGTTTACTTGGTACTTAAGTATGTAAAAGTAAGAGAGAAGTAATTTTTCTGTATTCTGCCAACCATCATTTTATAAAATAAATCATCCATTTTTACTTAACAGAGTGTAGACGTACTCCTTCTAAAATGCGAGTTCAAAGCCGCAGCTCCTCGCTTCATCTCCAGGCTCCGAGTAAGCAGCGGCCACCACCGTCGTGCCGCCTGGCAGCCGTCCTGGGCCGACAGACGCGCCCAGTGCGAGGCGCCGCCGCGCCTCCGCCGGCCCATCTTCAGCGCCGCGTCCCCGATTTACGGCGGCAACACGTTTCGGCGGGGACTTTTTTTATGCTGCCCAAATATTGCCTCCGATCATAGAGTGTATATTTATAAAATAAAGTGTTTTGGATTTCTCAAACTGTTTAGGCGCAATATAAAAAAGTTGTTTTATGTATATTTTAAAAAACATGCAATACACCTAATTTCTAAATCTGCTGAAAGACATGTTCTATTTTTAATTCTCTGGGCCTTTTTGTAAGTTTTCCACATTCTCTGGGCCTTTTTGTAAGTTTTCCACATTTTCTGGTTTATTGTTACTGATTTTGTTTACTCTTTGCCAAGCTGTGTCATGCGAATTATTTTTAAACAGCACCTCGTTTTAAAAACATGTATATAATAATTCACTAAGTGCTTTCATGCCCATTTTAATTTGGTCATCTGATTTGTAAAAGAACTCGAAATCTGCGCTTTTTGGTTGTGAAAGGTGATAGAACCGAATCTCTGTCCTTAGCGCGCTCGAGTTTATCTTCAGCAGTGACAGTGGGTTTCTTCAGAGCCAGCTGTGCATACGCACTCTGGTTTGATGCACTTTGTAACCAACTCCAGACCTTTCCAAGGTGACTTTCCCGGGTGGGACAAGTACATGACTGTCGAACATTCCCCTCCTGGAGAAGGTCCCGAGTCCCGTGGCGACTGGTCTCCCCTGCTGGCACTGCGCTGAGGGCTGTGGCCACGAGCACACGGTTCCCGCCGGTCGCCACGCCGCGCTGCCGGGACTGCTC
>CM053511.1:55576704-55593180 GCA_028627145.1 Eidolon dupreanum | reverse complement strand
CACCAAGGTGGGCGGTGGGGGGGGGGCGCCCCTGCCTCACTCGCCTTCGCAGCTGGAGCGCAAAGCCGCCGGTTGAAGGTCAGCGCCGTGCTCAGAACGTCGGGCGGCTCCTTCTCTCTGATCTGACAAGACGTTTGTTTTTTAAAACAAAACAGTTGGCGGATTAAGACGCCGCGACTCCGCCTCGCGGCTCTGAGAACACTGACTGCAGGAACACGGGTCACCCCTGAAAACTGAACCCCGTGCTACGGGGACAACCATGTGTTTTCCAGGGGCCCAAGCCACAGGTAGCTTTGTTTTAGGGTGAAGTGGATGTGGAGGCTTTAGGGTTCCTGCCTTGATTCCGGGCTCTTTCTGAAGCCGCTTGTTCCTGGCACCTGGGGCCGCCGGAGGCAGCGCAGAGACAAGGCGCAGTGCTGCACCTGGCCACAGGGTGGCAGCAGGCCACCGCGCTGGCGCAGCGTCCCCCCGCCCGCCGCCCCCTGCAGGTGGTCCCCGGCGTCTGCGGGGGGTGCGGGGCGTTACGAGACTGCCCCCCCATACAGGCGTGTACAGACACGCCCATGTGCGGGTACACAGACCTGCAGCGTGCCTTCTCTGCGGAGGGGGAGCGAGGCCGCCTCCGGTCCCCTCGCTGTGCGCTGTGCACGGGGCCGGAGCGCGCTGCGCAGCCCCCCGCCGGCCAGGCCGGACCCCACCCCGCAGCGGGACCCCGCCCCCGGCCTCCCAGGGACAACGCGCCCAGCCACGCGGGTCGCGCAGGCTCAGGGTCCTCGGCACCCTCGCGCCCTCCTCCGCTAAGCACCGCCACGCGTGTCACTCCAGTGGGACCTGGGGCTCCGAATCTGAAACCACCAGCCCCGAGCACGGTCCCCTTCCCCCAGCCCGCGCCCCGCAGCCTGCACCGCCACCTGCCCCGGAAGCCCCGAGAGCGAGTCGCTGTTCACGCAGCGGTACCGGCGCTCGCCCGGGGCCTCGGGTAGAGCCCGTCTGCTTTGTCACTGCGGTGTCCCCAACCCTGTTAGGCGCAAACTATACTCCTGGGAAGCGTCCCGCGTGGCCGAGTCTGCAGCAGCCTCCCGCTCAAGGTGTGAAGGGAGACGCAGGACCCCTAGCCGCCCAGGGGCGGCAGGAGGGCCGCCGGTCCTGACGCTGCGTGCTCCGGGGGGGTTGGGGGGGCGGGGGCGGCAGGATCTGGGAACTCGCCCGGGTTCCAGGCGGGAGCCGAGGAGCCGCGAGAGGTCGCCGCGCCGGGCAGCGGGGCACAGCGGACGGGACCGGAGGAGCGCGCGCGGGCTGCGTGTGCGCCGGGCGTGGACGGTGCACTCGGGGCTGGGGCGGGGCGCAGGCGGCACCCCGGTGTCGCCAGGTCCCACCAGCGCCCCACAGTGTGGACCCTCAGGTCCTCGCTCGCGCGTCAGGCCAGGCGCTGCCCGGAACAGACCAGGACAACCGTGCTGTCTAGTCCCCAAGGAGACACAGGCCGCCGATCTGAGCCGGGAGAGCTTCCTGCCCTCCCCAGCGTCCAGGCCCACGTTGCTGTCCGCCTCGGCCTGCGTGGCCTCTCCACGAGGAATGCGCCTGCCGACCAAACGCTTCAGGCGCGGCCCGCCGGCGAGAGAGCCGGGCGGGCCAGCAGAGTGTCCCCGCGGCCCAGGCTGGCACCGCGCCCCTCCCTACGGGTCACTGGGTGGCGGTGGATGGGCCTCAGGCCTGGCGCTGCGGGCAAGGCACGAACCGAAGGGGACACGCGTCTGGCGTCGGGCTAAGACGCAGAGACTGCGTCCGGCCACCCTCGGGGACATGAAGGAACCTCTGGACGGAGGGGGGCGCCCCTTCCGGAAGCCACCTGTAGCCACCTTAGGGCAGTCAGTAACCAGAGCAGCGCGCGACGGCACTCAGGTGGCGGCGAGCACAGGGCGCCCGAGCGCGTGCGAACTTCGGGTGGGCGGCGAAGGGCCACCATGGGGAAGGAGGGACAGACGCTCACGCCCAGAGCCAGCCAGGCCGGCCTGCGGTCCAGACGCCCCGGGCCGGGTCCGCTGCCCGCCGCGGCTTTCTGGGGCGCAGGAAGCGAGCGCGCAGACCACGTGCGCCTGCGCCCCGGAGCTTTTCTTCTGAGAGAGCGTCGGAAGTCCAGTTCGCGGTTTGTTTCTGACACGGTCGCCGGTGGACAGCGTAAGACGGTGCTGCTCGCTGCGCGTTAAACCCTAAGGTCGCAGCCAGTGGGCACAGTGGCTGCCGCTCGCGAGGACAGGCCCCCCAAGGGGGACCCCGCACGTGTTTGGGCTCCCGGCGGGGCTCCATGCACAGAGTGGGGTGACGCACACGGCTCCTCCACGCGGGGACCTCCTGGTCGGTGGAGCCGGGTGGGTGCCCGGAGCTGCGACGCTCCCACGGCCGCGCGCACCCCTCGGCCCACGGGGCCTCCTCCGGCCTGCGCTCCGCTTCCAGCGCCTGGGTGGGGACGGTGCCGGCACCCCTCCCCGCTCCCCGTGCCGGGCGCCGAGGCTGGGGCCTCCCGGGCAGCCTCTGCGCATCCGGCGCCGCTTTCCTTCCCAGCGCGCCCTGTCCAGTCTCCCCCGCCGCGGCCTGAGCTCGACCCCAGCGCCAGGTCAGTGGAGGCGGGGTGCCGGGCTGAGGCGCAGGCCGGCGCCCGGGGGGTCACAGATCCTCGCAGCAAACACCCCCCGCAAACACTTCTGTTTTCTTCTAAGAACTATGCGTCAGCATAAGCTGGTGGCAGAAACAACATCTCTTTAACGTTTTGTTTTTTCCCTTTCATTGCAGCTGGACGCTTTTGTAAACCACCGGACGCGAGTTTTAAAGCTCTGTGTCTTGGTTCACTTACCACAAAAAAATCTTCAAAACATTTTAGAAAAAAGGCAACTTCTCTATGAGGAAAGAATTTAAAAAATGAAACAACTATAAAGAAACCATGCTGGAAGGATGAGAAGAGGCTAACAGCAGAAGAAATGTGGAGATTAACTGGGAAAGCAAAGCAGAAAATAGATATGAACGAGCAGATGGCAAGGACAAAGAAGCGAACGTTAAGATGCTTTTTTGAGCTGGAATAAAGTGCAAACTGGACACTGTGAAAAGAAGTGAAAGCAAGAAAAGAGAGAAGGATGTCAGAAAAGTCTTTAGGAAAAAAAATGCATCCAAATAATATTAAGCTGTGAATACCCTGAAGTTTTGTTTTGTCTAAATTTTCTGTTTTTAAATACAGGATATCACGCTGGAGGTCTGACGGGACTTATTTCGCTGCGTCGTTTTACAGCTCTGCCGGACACCTGAGCCAGTCCCTGAACAGAAACTCTTGGTGAAGAGAAAGGGGCAGAGCCAGGACTCGTGGGAACACACAGAACGGAGCAAGACCAGCAGCACGGCGGGAGTCCCCACCGCACGGGGCGGGCGGGGCGGGCTGCGTGGGGGCCGCGTTCCTGCAGTTCCGTCTGGGTTTAGACTTGGACTCCGGAGCCTGGTGTGGTGCAGCCTTCGCCCCGTTTTCTTGATCTCGTCCGTCTGACTCAAGGCCAAACCCACGGCACAGGAAGGACTGTAACTGATGTTTGCTGAGTCGAGCGAAGGACCCGGAACGTCGCAGGGGAGGAGCATCAGCTCGGACGCTGCCGTCGCCCCTCGTTATCGGAATGCATCCTGAGCGGAAAGTGGGCGACACTCGGGGTAACGAGAATGCACGTGCCCAGGCCAGCTCGTCACAGACTCCGGACACACGACCTAAGATCCAGTCACACTCAGGCAAATGCGGCCCCGGAGCTCCTGCTGGGTGGTCACCTCGCGGGTGGCCCGCAACCCGTGTCCTGCGCCATCAGGGGCATGCGCCTCGGCCCTGCGCCGTGCGCAGTGCGCCGTCCCACACGGGGTGCACGTGGGCGCGCGCCGAGAGGGACCCGCAGAGGCCTGACCCGAAGCCCTGACACCACGCAGCCCTCGCTGCATGTCGTGGCCGTGGCAGCCCAGCCTGCGAGGGTGCCGCAGGCCGACAAACTCCCGGGCCGGCCCTGCACACCGAGACCGAGCCCCGGGGGTGCAGGTCCCCACCCCAAGATAGAACCCGAGACGGGGGCGGGGGCGCAGTGCCAAGAAGGGGAAATGCATGAACTCGAGGACGCGGGTGATGGGAAACGAAACCGGGCGGTGAAGGGAAGTGGGATGAGGTGGACACAGGGCTGGGCGCGTGAGCACACAGCAGACTCGCCCGGTGAGACTTCCCTCGCCCACCGGGGAGACGGTGCGCCCCGCCCCGGTTTACGCGCAAAGAAACGCGGATGAAACGCAGACTACGTGCTGCATCCGGCTAAGCCGGGACGAAAGGGCTAATTCAGGGTCAGGAACCAAAGAAAACAACTACTGGGCCGAGGGCGAGCGGAAGCCGCGTGTCGTCGGTGGCGTGCTGTGGGCCGCTGGACCCCTCCAGGTGGCCGGAGTTGGTGCTGTGCCCGTGAACGCTGGAGCCAGGAAGGCGCTGTCCAGCCCATGAGGGGTCGGGCGCCCGGCCCATCAGCACCGCGCTCGGGCACGGTAGGCGCCAGGCCGGTGCTGGGCTGCAGTCAATGGCGCCGTGGGGAAGGCGAACCGCACGCGGGATGGACAGGACAGCGTGCCACCACGCGGGGGCGGGAGTGGGGGGCGGGGGACGCCGTCCCATCATCTCAGACCTGATCCACCTACCGCTGGCCTGGGCGGGGAGACAACCCTCTGTGGGCTAGTTAATCAAGATCGAACTTTACATTTTTCTGCAAAGGGCTTGAAAGTTGAGTTCGAACACCCCTGAGACCCCGTGGCACCCGAGAGCAAAGTCCAGGTGACAGCTACCTTGTGTAGAGATCAGCAAACTGTGGCCTGTTGGCCTAATCCACCGAGTTTTTTCATAAACTGAGGTATAATTAACATATAACACTATATTGGTATCAGGTGTATGACATAATGATTTGATAGTTGTACCTATTGCAAAATGATCGCCACAATAAGTCTGGTTTACACCTGCCCTGTGTTTTTGTAAATGAAGTTTTATTGGAACGCGGCCAAGCTCACGGGCTTGTTTCAGCTGCCACAGAAACGGCCCGGCCTGCAAGCCCCAGACCTGCCGCTACGTGGCCCTTCACCGACTCCTCTGTTAGCCACACCACGGTCAGTGAGGACGGTGACTTCTTTTTGCATTATTACCTGAAATCTGAGTTAAGCCTGATCTCAATTCCTCTGAACTAGGTCTAAATTACTGAGTATAATATGGTATAATATTACTAAGTTAGAGATAAAATAATGCATCAGATTTAAAGACTCTTGTCACATTGTTTATTCATTCTTTCAGCCTGAACGTGTCTGGTCATTTTATTTACTATGAGGGAATTTTGGTGCATGATGTGTTTATGCGTTAGTGTATTTCGGGGGGGTGGGAGGATTGAAAAAATTGAAATGATGGTGAGTCTCTTGCAGTACCTGCCAACATTTTATGGGTGTCCTTTTTAAACGCACTGTAAACGTGGATAAGTGAGGAAGCAGGAAGTGAGAAAACGGAATTTCTTTGAAAAATTCTACAATTCATTCTTTTACCCTTCCCCACAGTCTTTTCCCACAGTCTGGATTCATGAGTTTCTACATCATCTACTGCTACTGTCTATCTCCACCTCAAAGCATGGACTGGTAACTGTAACTGTAATTAGCAATTGTCCAGATAATGTGTTGCTCAGTCCAAAAAAAAAAAAAATGAAAAAAGAAGAGTGATTTTGACTTGCTGTTCACTTATGTCCTTGAATTCATAAGATGCTGCTGTGATTACTTGGCATATACACAAAGTGAACCACATCTGCTGGCTTCGAGCAGGCACAGCTGAAGTTCCTTAGCTTCTGTGCTAAACTTCTTTTATGGCTATGATTTTTAGTTGCCTATTCTGTCTGTATTCATGCAAATTGCAGTGTTATTTATAAGTAAGCAAACAATCATTTCTCAGAAAACATCTGCTCTGCTGTCTGATGACTCGACACCTGCAGAGTCCCCCTGCTCCAAGCGGAGCCGTCCAGGGCTGGAGTCGGACCCCGGCTCACGGCAAAGGCCAACCATTCGTGTGCGTCATGATCTCGGTCTTTGAGGCATCTATTTATTGGTGATTGGTCTTAGATGTGCCTTTTATTTCTAAACGTTTTTAGTCCTCCAAATATAACAATCTGATGGGATGAGAATGAAGAAGATGTAGACTTTAATTCTGGACCTCCAGTCACTTACCAGTTACGGGGCTTACGACTACGTGAGGGCTTCCCAGCTCTCCCTGCTCCGTGGAGTGGGGGTCACAGCTCGTCTCTCGTGGGGGCGTCCCGAGGGTTAAACAAGGAAGGGCACGTGAGCGCCGTGCACACTGCCTGGCGCCAAGCTCTGCGTGAACCCGGTTCCCTCTCCACCTCCACCTCCCTGCCCCCCGCCGAAGCGCGGCCGCCGCCCCTCAGCCCGAACGGCCAGGAAAGGCAGGGTGGGGCCTTGGGGGCAGCTGGAGGGTGGCCCAGGGGGTCTAAGCCAAGCCTGGGGACCACGGGGACCGGACCGAGGGCGAGTGAGTCGCACGCTGCTCGCTGCCCCGGTTCCGCCTGTGCGGTGCTGACGAGACGCACAGACCCGGGGGAGCGAGACCTCGCCGGCGGGGCGCGCGCTGCTGCGTCCCCCAACTCGTCTCGCAGCGGCGGGGCCGCCCCCTTCCTGCCGCCTTCGCCCGCTCTGTGCTGGCCGCTGCCGCCAGGCGACACCCGCGGCCGCGGAGCGGGAACGAGGAGCTGAGACTGGGCTCTCCGCGCCCGGCCCGGCCCTCCCTCCCGCGGCGCCCGTGGCCGGCTGCTTTGTGCCGGACTCATTGGGCGAGGGCTTTGCCGTGTATGTGAAGTAAGACTCTGTTTCCGACGCTCACGAACATGGCTTTTTCACAACTCAGAAATCTCGCTTCAGACGCTGGGCTCCGTTTGCACGGGCATCGACCGTTCACTGATGACCAGATCTGGTGACTGGCTCTTCTGCTTTGACTCTCGTGGGTCCCCGAGAGGCTCGGCCGGTGCTGGGGCCACGGCGGGGACGCGGCCGGGGGCAGGGCCACCGAAGCGCAGCCTACTTGGCGTCGCCGCTGACGGGCTCTGAGGTGCCTTCTCGTCCCACGTCCCACGTCCCCGTGGTACAGGCCACAGGTCCTGCCGCACATGCAGGCCGGCTCCTACGACGGTGACTCTGACCAAACTGCCACTTCTTCAGGGGACAGTCCCAGTGTCAACGTGGCTGCGGCCACTCCCTGGGGGTGGGGGGCTCCCAGGGAGGCGGGTGCCCAGTGAGCTGGGCGGACGGCTCCACCTGTGGACAGTGAAATACCCACCCCCACCTCTAGGCGCTTCGTCTGCAGCGGTCACGTCCGGGTGAGCAGAACACCTGGGCTCAGAAGCGCACACTTCGCACTTCGTCACTTCCGGGGGACGGGACGTGGGTTCGCAGCTTAGCGTGAGCAGACCGGAGTCGCGAGGCGGGCACTCATGGGCGGAGGGGTCACTGCCCTCAGGGGTGCCGTCTTGGAGAGACCGATAACGCCTGACGTGTAGACTGACCAGTGCCACACTCAAAGCAGGACCGAGGGTTGGGGGACAGTGTGACGGCGGACGCTGCATCGGAGAACGGCTCGGAAATGCGTTTCCGAGGGGGCTCTCCTTAGTGTGACCCGGAGGGGTCGTGGCGGGGCTGGCCGAACCCCGCATCTCATCTGGGGCTGTTATCATAACTCTCCCTGTCTGCTTGCTTCGCACATTCAGATTAAAAACCAGTTGGTGGAGGTAACAGCTTTACTGCCTCAGGTAAGAGGCGCCGCATAAGTAACCGCTATGGCTAATGCAACCAGGAATTACAGTGCGAATGCAGATCAGTCACCGAGTTTACAAGCACCTCTTCCAGGAAAATTACAAAATAATAGATTATTCAACCGCAATTAGCCTTGACAGACCGGGCCTGCGCTGTTCCCAGAACGACAAGGAAATCGCCTGAACGCGTTAATATTTGATGGCTCCTCACACCGACAAGGCTGGTGGAGAACTCTGTTCAATTTGCTGAGGCCGCCTCAAGCCAACGAGCAACAGAAAACGTCGCTCTATTAGACGGGAAGAAAACACTGATCAGAGAAGGCATCGAAAAACCAAACCCAGTATTTTTTTACCCGTATATCACCCCTATCGTAGTCAGTGACAGAGGTGGCTGGCAGCCCGACCCCAGGACCAGCGTGGGGCCCCCCCACACACCCTCCTCGCATCCCAGACCTGCTTCTTCCTTTTCCTCTGACTCCCCTCTGCTCTGACTCTCTGTGACCCCCTGGGACATCTCAATTCCCTACCCCACGACCTCCGGCCCCTCGTCACAGCTGTGCCACACACGGAGGGCAAGACGCTGCCCCTCAGAGCCGGTCTGGCTGGGGCGCAGGGCCTGTGTCCCGCCAGCGTCCCCGTCGCCTGCATGGTCTCGGGGTGAGCTCGCCCCATCCACGGCGGCTGCCGGATTTCAGCTCCCGAGCGTCCGCAGGCGACGGTAGCTCTGACCCCCGTCTGCTCTGACGGTTCGCCCTGGTGTGACGCGGTGACGCGGTGTCTAGCGGGCCGAGCACCCACGGCCGAGGACGCCCGCACCGCTGGGAGTCAAGGGGTCCACGTGTGGACGTCCGGTGTGTGTGGTGGAGGTCTGAACACGGTCTCGGGGACGTCGCCCGGGCGGGACCTGAGACCGGGCGCCCCCCGCCCACCCCAGACTGCTGGCAGCACTCGCCCCACGGCCCGAGCCCGGGACTTTCACGAGGTCAGTGGCGGCTCTCCCGGGCGACCGGGGCCGCCAGCTGCAGGGCCGGAGGGCGCGAGCGTCTGTGTCACCGGGCACTCACTCATGCCGGGAGTCCCCAGTCCGATGGCACTTGGGATGGCCCCCGCCTGCACGGAGGCTGCCCGGGCCACCTGACAGGACACGCGGGCTTGTCTTGGCCGACCCTGAAACCATGGCGACAGCCGCGCTGGACGGGCCCTCTCGTTTGCCTGGTTTTCAGTGAGACTCGATGCCGACAGTCTGAGGTCGTGTCCGGCAGACTCCTGGCCCCGACGCCGTCTGGGGGATCAGAGTAGGGGCCAGTGGGGGAGGCGGGGGCCAGGCGTTGGTGGGCCGGCCTTCGCCAGAGCAGTTTGCTCCCTTTGTGTGTGAAAGCGTGAGTGCATGTGTGTGCAAGTGTGTGAGTGTATGCGTGTAAATGTGTGAGTATGTGTGTGCATGTGTGCACGTGTGTGGATCCGTGTGCGTGTGTGTGATATCTGCACATACCGAGCTTCCTGCCCGGGGGCCACCCGGTCACCTTGTGAGAGGCAGCTCCGGGGGCCGCCGTCACTCGGGAGGTGGCAGGCGCAGGGCCCAGTCGTCTGTCTCTACGGTGTCGCTCTATCCGTCCGTGCAGCCGCCCATCTGCCTGCCCGCCCGCCTGCCGGCCCGCACACGTGTGCACACGTGCGAGACCCTACTAACAGTGCCGGAGATGTGCAGATTTTGATAATGTCAGAAAATATTAACAGTGGTTTGTGCAATGAAATTATTAGTTATCCTGAGGAAAAGCAGCAGCTGAGCAAAAAGTTAGAGCTGCTTAAATTCTGCTGTGGAAGAATGACAGCCATTCACAGAGTCGGACCCGAGGCCACGTGTGGCGGGCGGGGGAGGGGAGGGGAGGTGGGCGAGAGCGCGTGTGACTCACCGGCAGGCCTAGCAGGTCCCCATCGATCCTGGGGACCCAGAGCTGCGGAGGGTGGCCGAGGTGGCCCCAGGGGCACTGAGGAGGGAAGGCGGGGGTGGCCGGTGGCCAGGGTACCTCAGGGGAGCACCAAGTGGCCCAGCTGGCTCAGCAGCGGGAGGGGTGTGTACGGCGTGCACACTAACTGCAGGAAGCACACAGAAATGCTGAGGATCGCTGCCACCTCCTGACACTGCTTCTGCTACCCCGAGTTGCCATGGTCACTTGTATTCTGTGAAACAGACATTTCTGCAGAATATCACAATGAGGAAGCAGGGCCGATGGGGTGGGCTCGCAGACCATGCTGGTGTTGCACAGAAGACACGGATCTCTTTAAGATCAGACCACCGCTATTTGCCATTTCAGTGGCGCTGGCCAGGAAGTGGCACAGCGAACGTCTAATTAATCACAGGAGAACAGAGGCTGCCTGCAGGGGGTTAAGATCCGTCCAGCCAAGGACAGGGTGAAAAGACAATGCAAATAATAGTGAAACAAATTATGCATAAAAATACTTGACTTAAAGTTGGAAATAGGTAAAATTGTTTCTTGAAACACTTTGGAACATTTCACAGTAAAAAAGAGTAATCACCACTACAACAAAACAGGACACATTAAATATTTATGCCCTTGCTCGTACTGTTCTTTTCAAACCTGTCTGTTAAAAATCATCTCGCTGAGTCATGCAGCTTACGTTTCATGGAAACTCAGAGCACAGAAGTCTGACGGAGACTGTGCTCTTGGCAGGGACACACTCGGCGGGCACCCGTGTTCCCTGCCTGGCGGGAGGGCGCACACAGCACAGGAGGCGCACAGCCCGGCACCAGCGGGGAAGGGTCAGCGCTGGGCGCGCTCTGCCGGCCAGGTTGGAGGGCAGAGTGCCCGCGGGACTGAGGCATGGAGCGGGACAGAGGCGCGGGGCCGCCGGAGGCAGGGAGGGGTCTGCCGGCGGCCGGTTTCCTGCTCGCTGATGGTCAGGCATCAGGCGTCAGGTACACGCGCGTGTGCACACTTGTGCACACACATGCACTCAACCCCCTGTACACACGCATGCACACACTCATGCACACACGTGCACTCGACTCTCCCATATACATGTGTGCACACACTCGTGCACACTCACACACATGCACTCTACTCTCCCATACACATGCGTGCACACAGACTCATGCACACACTTATGCACATACTCATGCACTTGAATCTCCCATGCACATGCATGCATACTCATGCACACACGTGCACACACTCATGCACATGCATGCACTCGACTCCCGCCACGTCGGCTCCACACACATCCTGCCCCACGCAGCGACCCAACGTTTCTTCAGTCGGAGGGAACATGACTCGTGACCTGACCCCCCTCCCGTGTGTCCCTTCCCGTCCACGCAGGCTCACGAGCCCACGCTTGACCACTGCTGTGTCTTTGGGGGGAAATGTGCCCTCTGGAAGAAGGAGGAAAGGTGATTTTCTCTATAAATTGTCATTTTTTTAAAAAATGGAGAAATCTTAAATAGGATGGTGGGAAGTACAGTTCTCTTAATTTTAATCTTATGCACATTTACTCTTAATTTCCTAGTTTCCATGAATGAAAATCGTTTAAAAGAAAAGCTACTGATCACACTAGTTGCATCAAAGAACTCTCTCTGCAGATACAGGGATATTTGGTTTGAATGTGTGGGAGAGTTGAGTGGGGGGCTTCGCAAGGAGCCCAGGGAGAGATTTCACAGATGAAGAACTATGAAATTTACAAACAGAACTGGACACTAAAAAAGGAAACCTCCACTAAGATCGAGAAACCGACACTTCACCAGATTTCAGGTAAACTTACACCGTTTTTCCTGGCCTTGTCACAAAACCAAATCACCCATATGTACGTACCCACGTAAACGCACACTTTAATCCACGCACGACGGTTACCACGGACGGGTTAGGGACTCATTCGGCTCCAAAGCCTTCAAGGCTCGTTGATGACGATGCACATAAGAGGAAGGGTTTAGATGCGCGGCGAGACCGGGTCGGGAGCAGGTCCCAGGACTGCAGGTCATTGATCACCGAATGTGCCCAGGGCACGGAGGAAGTGCTGCCTCAGTGGGAGGGTGGCCAGCAGAGGGCCCTGCGCTGCCCTCTCCTGCCTGCCTGACTCCCGCCAGTCACGTGGTGCTCAGCCCTCTGTGGGCTCCCTGTGCAGGCTTCCTGAATCCCGGGACGCTCAGATGCCTGTCCCCAAGCACACGCCACACACGTGCACATGCAAGCACACACACATGCATGCACACACGCCACACGTGCACACTCACGTGTGTGCACACACCATACATGCATACACCACAGATGCACACCACACACACATGCACACATGCAACATGTGCACACTCATGCACACATATTTCTTGCATGCACACACACATGAACATACCACGGACACACATACCACACATGCACACATAAACACTCCCGACCAGGGCAGTGGAGCAGAGACTAGCAAGTGCCACTGTCCCCACCGACTCCGTGAAGATTGCCGAGGAAGACGGAGGTGGCAGCACGTGGGGACAGGAGAGAGCTGGAGCGGAGACTCCAGGTCCCCGCACAGGCACACAAAGGCAAGGCCCCCCTGCTGCGGCCGTGGCGACACAGAGAAGCACGGGCAGGAAGGGCGGGCGGAGCAGCGAGCGACGCCACACGCATGAGAGGGAACACACGTGAGGGGGAACACGCGTGAGGGAGGGGGAACACGCGTGAGGGAGAGCGAACACGTGTGTGGTGGCGAACACGCAGCTGGCAGACCCGCAGGACTAGCCGAGCAAACGGGGCAGGGGCGGGGCTGCCTTATGGTCACGCCGACTGAGCTTCTGGCTCGCTGCGTGTGGGGGGCCAGCAACATCCCAGAGGGAGGTGCTCGGGGGGGAGTGGGCATTCCGGAGGACTGTTCCTGATTCCTGTGGGCGCGTGCCACAGGCAGAGCGAAGGCTAGTGCTTCCGGAATCTGCGCACACAGAACCATCTCTCCCCACACGCGGCCAGCAAACCGCCCTGGAGTCCCCGGTCCCAAGGTGTCTGGCGCATACCAAGTGCTCAGTAAATATTTGGTGACTATGAGAATGAATCAGAAAACAACATTCGCTGCAATTCCCAAGGAGGAAAATTCAAAGAAGCATCCAAAAAAGCTGTAAAGGAAACTTAGCATATGGTGATATTCAGAAAACATAATATGGCTTTTCACTTCGAACAATTTTAAAAAGCACCGTACTTTTAAAATAGATTTTTAAAGCTTTTCAAAATCCAAATAGCATATTTATATCTAAAAATGAAAGTGCAAACATCTGGCAGCAAGAATCAAAGCCCCGCCCTTGGCCATCCACCGTCCGTGTTGCCATGGCTACCGGCCACCACCGAAGCTGCTGCGTGACACTTTCTCGCTCCCGCTGTGACTGAACCTGAGGCCAGCAGTGAATTTCTAACAGAGGCGGCCTCAGGTGGACTCGACACAAGCGCTGTGTCAGAGCTTCCCGCGTCCGGCTGTGGTGTGCCCGGAAATGCGCATCGGCACGAGGGGAAGGTGACCAGGAACTGGACTCTGGCCGGCGAGAGCCCAGGCCACACTGTGGCGTGTCGAGGCCTGTCAGAGGCGGGGCGCGCGGGAGCGCGAGGGGTGTCGGGCACAGGCCTGAGCCGGAGAGAAAGGGGAGACTGAACGTTTGCTGTTCCAAAAACGGGAAAGGGCCCACTGGGCGTGCTTCCACCTGCCACCCGATCCTTCCTCTCTCAGCAGCGACAGGGAGGGTCCTGTGGCTTTTACAAAGACCGCGAAGCTTGCGTGGCACACGGGAGAAGGGGAATGAAGCTTTGACAGCGCAGGGTCACGCACAGCTGCGTTCTTCCCGAACCCAGGTCGGCGGCTACCTGCACCTGTGTGGGGCAGACTGACGGGAGCGGGGACAGGGCGGGGGGTGCTGCCGGAGCGGACGCCGACGGGCAGACCCCTGCGCTTTTTCCCGTGGGGGCCGAGAACCACACATTCTCCAAGGCCAGATGTTCCCTTCTCCGGAAATGCTAGCCCCACGTCGTGGGGCTTTAACCTAAGTGGCTCCACGGGCACTTTCCTGCCTGAGCTCCCGAGTCCCGTCCAATGAGGGGCACATTACAGAGGACGGGGGAGCATGCCTCGCCCTCAGCTCACAGGATCCCCTGGGTCATGGATGAGATAGCCCCTAAAAATGAAAAAGAAGAAGAGAGGGAAGCCAACGAGCTGTGTAAAGTCCTGACAGAAGGAAACTGAGGCTATAATGATGGGGTTGGGGTGGGGGGGCAGCACTGTCCGCGAGAGGCCAGACAGAGCCCCACGCACAAGGACCTGAGCCAGGGGGTCGGCCCAGAGAGGACGAGAAACCGGAGTGGGACCCTGGACCTTCCACGCATTGCTGAGCCCCGTCAACACGCTGCTGAGCCTCCACGACCTGCCAGTCACCGTGCCACAGGCTGAGCCACCTCGGAGACAAGCGCGCACATCCCCTCGCTTGTCCCCGCGCCCTAGGGCACAGACGGCTGCTGCTGACCCGGCCCTCCCACGGCGACGGTCATCGCTGTGAAGCTGGCCATGCGGCATTCGTTTTGAAGTGAAGCGCGTTGCAGGACGTGTGGGATGAAGACCCAGCGAGGGTCCTTCGCACGCCACAGGGCACGTGACATGAGGTCCCCAGGAGAGGCCAGGGGGACAGCACAGAGAAGGAAGCCCCGCGGCCACGCTGGGCCTCCCGGGGGCTCGTCTTGCACAGACGAGAGTCAGCAGTGTCCAGAAGCTGCTGCTGCTGTCCCCCTGTCCCCAAACCTCTACTCCCCACATCTGCTGCTGGTGCGGGGCGGGAAGAGAAGCCGTGCCCACCTCTCCTGCAAAGGCGCAGGTTGCTTGCCACCTCTCTGCTGCCCGCGGAAGAGGAGGTCCCGCGGGGGAGAAGCGCGGGCCACACGCGCTGCGCTCCATGGCGGCCCGGCCGCGCGGCAGGCTCAGCACGTCCTTGCCCTCGGAGCTGTGCTTTCCGAACGGGTGAGCCAGAAGCACGCGGCGCCCACGCCGGGGACCACGGCGACGGCCCGCGCTGCCGGGCCTGCACCCAGGTGGCGGGCCGCGTGCCCCCCCCCCCCCCGGTGCCTGACGCCCTCCAGGTCCCTCCGCACCCTCCTGTCCCTGGGAAGAAAGCCGTCCGCAGCCTCTGCCCAGCCACGAGGCAGCGAGAGAAAAGGGCGTGCAGAGAAGCCGCCGGCTTCGCTGGGTCCCGCCGATGCCAAGGACAGGAGGCGTCTCCGCCGACACCGGCGCCCGCGAGTGTCCGCGGCGTCGCGGGAAGCCCGGCTCGCTCAGCGGCGCGCGGACCCTGTCCAGGGAGTGGAACCGGGGCTGTGACGCTGGCCGTTCTCGGGGAGGTGGCCGGCGAGCCCAGCGAAGGCGAACGCCCCGCCAGAGCCAGGCTTTGGTCGGTTTCCATGGAGAAGCAGCACAAACTGTCACCTCCTGATGACCCTTCTCCAGCTGTCTGAGTGGCAGGTGTGTGGTGGCATGCAGGTGACGGGAGCCATTACATAACAATGACCACCCCTCCCCCCCCACAGAGCGCTTACAAGCTAACAACTAATAAGCCCAAGGGGGTGAGACACTGTCAGCTCTGTGGCGAGAAGGACACAGGCGCCTCTTTCCGGGGACAAGGACAGAAACCGAGCCTCAGACACCTCAGCAGCCTCCGGAGGACCGCTGGGTGCGCTGTGGAACCGTGGCCCGTTCCTTCCGCCTTCCAAGCTGCGGGTGGGGACGATGCCGGGGCAGCCCGCCGTGGCTCCAGGCGCGGGGCTGCTTCACCACCACGTTTATTTCCTAATTTTCTTTGCTGAAAAATGAAGAATCAGTGTTGAGTGGGAACAGCCACTTCCTCCCAGGCAGGGCCTTGGCGTGGAGCAGACAGGCTCAAACCCGCAGTTCAGAAGCAGACGAAGGGCGTGCATGCGTTACATGCAGACCACACGACGCCCTGGCCCAAAGGAGCACATGGAACACCAGGGCTTCGAAATGACTCCCAGCCGTTTTACCACGTATAAAATAACTAACATGGTAAGAGTTATTCTCATTCTAAAATTGAGAAGAACACATAGAATGCAAGCTGTGATAAGTGAAACTCAAAAGGTTAAAACTTTAAAAAAATAGAAAATAATTATTTTTATGGTAAACAGACAGTAGATACTATAAAATGACGCCTTGTAGAAGTTATTCGTTTATTAGCGAGATCGGAGGTGAAAGCTATCAAAACTCACTGCCAATCTAAATCGACATAATTAACATTTTACTTTTATAAAGCTTTATTCCCATATTTCAAGACAGGTATTCAAAGAGAGGTCACGCTTTCAGAAAACTAGTCACATAACGATGCCAGTCACATAATAAAGACCCAAGTGGTCTGTTTCTGTTTGTGTTTCTGTTTACATCCCTGATCTCCCTCTTTCCACGGAGGACGGACCACATTCTACTTAAACTGGTTGAAAATCCTGGCCTAAAAACAAAACCAACTCTTATTTTTAAGCCTCTTAGTTCATACTTTTACTGAGTAAGAAACCATTATTTTGGCTTAAAATTCATGCTCTTCTAGCTTATGCCAAGCTATTAAAAATCCTGCCTTTATGAATAAGTAACAAATAAAGTAGAA
>CM053511.1:55559757-55576204 GCA_028627145.1 Eidolon dupreanum | reverse complement strand
GATATAAGTTGCATCCATAGGACAATGGGAAGTGTTGACATTTTAACCATCATAAGTCATCCAATCCAACAGCACAGGACATTTCTCCATTTTTTCCAGTATTTTAAAATTCTTTCAATGCCGTTTTGTGGGTCTCAGTATTAAAGTCTTGAGGGTTTGTTTTTGTTTTTGTTGTTAAGTATCTTCTGAAGTATTTTATTTTTTTGATGTTATAGTAAATAAAATTTTCTTAATTCTTTTTCAGATTGTTCCACAAACCAATTTTAACCAACTTTATCTTTAAAATCCATCATTAGTCTATGGCCACGCCACCCTGAACACACCCGATCCTGTCTGATCTCAGAAGTTAAGCAGGGTTGGGCCTGGTTAGTACTTGGATGGGAGACTCCCTAGGAAGACCAGGTGCTGTAGGCATAAATCATAAAAAAAAAAAAATAAGGGATTGTAAGCTGACAAGGTCCTTGCAATCTGTGAGGTCAACCAAGGGTTGCCTCATCTAAAAAATAAAATAAAATAAAATAAATAAATAAAATATATTGTTGCCAATTTTTTTCTTTTTCCATTTCTGCATCCATCTTTCCACTATACCGTTATTGTTATTTTCGTGTCTTGCTTGAAAATCTAGAACTACTTTTACATTTTAGTGCAAGAACACTCTCTGCTACAGTGTGTGGCTCTGGAGTGTCTCTAACGTTCTTTGCCGGATGTCCCTTAGGACTGTCGTGGGCCGGTCTGCATGGAGCTTGTGCAGTGGATGTGGGAGGCCGGGTCTCCCGACTCCCAGAGGGCTCTTTCTCTTTACAAAACCACGACAGCAATCTTAAACTGTGTCCTTGGCTCTAAATTCTTCCAGAATGAGAAGTTTGTTGGGTGAATGTGCTTCGTGGGGTGCCTGGCACCGCACAGAGATGGATGCTTCACACGGGCTTGTTTCCTTCTGATGATTACGTCCATGGGCCCACAGTCCTGTAGGAGGATGGGCCGTTTCATAAAACCGCAGTTTAAGAATTTCTTGCAGGAATTTCTGCCTGTGAGGCTTGCGACGTGTGTGTGTGATGTGTTTTTTGTTTGTTTTTTGTTTTTACATGATAATTATGTAGTCCAATATGCCTGGGGACAGAGAGGACATTGGCTGGGTCCTCAGGAGTTTTAGGGTCACAACATTCCAACTGGTGGATGTTTTCAGTCCCTTCTGATTGCAGAGCTTGAAAGGTTGCACACGCCTTGTTTTGGTGATAAGAACCGCAGTAGCCTTGGCGTTGACGGCTGCCTGCACTGCACTGACCTAGCAGTCCCCTGTGCTCACCGCAGCCACGCACACGCCAGGGCTGCAGCCTCCCGCTGAGCCGGGCGAGGCGCCAGAAGTGATTGTACCCTGGAGAGGGGCAAGGGGACAGCGGCTGCGCTTTTCAGAGCGCAGTTAAACGTTCACTGGTGTATAGGCCAGTCCTCAAAACAGCCCCTCGGTGTGCTGAGCGTGCAGATTTCCCCTCAGTCGGCCCGGACGTGCAGAAGTATGAAACGGCAGCTTGCCAGACCGGGCCAGGTTCACATAACGTGGCAGCGAGTTCCCGCACAGAGGCACCTCGGACAGCCTCTCAAATCCACTAAGTTACTCAACGACGGTTTCCACCTGCGCCGAATCACCAGCGACTGCTACGCTCATCTCCTGGGTTTGCTGAAAAGGCCCGCGGGCACCAATAGCTCTGCCACTGGGAGGCACACACGGGCGGACTGCGTCGCCGGCCACCGTCTTCGCGCACTGCCTGTGAGAGCTGACGGTTTTCTCCGCCAGTGGGCAACCCTGGCACACAGCGAGCCAGGCCGGGGCACCCGCCTGGGCCTCCCGCCCTGGGCCCCAGACGCTCGGGCGCTCTCACGGCCTGCAGGTGCCGAGGGGCCGCTGATGGCCCGAGCGGCCGGGTCCGGCCCGGGCGGCACCACGGTGAGCCGGGAGCTGGCACCGGGCTCCGCTCAGGGCTTCCGACGCCTGAGCTCGCGCCCACGAGCGCTCCGAGGCGCGCGTGCCCGCTCACGGGGACCAGCTCACAGCGGCGGGGCGCAGGCCAGCAGAGCACGTCGAGAGAAGTCTTGTCTCTGAGACCCGGGCTCGTCTGTCCCACGCAAAGCGGCATTCCCAGGCCGCTGTTCCGGGGCGTGACCGGTCTGAGGCCCGCCGGACCGTCGCGCCCGCTCCTCGGCGTGGAGCAGTAGCCGCCCCCGCTCTCGCCGGAAAACGCAGTGCGCCCCGCAGCACACGGCGGGCGCCGCATTTTTCTCCTCTACCTTGGTGCTATCCGTGTTCCCGAAAGCAGCAACTTGGTTCAAAATAGCCAAAACAAGGGCTCCTAATATTTTTTTCATTAAGATTAGTTTTAAATAGAAAAAGCTTTTTAGGCTTCGGGCAGTCCAGACCAACTTTAGGAAGCGCAGCCAGGCCCTGCCCAGCCCGCTTGGAGCTGCTCCGCAGGCTCGGAGCGGTGGGCGACGCGGGGCGCCGGGGGTGGGGGGCGGGCTCGGGACGCCCGCACCGCTCTGAATTTCCTAGGGGATGTCCTCTGGTTAAACGACGTGAGCTGGCGGCCAGGGAAGTCCTACGGTCAGTGCGAACGCAAAGCTGGTCATCACGGCGTCAGCGCGGAGGACGGCTCACCGCGAGCACGAGGAGCCGCAGCGAGAACCGCGGAGAGATGCAGAGTGCGCGAGGCGCGTCGCTGCCCGCCGGCACCACGGCGCACACGAGCTGGGCTCAGAAAGCCCTTTAAGCAACATCGAAACTTTACAACAACGCGAGGAACGGAGAACACAGAACGAGGCTTTCATACACTTCAGGGACGGAAAGGGTTGGGATGGAACGGCATTGTAGACACACGTCGTCTGGGCAACAGTAATTTAAGATTAGAATTTTGGAGTGACACAGCAGGTGATTTCTTTCATGTTTAACACTGAATTTGTTTTTTTTTTAATCCCAGAAGGATTAAAACAGAAGCCGTGAGTCCTCTGGCTTAAGGAAAACATCCTGCCCATTTTGGCTAAGAGAAACAGAGCCACACTGCGACGTGAGTGGGGTTAGCAGTGACCGAGAACTTCCTGTTATGTGGGACATTACAATGACCCTAACATGTGACTCCCGAATCTGAGCAGGACAAGTTAGTACGCTCATTAGTGGGGAGTGAAGATTTATTTGATCGAAAAGAAAATTACTCATTTAAACAGCGTCCCGTGCTCTCAGCAGCATTTTTGTTTTTAGAAGCGAGTGACAGCAGGTGTCGTGAGGGACAGTGGGGACTGTGCACGCTCGGCCCTGCTGAATTCACACCCGGGCCCTGCTGCCCACACGGTGGCACTTGCCGTCCCTGGAGTTCACCCTGGACAGATCATCGTCATTAGCACGAAAGACGGGGAGGGCGTGACGCTTCCTGTCCCCCACCGGCACCTGAGAAGCTGCGGAGCTGGACTAGAACTGCTGGCCAGTTCCGGTGCCGGCCCTGCCCTGCCCCGGCCCCGCCCCCCGCCCTAGGCCCCGCCCCGCCCCGGCCCCGCCCTCTGCCCCCACCACACCACGCCCCTGCCCCCGCCCCCGCCTCAGGCCCCTCCTTCCACAGCTGCCTGCAGACCGAGGCCCCGCCCAGGCCCCGCCCAGGCCCCGCCCCAGGCCCCGGTCCCGCCCTCGCCCCGCCTCCTGTCCTCCACGGTGGTCTGCAGACTGAGTCCCTGTCCAGACCGTGACACTGGGAGGCTGACTTGCACGTCACTGCCCGCAGAGCTGCATGCTTGCCGGGCACGCCTCCTGCGGGTTTTTTGTGACTGGCCTCTGGACCAGGCTGCACACCACGCCCCGCGCTGTCCCCCGCTGAGCGGCCGCAGTGCCCAGCCCCGCCTCGGTCCCTGACACCCACCTACATGGCTCTGGCCTCAACGCCCCGTGCACACTGACCCGCGGCTCACACCGGCAGCCCTGGGCCCGAGGGCGTCTCTGGCCGCAGAGGCCACCAGCCCCCACGTGCGGGGGCCCAGACCCCGGGGGCGCGTTGCTGTGCAGCGGCTCCCCACCCTCTCAGGCGGCTGCCAGGGACCCGCACCCAGGACAATCCCTTTACACGCATTGTCCCACTTCCTCTGTGCCCGCCTGTCGGACTTTGATGTCACACAGGTCGCCAGGAGCAGTGACCGGGAGCAGGCCCTGGCCCACAGGCCACCCCTGAGCAGCGGCCAGGCCGGACGCGGCGGGGCCCCCTGGAGCTGCCCCCCGCGAGGGCTCAGCAACTGCGTTTGCTGCGCCATGTGGCGATTCCGTGTTTGCAGATCCGCCCCTGATGGGTCTGTTGCTTCAGCGTGACGGTGACTCTCCCTGCCCGTGCTGGTCCCACGGGACCAGCATGTCGCCTGACGGACCGCCCTACCCAGTGAATGCCGTGAGCTACGGCGTTAACGAGCCCAGCTCGGCGGCCCGGCTCGTGTCACCCAATTCCAGTGTGGACATCGCTTGGGCCTCAGGCCAGGGTACCCTGTGTGAGCTGCGTGATCCCTCGGCTGCTCGCGAGCTTCGGGACTTCCCACGGTGGAGCGCTGCCTAGTGTCTTCTGGGGACCAGAGCGAATGAATCACACCACGATTGTTAGCACAATCCAAGCAGGAGACTAAAGCTTTGGGCGTCCAGAGGCGAGGGCCGGGTCAGAGCCAGATTCTCGAAGATTTTACCCGTTCAAAGGGCATATTTAAAATTAAGACTACAGTGAGCTGAGCCTGCAAACCCACTAAGATGGCTCTGAACAAGATGGTGAGGGTGTGAGGGGCTGGAACTCACACGCATGACCGGTGGGTTGTAAATGCCCACTTTGGGAAACAGGTTAGCAGTTTCTTAAAAGCTGAAGTGCAAATTTACCTTTACCCAGCAACTCGGTCTCAGGGACAGATTCCAAGGTACGTCCATACCACACCTGTGCGTGAGCTACCTACCTACCTACCTACCTGTCATCTATCTACCTACCTACCTGTTGTCTATCTATCTATCATCTATCTATCTATCTATCTATATCTATCTATCTATCTATCTATCTATCTATCTATATCTATCTATCTATCTATCTATCTATCTATCTATCTATCTATCTATATCTATCATCTATCTATCTATCTATCATCTATCTATCTATCTATCTATCTATCTATCTATCTATCATCTATCTATCTATCATCTATCTACCTACCTACCTGTCTTCTAACTACCTATCTACCTATCTCTCTATCTATGTATTAGCTAGCTAGCTATTACCTACCATCTACCTCCTATTGGTTCTGTTTCTCTAGAGAACCCTAATACACCATCCTATTGCTAAAGCACAAAGTTTAATAAATGTTTTCAGCTCGCAAGTCATCAAAGAAATACAAATTAAAGTGACATCATTGTTCACCTTTCATGCTGACAGAGGGTTCCTCTGGGCAGGACCCTCAGTGAGCACGAGGTCACGAGAAGACGGACTGCTGAGGAAACTGAGAGAGGCCGGTGCTCGATGGGGCGACAGCTCCAAGGAAAACAGACGGAGCAGAGGGGGCGGGGCGAAGCAGAGGGGGCGGGGCGAGCCTGCTCAGGCGGCTTGTCCGAGGCTCCCGGAGGAGGGGCGTCTGATGGGAAACTCGAGAGGTGAAAGGAACTTAGGAACTCGTGGCCCTCTAGGCCACCAGCGAGGGCTGAGAGAAGTCGGGGAGGCCCTGATGGAGAAGCCGAGGGGAACAGTGGGGGGGGCGTAGAGGGGTGGGCAGAAGTAAAGGTCAAGGCCACGGCCAAGGGTCTGGACTTTATTCCGATGTGACAACAAGCTATGGGATGGAGAAGGGGGTGGTACAATTATCTTCCCAGAAACGATCCCCTAAATCACCTCCCGCCCGGCCCCTGACCCGCTGCCCCCTCGCGGGCAGTCCACATAGTCCCACAGCCAGGCCCTGCCTTCCGGAGGGACCATGCACACACCACGCAGTCCTGGAGGGCTTCCCAGTGGCAGTGGCTCAGAGTCAGCCTTGAGGGAATGAGGCCCTTTATCCTACCTGTCCGAACATGCAGGGGAAAAACTGTCACCTCCCTAATGCTCACAGCGTCTAACGTGCTCCTTGGCCAGCCGCTGACGGCTAACGACAAGACCGTGAGGACAGAGACGGCTGGGTGACAGCTGCTGCCCCTCACCCAGGTCCCACCCTCCGCCCAGCCAAGGGGTCTGTCGACCTATGAGTCGGTACAAAAGCTTCAACGGCACTAACTCATGCTGACTCAAAAATCTGAGGGGTTTTCCTAAAATGCTTAAATTAAATCCTCATATTTGCTCAGGTTCTCCTCTAGATCTTCCTGAAAATAAGTGACATTTTCCTCTGAAGTTTCAAGCAAAAGACACTGGAAAACCTACATGTCTTGGGTTTCTTTTGTTGTTGTTGTTTTGTTGTTTCTGATTGAAAGTTACCCCAGACTTCACGATGTCACCGTGTGCTTTTACGTGTGTCTGCCTTCATTCCGCCATTCCTGGTACGCTCCCTGGGGCACATGGATAATCGCTAAATGGTGCTGGCTGACTGGCTATCAGACCACACAAAAAACAGAACAAAAATAATTGCCGGAAAAGGACTTAGGAGGCATAAAGTCGACATCTCACGTGGCTGATATGTGCCCTGCACCGTTCACAGATGAAGTAGAATCCCAAACAGCATTCTGACTCTGCTAGAGAACTTTTTAAATGTTTTACCAGCTTATGGCCAGCAATCACTGGACTGACCTGGCCATACGTGGCCAAATTTAGATCTGATGCGTGGGCCTGAATGTTGTTAAATATTTGATGTGCTGTTCCCGGATTTCAAAGGCAGACGCTGGCAGAGTCTGGTGCCGTGTGCTCCTCTGTCCTCCGGTGCGAGGCCACAGGACCCTCCTGCGGCCGCACCTTCCTCAGCGTCTCAGCATCGCCGCGGAGGACTACGCGTGCCCCGCGATGGCCCGACACCCTTCTCTCCTGCGGATCCAATAACCAGCACGATCGCGGCTCTCTCTTACCTCCTATACCGTTACGGTGGGTGTTTCATGACTGTAAGTAATAATGATGAAGTCTTATTTAATCATATTTATATCCATTTTATTGTGAAATGATGACGCTGACTTTGGTACCGGCGAGGACGAAACCGTCGATCGAGCGCCAGCGAGCGAGCATGCGCAGCGTGCATGCCGCGTGTGCGCCGCCGGGCCATCGCGCGCCGCTCCCCGAGGCCCCCTCGTCGACAGGGAGGTTCGGGACAAGCTCCTGCTTAGCAGCATTTCTGAGTGAGGAGCCAGGAACATCTACAGCTAATCAGGTCACTAGGGTCCTGTGAGGAAACCACTCATGGTTCCCAGAAGCATCTGAGATTCTGATTTAATATCTAGTTTTTCAGAGAGCCATTCCTTCAGGAAGCAGAAGTCTGACCCAGATGTGGGAGCTGGTTGCCAGGGGCAACCTCGACTGAAGAGAGAAGAAGAGGCTGTCTAAACTGCCTCCCACGGCAGGGGCGCTGAGCAGGCTGAGGCTCTCCCTTTGGGAGGAAGAGGGACCAGGGGACGACTTCCGATGGAAAGGCCCCTCGTGCTCACACCGTTGACAAGTGGGACTGCGACCTTCGCCTGTGGGCAGCAGGGAGAGGTCAGCAGGTCTTCCTGGGGAAGGAGAAGGCTGGACAGGAGCCCAGCACCCTCCGCTTGCATCCCTCAGCCCCCGGGGCAGTCTGTGTGCTGTGTCAGAGCGTGAGGAGCTGGAGGGCACCCCCCAATGCAGGGACGGACCCCGCAGGGCAGGGCGGGGTCGCACGTCACCGGACAATGGGACAGTCCAGCGCTCGTCTTCCTAGAGTCCTCCCAAGAGAGAGGGAGCCTGCGTGAGTGGGGCAAAGGAGCTCCCGGAGGAGCTAAGAAAACAAACGGCAGGGCCGGAAGGAGAGGGGCCGCCGATGCTCGGGAGCACCGCGGATGGCGATCGATAGGAGCTCATGGCCAGGAGGCCGGAGGGGCGGGGGCTCTGAAGGCTGAGAAATGCCCCCACGTCGGCCGCAAGAGGCACAGCGAAAGCAATACCTAATAAACGTGAAGAGACAGGTCCCACGCGGACTTGCGGTAGAAATTTAGAAACTGAAACCTCGTAGAAAAATTATTTTACTATTGCTTTTTAATTCTGGAAATTTAAAAATGTACAGACCTGGACCTCAAGGCTGCCAAAAGGCCTATCTAGTTTTCAAAAAGATTTACACGTTTCACCCAGACGAGAAAGCACTTACAATGAGCAAGTTTTCTAAGGTAAGTGACCTAAGAAAAAAGAGAGGGAGCTCTCTTCCCTTCTCTTCACTGGGAGAAATAAGCCTCTCATTTTAAAACTGTATTTGACCTTCCAGAGCACAACATCATGACCGACAACGGAAGAATAACCCAAACTTTTCTAGACACGTGAACTCATTTTATCTAAATCGATCTTGCACAAACCATAAGCAAACCTCAACAAATTCCAGCGACTATTATCCAGCGCGCTCTCTCCGATAAAACAGCAATTAACTTAGAAACCATGGATGCACACATTAAAAAATTTCAGACCTAAAGTCTAAACAACTAATGGATCAAACAAGAAATCATCACGAAAGCTTTCAAACCCTACAGAGCGATGTCAGCGAGATCAGAGTGGGACGCCCTGGGCCTCCCTTACCTCTGCAAACACACCGATTCACCAACAACCCAGACGCATCCTCTGTGAGAAGTCCAGGATTTCTATCTGAAAGGCAAACTTGGGAGCAGGCTTACCAAGGCTGGAAGGGAGGCTCAGGATACCCTCACCCCAGAATTAAAAAAAACTATTAATTTGAATAATTCCATTACCATTAGATCAACACAATCAGGTGTCAAAACGTTTCCCATAAAGGCAACACCAATCTGATATTATTTAACAAACAAATGCTATGATGATTTTTACCTTCTAAAGCCATGACAGAAGTACAAAGAAAAAGGAAATTTGTCCAAATTTTCTGAGACTAGAATAACCTTGATACAAAAACTTAACAAGAATACTACACAGAAAAAACAAGTGTTGGTGAGGCAATGGAGTTACAAAGTTACAAGATGAAGCATTAGCAAACCATTCTAACAAGATAGGAAAGTGATAATGTGTCATGATCAAATTGGGTTTCTCCAAGAACTGTAATGTTAGGAAGCTGATTAAGGTAATTCACCACATAAATGGATTATAGCAGAAAAATACCATATGATTATTTCAATTGACACAGAAACAGCCCTCAGTGAAATTTAATACTTTTTATCATTAATCACCAGGAAAAGTAAGATCAAGCCAACCACGTCACCCACTAGATTGCAAGGACAGTAAGGGCACATGATGACAGGGAGCGTGTGGACGTGTGACGGATGTGTGACATGGGTCAGATTGCCCTGCCCCACCTCTGGGCCACCCCCCCCCAACCCCCCGAGCGCACACCCTGGAGAAACTCGCGAACAAACTCTCCAGGATCTTTATAGCAGTGTATTGTGCAACCACAATAAAAACATATTCATAAACTGCGGGATAATTGAGCTTTTGCATAATCCTACATGAAATAAGCTAAAGAAGTAAAATGAATGACTTAGAGCCAGCCACACGCCTTAAAATAGATCAGTCTTGGGGACACAATGCTGCACGAAAAGACAACTGACTAAACGCCCCCATTTACATGAATTTCAAAAACACACGAAGTGAAACAACACGTTGTTTGGAGGTACACACGAAGGTGTAGGTGCATCTGAGGAAGGGCGCACGGGAAAATTCACACGAACTGAAAATGTCCTGTCTCTTAAACTGGTTGGCAATACCCAGATATTCGTTTTGTTACTATTCTTTTTATCTTATTCCAATGTTATTAATATCCCTCTCATCTGGTTGATATTGAAGAAGTCAATTAAAATATATCTCATGAAAACTAGGGCTGTCAGTTTGTCCTGGTCCCATTGGGGCGTACATGCAAGTCGGCCTCGGGAAGCTGACGGCGAGGCTGGCTCTCTCGGGACGAGTGGCCGCAGAGCCCGGCTCCGCACAACGTTCGCTGCGCAAACTTCAGGCGGCTGCAGAGTCCGCACACGACCGTCCTGGGCGGGGCGATGCGCCGGCCGCAGGACACGCTCGAGCAGGCGTCTGCAGCAGCCCCGTGTCCTGGTGCAGGTCCCTCTGCTAACCTCGTGCAAACCTATTGCTCATCTTTTTTCTCTACCCCGAGTGCTCAAGGACACCATGGGCAACGTGAAGGGATCCACCTGCAAACTGATACACAATTCTAAAAAAATAACCTGAAGATTTTGCCGTACCTCACGCTTTCATGCTGATGGCAGATTTTGTGCCTCCCATATGTTTGCAACATTTATCCCCTTTTTTTAAATTAAAAAAAATTTCCAATTACGATTGACATTAATCTCATACTAGTTTCCGGTGTACAGTGCAGTGGCTTCAAGAATTCAGGACGGAAAATGTGTCACAGAAGACAGCGACGACAGCTGCTCGACCTCCTGTCTGCTCTGGACGGAAGCGGTGTTTTCCGGAAGGTTTAACGCCGGCGCGAGCGACTGCCTCTCGCCAACCCGCGGCGGCACAGCTACAGCCGAAGGAAGCTCACCTGCACCTCCGGAAGGAGGAAATTATTTTGTCCTTAGCTTCAGAAAGGATTGAATGAGATCCCTTGTAATTAATTTTTAAATTGTCTTTATTTTCAGCTCTATCTTTAAATAGATATTGGTGAACTAGGTATTCTTAAATTTTTCTCGCCAGAACGTTTTTGAAAATTAAGTGATTATTTAAACAGGTAGAATTTCATAATCTCTCTAAAGCAAAAATACGGCATAAAAGATAGGACCGTAAAGGCTGCGATACAAATTGCTTTTACAGTTGTAATAATTAGCAAACCTCCATGGGAGTTCAAGAAAACGTCCCTCAGAGTAAAAGCCATCTCTCCTGGGACTGAAAACTTAAAATCTGTGTGAAGAGGCAGGCTGAGGGTCGGCGAGGCCGGCGAGGGCTGGGGGCGGGCCCGAGGCCTGCCAAGCTGGGCTCCGCTTGGAAACCCCGCGAGTGGAGTGGCCGGAGCGCCCGCAGCGCACACGCTGCCCCAGGACGCCTGCGGGCAGGAAGCGCGGGCCGGCGGGAGGGGGACGGTGCTCGTGGGACCTCGTGCCCGACGCCGCCTTCGCTCGGGGCTGTGTGCCGCGTGCCGTTGGGAGGGAGAGGGTCTGAGTGGAAGGCTGCGATCGGCGACCTGGTCCCCCAGCCGCACTGCACGTCCCCGTCACACACCGCTGGCACGGGACAGCCGCGCAGTCTGGGCCCCCTCTGGGGACCGGCCGGCTCTTCCCCACACCCGGGAGCTCACGCCCACTTCCACGTCCCGCTGCCGAGACCATCACAGGTCACGGGGGGTCGCAGGGCGGCCTCGGCGAAGAGACGGGGTCGGGAGGCTCCTCGCAGCACCCCTGGGCCCAGGGCTCCGTGCTCGGCGTGGCACACAGGCCTGCGGCACCTACGAACATGACAGCTGTCCCCATGAGCGGGCCTGGCGTGCAGGTCGTCCACTCCACGTCCTCAGCCCACACGGCCGGCTCCTGCGGGGGCCTCCACGACCAGGCACCACTTACCAACTTCACTGTCTTCCACAAACAACGACACAAACCACGCCAAACCCCTCAGGCTCACGGCCAAGGGCACCGGGTCATGGACCTGGGCCAGTGAGTGGGGGCGACGGGCGGAGCAGCCCCGGCCAGCGTCAGGCCACTGGACTGACTCTCACGGCACAGCCATCACCGAAGCACTCACTGAGTCTGACTACGACAGAGTCCGTGTTCAGAAGTAAAGTCTGAGCCCCTCGGAAGCGCGAACCATGCTCTCGGCTGTCCGGCTGTCGGCTGTCCGGCTGTCCGGCTGTCCGGCTGTCCGGCTGTCCAGCTGCCCGACTGCCCGTCTGTCCAGCTGTCCGAGTCAGCCGCTCCCGGGGCACGGCCTCCCCCTGCGCTGCGTTAGGGCCGAATCGACCAGACAAAGGTGCGTGACACATGGCGAGGAGCATGTCCGCGCCCCCGACCCCGCTGTGTGTGGGCACGAGACCATCAGCCACGGATAAGAACCTGGCTCGAGACGGCTTCTGTTTTCAATATTTTACTCATAGGAAGGGGTGGGGAGGGGAGGGGAGGGGAGGGGAGGGGAGAGCAGGGAGGGGAGGGGGAGCACCCATGACAGCAGCGGCCAGCGTGCGCCGTCTCTCGATACTCTATCGCTAGCGTCGCCCTCGATCTGCTTGGCTCACAGCGGCACGGCCCGGCTCTGGGCGACCTCCAGAACGCGAGTTTGGTCTCCGGCGTTTTTAATTCCCGTTCTGACCCCCGCCTCTCACCCCGTTTCATATTCGCTTTCCAGATGCATCGTGGGCTTCTCTGCTGCACCAATTACCACAAGACTCGAGGCTTTGAAGTGTTGGTTTCATGTTATTTTTTGATATCCCATGAACCCCGACTTCGTTTGATTTATTCTCTTTATGTTAAGGAATAATTTTAAAAATATATGATTTCATTTCCCAACTCCCTTCTCTAGTAAGCATATTTCTCATGAATTCATTATTACCTAAATTTATCTCTGAGAAAAATCAAAACAGGAAGGCCGGCTCGCCCGAAGCAGCAAGCAGGATGGGAGGGTGCTGTCACGGGCAACGAGCCATGTGAGGTTTTCGCCACGGCCCGGAGGCTGCGGGAAGCAGAACGGAAGCCTCGCTGGGAGGGTGAAGGCTCCTCTCCAGGGAAGGGCAGCTGCGGGGTGCTCTCTGCCGCTGGGCAGCGGGCTGGACTGGATGGCGTAGAAGGACCCATGAGGAGACCGTTTTACGGTCCTGTCCCACGGGGACACAGCCTCTGGGGTCACTTCCATCACCACACAGCAGCTGCCAACGCCATTCCCAGTGAAGTCAGTGACCACCGTCGTCTGTGTGCTAACAAGGACCTCAGTCACAGGCTCACTAACATGGGACCGTCACTGTCTGCTTAGGAGTGAACAATGACATTTCTTAAAAAACGAATCACCATTGCAGGCGGTGTCATAAAACCCAACTGTTTACCTGGCTGGCGTCTGCTTCGGCCTGGGTAAGCGGCTAGGGTGTTCCTGTTAAGAGTATGGCTTGTCTGTCGTATACGTTGTGATGTTTTTCTGTTTACTTATCTTCTAATTTTGTTCATAGTGTTCATAATGTTTTGCCTTAAAAAGTTTAAAATGAACGTCTGATTACATACACAGTGGCACTCGCAACACGATGGCGCTGAGGCGTGTGGCTGCGTGAGGCAAGCCAGACCGGTGGGGACAACACCCCATGATCTCCGAAAGCCTAACTCCCAGAGGGAGAAAGTGGAGTGGCAGCTGCCCGCGGCCGGGGCCGGGGGCCGGGTGGGAGTCCCCACGGGTCGCTGACGCACGACACAGGCGAGCGAGGTCGGGAGGCGTCAGTGTGCACAGCACACCTGGCGCACGGCACTGCCACACGCTGCCGAGCCTCGTGACGCGACCGCGGACGTCTCCTCCCACAGGAAGAAACCGACTTGTGAGACGCGTTGGACGCCGGCTAACACGACCGTGGCGAATCGTACTGCGACATAAAAGCGACGTAAAAGCGCACCAGGTCAACACGTTGATCCCCTTCAACTTAATGTTACGCAACAGTTATATCTTAACGAAAAAAATTTAAGAAATATTTTAAAGGGTAGAAGGAAGTACATTAAAACATTAACAGTAGTAAATAAGGTGAAATTAACATTTTTCTGTATCACAATTTTTATCACGGTTTGTATTGCCAGGAAAATACCTTCCATTTTGAAACTAAAATAAGAAATATCAAATTTTAATATTTTGGGGAGATGCATCATTTTGACCCACAGTTTTATTCCTTACTGTCCTTCCCATGAAATCACTGGCCTAGGGAAATTTCTACATCATCCTCAGGAAGCAGTCAAATAGGGGACCTAGTTTTTAGAGCTTAAGAATAAAGTTATGATTTAGTGCAGAGCACACTTCTGATAGTGGATCCATACATAATAAAGCTGAGTTTTGATGGTTTCGAGGAAAAACTTCTACTAACAAAGTGACATGTCTATAGCACCAAGATATTTGAAATTCTTACCAGAGAGACTCTGCAGAAAATAGGAAAAAATAATAAGGTTATTTTTCCTTTCTTTTTGAAGGTTAGTGTCGAACAAAAACCAGTGGAAAGCAAAATGCGATTGGCGACTTCATGCATCACAGAGAACAAAAGACCAATTTTAACGGTCGGCTTTGCAGCCCGTGGGGCCAGCGGCTCCCCGCTCAGGCACGTCTTCCTGGCGGGTCATTCATGAGATCAAAGGCATGCGCATCTCCATCAGACCCACGCAAAGGATGCGTTCTTTTTCTCAGAGACCCGTTAGCTTCAGTGGAAAGAGCCCGTGAACCCCTTTTCTCTGTTGGGCTCCTCAAACGAACCGATGTGAAAATGCTGCCACATTTTCACTGACACTGACGTTTCACTAATGCCAGAAAAGATACCCACGTTTTTTCATACACAACGGGTGCATCTAATACAGTGCGTTAATCTGAATGCAATGCAATTCCGTGAAATCAAGTCTGCCAGCCAATCAAGCATTTTAAATAAATGTCCTATGCCTAGCCCAGTAAAAGCTTTTTATGTTGTAACTGTGTATTTGCCCCCTCAAATGCAACAGTTCATAAAACAATGCCCCGTCTGCAGCTAATGTATACATTCTTTAGAATTTCATAGTTATGTAATTATCCTTTAAATCAATCTCAGGATTCATCTTTAGGCTAATAAAAGAGATTTGTGTGGGAAAAAAAAAACATAAGGAGTTGTCTGTTTAAAACAGCATATTTATAACAGGTTTTCTAAGAACCAAACTATTGAGAATACTTTTATCTGGAAGACATGGGACTCTGTGTTTGAATTCATTTTGCATGATAAATAATTCAGTCCCGTAAACAAACTCTTGGTTGATGGTTTCTCTTCACTTAGTAAACTAATTTGTAGACAGGCCCAAATGTGCAGTTTAATTTTCATAAGCAATATTCCTAATACCTCTAAGTGTACTCAATAACCAAAGCTTCCATCTACCATTTTGATTAAATAGTGGGAAAAGCAGCCAATTTGATGAGAAGAATCAGCTAAACCATTGTTTGATTTTAAAAGCCAAAGCGATAGGGTTGCCGATAAATGCTTGCCGTCGAATCTCCCCGGCACTGGCTGACTCGGGTTATCTCAGGGCAGAGCTATGAGCCAGGCCGGGTGACTGAGGGGACAGTGGGGGCAGAAGCACGAAGTGAGCGTGGGGCTCTCCGGTGGCAGCGAGGAGGGCAGAGGAGACGGCACCCCAGGACCAGCGGGGCGCCTTCCACCCGAGCCTTCCCGCCTCGATTAGGCCGCCTTGCCCTGCGTCACCAGGGAAACAGGCAAAGGGAAGGAGGGTGACTCTTCCAAAGTCGCGATGGTAACGAATGTTGGATTCGAGGGTCAAATCCAAGTCAGCCCCGGCCTCCCCGCTTCGCCGCACGGCCCTCACAGGCCCACGCCAGCAGCCGGCGGACGTGTGGCCACCGGGGTCTGCCTCCAGGTCTGCTTGGCGTGACGTGTGAATCGCTCTGTTTAAGACACCGCACAAGGACGCGGGGACAGAGGCGCCACGGTTAACGAGACACAGGGCTTGGGCCAGACTCTAAGATCTGGAAGCAGACACGCTCCCCGCCCCACCCCATGCTCGCCCCCGATAATCCTTCAAGTTTTCTGCAGTGACAAACAGTCACCAAGTATTAAGAGAATGAGACTTCCCATTCTCAGCACCCGGTGGCGGGCTTGGCTCCAGAGTGGCCAGGGACCACCGTCTGTCCCGGACTCAGTTTCCTCCTGGAGGTGGAGGTGGGGGAAGCCGGCGGGCTCCATTTTGCCAAGGAGACTAGAGGGAGCCAGGGTCACATGCTGGGGGGACTTAGGGCACCCTAAGTAAAATCTCTCCCTCTTGGGAGTTTTATTTTTATTTTTTAATTAAAAATAGCTGTTGTTCTGCCCCCGAAGGCGCCATAACTTGATGGAAGTGAAGGAGAGACGGCACAGGCCTGGCCTGGCCGACCTGGCTCTCTCTGGGGCTGACGGCGGTTCCGGATCCCGGTGAGCTGCGCCCTTCGGGGTGTGGTCGTGCCTGAGGAGGAAGCGTCATCTTGGGGACACCCTCCCATCACCCCACGCACCGCCAGCACATGGCTTTGTTGTGAACGTCTGGAGTGTAAGGGCTGCAGCTGAGCGACCCCGTTCCTGCTGGCCACAGCCTCCGCCCACTTCCCACCGAGCAAAGTGGCCCCGGCCCTTCCTGCCGACAAGCTGCCACAGCGTGGAGAAACTTGCTGGGTAGCCA
>CM053511.1:55534226-55559257 GCA_028627145.1 Eidolon dupreanum | reverse complement strand
AAACAAATATTTTCTTAAGGGATAATTATGACCCCTTGGATACTGACAAGTAGAATGAAATCACATTAAATACGTGTTAGCTAAAGTTTGTATTTCCTTAGTTGAGACCCAAAAGCTCTTAAAGAAATCCCGGGCCCTATGCTGTGAACTACAAGTACATTCACCCACAGGTAGGCCAAGGCCGCCGCCTTCCCCGAGGGTTATTCAGTGTTCAGTATACACTGAAATTATATTTGGGCAAAATATCAGAAATATTATCATTTACCACTGGTCGTGGAGCTCTCGTTATGCTGAACACAATACAAACATGCTGAGCATCTAGCCCAGTCTTCTGGGCTCCTAAAAGCCATGTAAACAGTGTGCTGTATGTCTATGGAGAGTGAGCTCACCCCCCCCACCCCGCCCCTGCCCCCCCCACCCTGCCTCTGCATTCTCACCCGGTCTGTGTGGACGAGAAGCCTCGTGGCGGGCTCCTGGGCTGGGCGTCCACACCCTGCCGCCTGATTGCCACCGTCCTCCTCCCGCGGGGTGGGAGGGGGCGTCCGAAGCTGCTGGCTTCAGGACGTCGCAGACGTTCACAGTCAGGGGAGCCTCACCTGTCCGTCAGTGCAGCCCCCTCTCTGGTTCTTGGATTTCGTTTTCAACAGCCTGTGACAGAGCAACCCACCTGACAACACTGCATTTCTGGCTAGTTTTGACTTTCAGTCTTTTTCTCGAATTTTGAAATTAAAATCCCTAAATTTTCTATCATCCATTGGCCTTCTAAGGTAACTTTTCAACAAAAGGCAAGAAGACAGGTAAATGGTGCTGAAGAAGCCAACAACGAGAAACACCGATGGGAACAGAAAAGAGCCAAAGGAAAGGAGATGTCTCACATCTCGTAGTTTTTGATAATTGCAAAGGGAAATAATTTTTCTTCACTGTGTAGCCAGCAGATCAGAAACGGGGACCACTTAGCAAGGCAAACTTAGACAACAGCCGCCCTACTCCAGCCGAACGTCACAGAGAAAACTGTGGCCACAGCCCACCGTCCCAGCAAAGGCCAGTGAGGGGCACCGACTGCCACCCTCTCGGCTGCAGCGAGATGCCTGCTGGGGGGGTGTCAGAGAAGCCTCAACGGGGAGACGGGACTTCCTATGGTGGCCGTGGGGACAGTGCAAGGAGCTTTGGCGACATGTGCCGCCTGCCCCTTGGGCTGGGCGGGGTGCCCTCTGCGCTCTGCGGCAGCCGTCAGCACCTCATTTCATTTCATGTAGCACATTGCGTTAAAATGCTTTGTTTTCTTCTCTGTGTCTCTAACTAAAAGATAAACCCCTGCAAATAGAGAGTTTATGATTTACCATTAAATCCCCAGTCATCGTTGAAAAATAGCTGTTAAAACTTTATTAACAAATTCCAGAGCTGTATTTGCTTCTCAGTTTCATTCTCTTCGTGGAAAACCATCTCGAAAGATGTGAGTGGGCCGGCTTGGAAAACAGAGTTTGCTTTGTGGAAAAGCACGTCGGTTCAACCCCATCGGCACAAAGACGTTTTGCAAAGTGAGAGATGGTTCCAACCACACGTGCTCACATACGCACACACACACTTAGCACACGTTTATAGATAAATCTCTACTCAGTTTTTAAACAATGATCGTCATTAACAGCAGCATTATTGGCGCGTTAACGTGTGTTTCCATGGCAGCAACCTCTAAGCACATTCCATCTGCTTTCCAGCTATAAAGCAAGAAATTTGTTTCCCGCTCATCACTGTTCTCCCGGGGCACACACATGATGTTTTAAGGGGAAAAAAACCCCACATTTTCCTAGAGGAAATTAAGAGTATGATGTAATATCTTTCTGCCTAATTTAGCCCTGAGTGTACCAAGCTCTATTATTCTGTGGAATTTTCAGTCATAAATGGCATGGGGGCATTTTCCCAGTCAGTCATAATGGGTTAGGTGTATCCTGAGATAGGATCTGGACTCTAACTGAGCACTCTAATATGCTAACCTCAGCTGATGCTTCTTAGAGCTGCATTCCTTACTAACTCCTTGACCTGGCTAGCACCCTACCTACAGGCACTTCCCCTGACTCCTTTTTAATTTTACAATAATTTGGTAAAGAGACAGGTTTCGCCATCTTGCACACTTCAGAACTACTCATAACCAAGGTCACGCAAGCAACAAGCAGCAAACCCTAGTATATGGTATGCTAATCTCACCATTCGAACCCTCAGTGAATTTATTCGACAACTATCTGGACATTCATTATGCCCCAGGCTTGATGTTTGTCACCAAGGAGACAAAAATTAGGACGCTCTCACCCCCGTCTCCACAGACTAATGCACCAGGAGAGGTGCGACCCAATAACTATGGTGGTTCGGTAGACTTCATAACAAAGTGCGAACGAGGCTTGGGCAAGCACAGGGGGAAAGAATGGCCCAATCTGAGCAACAGAGGAAAAGGTCAAGAAAAGCTTAAGAGAGCGATTCATAATCCTGAAGATTAGAAGAAAAGGAAAAGGCACGAAGCACAGAGTGCTCAGGAACCAGTAGCTCGGCACCACGGAAAAGCCGGGAAACGAGGAGGGGCGTTGGGAGGCCGGTGAAGGGGAAGCGAAGCCGCAGAGGCTCTCGTGCCGCACGGCGGGAACCGCTGAAAGGGGGTGACGTGGGGACACGTGTCCTTCAGAGAGGGCAGCCCGGCCGTGCTGTCAGCAGGAGCTGAAGCGTTTCCACTTCTGGCCAACGTGGGACGATAAGAATCAAATATGCACACACACCCCGAGAAAAAACTGCATAAAATATGTACAGCTATAGTTTTCAAAACACTAGAGACAGGAAACAAAAACCGGGACCCCGAGAGGCAGAACGCCACGAGGCGAGTGCCGGCGCCGCCCAGCCTGCTGCCTGAGAAGGCGCCAGGGCGCGGAGTGGCACCTCGGGGCACACGCCGGCTGCTGCGCGCCCCCCGCTTCACCCGACGCTGCCATCGCACGGCTCACAGGCCTCCAGGCCGAGGGGACAATGCCACAAGTCTCAGGGCAACAGAGTCCTAGAGAGGAGAAGGCTGCACGGAGGAGAAGGCTCTGGGAATCGGAGAGTCCTAGAATCTTCACCTGCCCGTGAGGAGGCTGAGCGAGGCTGGGAGCAGCGTCTGGGCCCGCTGCGCTGCCTGGACGACCCCGTGATGCACGAGGCCTGGGGAGAGCCGCAGGGGGTCTCAGCGTGGGGAGAACGAGCCTCAGGCTGAGCACGCCCCGGCCTCGCCGCACGGCTTTAAAGCAGGATCCCAACAGGGCCGACTGTTTCCGTGATACCGACTGTGCCCCACACCCGGGCTGCAGCCTCCACACGGAAAGGCGGAAACACGCAGCCCCATCAAGGTGACGTGCAGTGTCGGGAACGGAATGAAAATGACCAGGCATGAAAGAAACGTGCAAACACGGTCCATACTGAGGAGATAAATCAGTTGATCCAAACTGACCAGGAACTGGCACAGATATTGGAATTTTCGGACATTGAAACAGTTATAATTATTTTCTATATATCCAAAAAATTAAGTAGAGATGTTGAAGATATAAAGAGACTCAAATTGAACTAGGAATGAAAACCACAATATATGAGATGAAAAATATACTGTATGAGGTAACACTGGATTAGAGATTGCAGAAGAGATTAGTGAACTTGACACAATGCAAGAGAAACTCTATAAAATAAAACACAGAAATAAAAAGTAATTTAAAAAACTCATGATCAGTGAACCATGGGACAATTTCAAGTGATCAATATATACATAATTGAGTTTCCAAAAGGATGGAGGGGGGGGCGAGGGTGAAGAAATAATGATCGAACTTTTTCCAAATAAAAAAAAAAACACTTACAAATCCAAGAAGGAAAATGAAAACTAAGCACAACATAAAGCAAATCATACCAAGGTGCATCATAAACAAACCTCTCAGAACCAGTGACAGTGAGAAACCTTGGAAGCAGCCAGAAGTGGGTGCTGGGCGAAGACAGTTCACGTACAGAGAAACAGGGTGAAGCAGATTTCTCACCAAAAATAAGGCAAGTGGGAAGATGGTGGAGCAACATGCTTAAGTACTGAAAAATATATACGGTCAAAAAAACCGGGTAAAGGATAGTATTTTCAACATTCGATCTTTTATATGCAACAAAAATGAGACTCATACCTGGTATCATACATAAAAATTAACTCAAAATGGATCACAGACCTAAATATAAAACCCAACACTATAGAACTTCTAGAAGAAAGCGTAAGAGAAAATATTTATGAGCTCATATTAGGCAAAGATTTCTTAAATACGCCACCAAAAACAACCTACAAAGAAAGTATTGATAAAATGAACTTCATTAAAAGTCCGACCTTCAAAAGACAGTATTAAGACAATAAAAAGACAAGCCACAGACTGAGGGAAATTAGCTTCAAGTCAAATATCCAATAAAAGACATTTAGAATGTATGTAAAAAGAATAAAACCTCAAAATTCAATTAAAACAAAGACAAGCAATCCTGTTTATAAAATCCTTTCACAGACTTGTCACCAAAGAAGATATGCAGATGGCAAAGAAGCACATGAAAAGATCGGCATCATCAGTCATCAGGGAAATGCAACTCAACCCCATAAGACACCAGTGCATGCGTGTTGCAATACCTGAAATTAAAGACTGACTCTTCCAAGTGTCGACGAGAATGTGGAGCAACCGGAAATCTCGCACAGTGCTGGTGGGGAGGTAAGTGACACCCCCACTTTGTGAAACGAGTTGACAGCTTTCTAAATTCAAACATACACCTCCTGTGTGAGTCGATCCCTCTGTGCCCCGTCTTCTCCCAGGAGAAGCGAGGTGCGTGGCTGCACCCAGACTTGCGCATGCTGCCCACGGGGCCCCCTCTGGGATGGCCAAGCACTGAGGACGAAGCAGGCGAGCGCCGCCCGCGAGTGAGTCCACAGGCCGTGGTGCGTCCACACGGTGGGACAAGGCGGAGGAATCGCCGATCCCCGCGGGGATGTGGGTGAACCTCGGGATGATCGTGCTGGGAGAAAGAAGCCAGACCTCGTCTGCATGAAACCCTGTAAAATGTAAATGGCCGGTGGTGACGGGCAGGTCAGCAGTGGCCTGGAGGTGGGAAAGAGGTGTGGCGCGGACGCAGGAAAGGGGGGTAGCAGGTGAGAGGAAATTTTTGAGGTGATGGGTGTGCTCACCATTTTGATTGTGGTGATGGTTTCGCCAGAGTAACTCATTTGTCACAACTCTCCAAAGTGTACACCGTAAACACACACGTTTTCTGTGTGGTGATCACACCTCGTAAAGCTGTGTTTTTGGAAAGGAGGGGACCAGTGCGGCTGGAGGGCTGGCCTGGGGAGCGCCTGGGCAGGCGAGGGCCTCGTCACTGCTCTGCGGTAAGCCTGTGGAGTGTGGGGGCAGGAAGATCCAGACCCCCCAGGCCTGGGGCTCTGGGCGCTGGCTCTCTGTGACGGGGCTGCTGGGTGCAGTAGGGTTGCTACTGGGAGTTCAGGCCAGGGCGTGAATTCGGTGGATGAAATGTCCCTGCGTATTTGCAGCCACACTCCCACAGCCGTGCACCTTAATTAGCTTTTACATTCTCCCTGAGCGGCTGGTGGCGCTTTTCCCGCGATCCTCCCCCACCCCGCCCCCGCCTAGCCTCCCCACCCGTTTGAATTTAGATCTCAGAAGGGCAAAGCATGAGAAATATGTACTGCACTGAAGGTTCGGATCCTTAAAAATCCATACATCTATTAAATAAGTGCTCATTTTTAAAATAGTTATTGATCACGTACCATGAGCCGGGCACTTAGAGAGCAATGAAGGAAAGATAGGCTTGGTGCCTGTCTTCACAGAACTTAGAATCTGGTGAGCAAAGAGATATTGAAAATTAAAGTGAGAGGTGCCGTGACATGGACTGGCATAGGGTGTTCGCCAGGACGCGCCCGGGGTCGTCTGCGCAGACTTCCTGAACGTGATGTCTCGTCGCAGCCCCACGTGGCGGTGGGGGGCTCGCCCAGCCCCGCACCTGCGCAGACGCCCTGGAGAACGGGTCGTGCGGATGGGGCCCAACTTCGTGACGCTCAGACCCTGAGCACTACATTCTCATCTCATCGATCACCTAACTACCTATTTTCAAGTTCCTATTACATTTTCAAAGGCTAATATTTTAATTCATTACAGGTATTGATGAGAATTTTCTACCTTGCATACTTTTAAATGTTACAAAAGTCTGTTGGGGAGGGAAGTACAGTTATAAATGCAAAGATATTCACATGTAATGGCTTTCTCCTGGTCAGGTGTTCACTCAGATTAAAATCAAGATATGACAAATTTCCTGCCTGTTATTAGCCAAATATAGTTCCTGGATATAGTCCCTGTCGTCCGGGCCTTTAAGACCGCGTTATGAGAGCTGCACAGCCCGGCGGAGAGGTCGGACAGAGAAGGCGAAGGGCAAGCTCCTGGAAGCTGCTCTGAGGGCAGAAGGGGGCAGAAGTGGGGCTGCTGGTGGGCAACAGCGGCCTGGCAGAGCTCACCTGCAGCGGCCGGCAGCACCCCAACCTGCAAAGTAGGCACAGCCCCCGAGAACAGAGCGGCGTGAGCAAAGGAATTCTCCCGGGCTGGACCTCGTGGGATCGCTGCCGGGGACGGGGCGGAAAGATCTCACGTGGGTCTCTGGATCCTGGCCCAGACATTCGACTTCCATTCTTCATGCAGATGGCTGTCCCCTGAAATGTTTAGAAGGGAGTTAACAATTTCCATCCACTTTAAAATGCCACTGATTTAAGATATGCGATTGTAAGACGCTAGTTATAAGATGCGTCACAATACCGGAGACAGGAAAATGTGAAAAAATATGGAGTTTAGAATTAGTGAAAGTTGCAGAATTGCAGAAGCCTGATGATTTCAGATAGCTAAAGAAAAAACTTCATGAAACCTGCCTTTCATTTTTATATCCGTTTCCCTTCATGAATCAGAGGATCATATGTCTCTGAAAATGTGAAAGGACAGTTAATGTAAGTGAAAATATTTGTGACAGTGTTTACTAGTGTTTGTGACTCAGAAGGTGAGAGAGTGGGTTAATGAGGCCAAGGACTTCAGAATTATGCTAAGTAGGCCAGTTAGTCACCAGGAATTCACTTTTGCTCAAGGACACAGTCTATACTCCTTACTAGTCACCAGTCTTGTAAATGCGCACTACGTGCGTCTCACAAAAACAGCAGACAGAGCAGTCGCAGAACCACAGCGGTGAAGAGCCGAGGAGGGCCCCGGAAGTTGTGAGATGAGGCTGCCCCCGGCCGGGGCATCTCGACAGCCCTCCTCACAGCCCACCCTTCACCCATCTCCGTTCTCTCCTGCCCAGCCGGGCCCCAGGAGTCAGAGGCTCCGCATCCTCGCCACGTGGCCTCCCTGAGGTCCATAAACACTCCTGAGCAAGTGAGAGAGACACTCGCACGCCCGCGGCCACAGGGCCCGGCTCTGTGGAAGGGCACGGATCGGAGGACTGTTTAAAGCACCCTGAGAGCCGCCTCTCCCCACCTTCACATGCAGGCCTCGCAAACACTTGTAGGCTGCTGCTTCTCCAAGCCAGACGTTGCTGTTTCATTCCACAGTTTGCCACACGTCATTGTTTCCAAGACTTTCCACTGTCCCCTGTATGGGCTACATTTAATCAGTTCTTTTTCTACAATCATGGAACCCAGAATGAAATATAACTCTTTCCCACTGATGCCTAGCTGGCCCAAAGCACTACATCTATGCAAGTCCTCACACTCTGCGAAAACTACATCAAACATCAAGATGATGCCGATGAGGCGCTTTCGGAGAACACAGGGCCCCAGCTCAACTCCCCCAGGGCCTTCATTTGTCTGGTTAAGGAGCGTTGGAGGCCCTGGGACGCAGAGAGAGCGCTGTGGTATCTCCCCATGCAGCCGGGCCCACGTGGTGGGTTCCTGGGGCCGTCCCTTCTGAATGGAGGCTCAGTGAGCATCCATTACTCAGGGAAGTTCGGAGTCTTCTGCTTGGCGTAGTGAATTAGACGCGGTAGCCTGAGGGTGAATGGAGACGTGGTAACTCAGCACATGACGTGGAAAGTGCAGTTTAATTACCCCAGAGGTTCTCTCTTCAGATAAACCACTTCTGTTTTTACGACAATATTGGATCATGAACCCATTCACTTTGGCGTTGGGTAATGAGGCCTATAAGCACATCATAAACATGCTTTGCTTGCAATGCTCTTTTTAGAAACTCCTATCTTATGGAAAAATCTTTCTCATTATTGAAAGCATTTGTAGTTCTTCAAGAACCCTAGAAATGAAAGGATTCTTGAGAAGACCCTTTCATAATCACAGGACCAAAGGATCTGAGGACAGTAGTGAGAAATATTTGTCAAGTTACTTAAAATCTGGCACCATAAAGTAGAATTTCATCTACAAATGGCTGAAAATGGCCTGAAAAAATATACCGTTTTGAGGTGACAGTCCAATAATAGATCAATAATGATTTCAAGAAAAAAAATTTCTATGAAATTGTATTTCTTATTAAAAAATATGTATGATAAAAATTCTACCTTAGAAAACTAAAAAGTATATTTAAAGAATAGTGAGTGCAAATTAAGGAAAGAATACGAGCCTATTTTTTACCCATAAGGTTAGCATAAAGGTTAAAAGACAAGAACATTCATAGAGACCACCTAGGAAGATGTAAAAAATAAAAAAATAAAAAATAAGGGATTGTAAGCTGACAAGGTTCTTGCAATCTGTGAGATCAACCAAGGGTTGCCTTGCCTTAAAAAAAAAAAAAGAACATTCATAGTTAATGAGGGTATCATCCTCAGACTTTGTCCATTTGAGTACTAGTTGCTACGAATTGGAGAAAACCATCTGGAAATGTGTGTTAAAATTTAAAACATGCAAACTTCTGAACTAGCATTCTACTTTTGGGACTCTGTCCTGTTGCAATCAAAAAACACCTGTATCTAAGATAAATGTATGAAGGTGTTCATTGCAGCATTATTTGTCACAGGAAAAAAGTAGAGAAACACCTGAATGTATATAATTGTGGTTAATCAACAAAAAGTATTATTTGCCTTTTTAAAAAGCACGAATTAGATGTTGATGCTAATACTGGAGGGATGCCCTGGAATTAGCATAAAAAGTTACAGAGCAACTTACAGAATATGGTCTTTATTCTGCAAAGCCACATAACAACCATAAAAACCATGCTCGTGTACATAATCTCCGCATGAGCGTGAAGTCTTTGACACTGACTACCTAAGGGCCCTAAGGACTGATTTAATAGGGGGCTTTAGATTCCCACCATCTCCTCCAGTTCTCTCAAAAGCCATTCTACATAAGCACAGAAAGAAGTAAAAAGGTTGCTACTTGCACCAGTTCCAAGAAAATCACCCGTCCCCATCACTACGCCGAAACACAGACGCATGAAAGTTGCGAAGTCATCACAGCTTCAGAGATGTGAAATGGAAAAGAGATTGCTTTTTCATATATATCTTTCCTAATTTTTAAAAATTATCAGGTAATATTTTTGGAACTTAATATGAAATCCTTTAAAAAATGTCATGGTAGAACTATTCAGGAATTTATACCACTATGTGTGTGCTGGGGAAGGGTCAGGACGGGAATGAAATTAGTTGTAATTATCAAAGAGAAGAGAAACGTTCGCTCTATTAGTTCTCTTTTCATCCACGTCCTTAACCTTCCTCTCTGGCCTTTATCTTTGTCCCTACCGCACCCAAGTCCAGACGTTGGTAGCTGCTAGACAGGGTCAGGGTGTTTCTTCAGGTCAACACTGCCTCACCCTCCTTTCAAGGTTTACCCTCTAGCACTTGCCACCAAGGTCACAAACCATGTTTTCCTACAAAGGTCCTGCTGCCGATATAGTGGCAAACAGCACTTTTCTCAGACTTCGTTTCCGGGAGCGGTGATGAGCTTCCTCAGCGCTCAGTGCTGCATTCCCGCGCCCGTTTCCCCGCGACCGTTTCCCCTCGCAGCCAAAAGGGCGCACCATGGACCCCTGTGCTCGTTACCTCAGGGCGCACCATGGATCCCTGTGCTCGTTACCTCAGGGTGCACCATGGACCCCTGTGCTCGTTACCTCAGGGCGCACCATGGACCCCTGTGCTCGTTACCTCAGGGCGCACCATGGACCCCTGTGCTCGTTACCTCAGCGAAGTTAGGGAACTGAAGCTTCAGCTCCATGTGCACAGCAGCTGGTGCAAACCTCCATTACATCGATGTGGACTATCATGTGAGTGCGTCCGGCCATAACTACAGAAGTCTAAGCTTCCAGAAGGCAGACACCAGGTCTTGTATTTCATTATTTTCCAGTGTCTAGCAGAGTGCTTGACATAATAAGTACTAATAAATGTTGATTGGATGAATGAAAATATAAATAACCAAGCATTTAACACATGCCTGTTTAGCCCAGAAATATGGTTTACTTACCTCTTGTGTAAAATATGAAAAGCACTGCTCTGCATAATAGCCTCAGAGACTAAACATGAGAATCAGACAATTTGTGCACTGCAGAGGGTTACGGAGGAGAGAAGGCCAGAGGGAACGTTATGGAAACAGACTGGCCTTCAGGTGGTGGGTCTCTGGAAGGGGTCCACATGACAGGCTGCACAGGTGCACTCTGGGAGAGGCAGTCTCGGCGACACTGGTTTGGGGGGTTCTCATACTGAACTATGCAAGGATAATAAAAAAAAAGAGCTTAGTGAATTCATTTTAATTTGCTTTAAGTCTAGACTAGCTGTATCTGGATTTTCTCCTGTGCCCTCGTGTTTCTGTGCCATTACAGTCAGACATGAGATACATTCTCAGTAGACCTCAAAGGCTCAAAAGAGTCAAAAACCAAATACTACTGTAGGAGTATCTATGTAAATAAAAATCATCTAAATACATTATTTATTATGTCAAGATACAGAGCACCTGTTTACTTAGGTGTTTTTTCCCCAGCTCTGATGGTAACTTTGTTTCTGAATAACCCCCTCCGGAGGACTGCTTGACGTAAAGAGAGGGACGCGCAGCCGCGGGACGGGGCCTTGGCTGGGCCGCCCTCTCGCCTTCGTGTGGCTGCGGCCATACGCCTGGTTTCACTCTGCTTCCGTTTACTCGCTCTTCCTGAACTCAAGGGAGTAGGCCATAGTGTCTCTAAGGTCACTTCTTCCCTAACATTTTAAGATTTTATCATTTAATTCTATCACTTTCCAATTAAAACTCTATTTCAAGCAGAAAAAAACGCCACGTAATCTTGCTTTCTCGGGTTGGCACGGTTCGTTCACATAAACCATCTTGAGACACATCCATCCGACGGCCCCACGAGCACAAAGCAAAGCGGTCACTGATGTCAACGAATTCATTACATGCACTGATCAGATAACTCCGACGCCAAGTTTTCAGTTGTCTTTCCTCAAACATCTCTGAATAGTCATGGAGAAAGCCCGCGCACACGCGCACACACGCACTCTGAGCATCCTTTAAACGGTTCTACCCTTCGTCACCTTCCCCTCTCTACTCAAAAATCCAAACCTCTGCACGTGCTCTTTTACTGTGATATTAGGGAATAAGCCGCTCTCTGGGAGAGGCGACTGTGGAGGGATCGAGGTCCGAGCGGGGCCCCGCGGGGGCCTCCTGCCGGCGGCCTTCGGGGGGCGGGAGCCGGGGGCGGGGAGCCGGGGGCGGGGCTGGCGGGCGGGACCCGGGATAAAGGCGGTGCCGCGAGCGGAGGGAGCCGCCGAGCCGAGCCGAGCAGCACCGCGGACAGCGCCCCGGCCCCGGCCGAGCAGCACCGCGGACAGCGCCCCGGCCCCCGCCGAGCAGCACCGCGGACAGCGCCCCGGCCCCGGCTCTCCCTCGCGCGCAGCGGCGCTCGCGTCCGCGGCACCATGGCCGAGACCCACCTGCAGTCGCCCCTCATCACAGCGTCGCAGTTTTTCGAGATCTGGCTTCACTTCGACGCCGATGGTGATTATCTTCTCCCTTATCTGTCGGGGCCCGTCCGTGCCCTTCCCCCTCCCCGCCCCCGAGCCTCCCGTCCCATTTCCCCCGTTTCTTTACTTCTTTCTCGGCTCCCCAATCTTACCTCCGGGCTGGCTACAGAACCATCGACTTGAAAGTTTGTATATTGCTTCTGTTGCCCCCACACCTTAAACTTCTCTCCAAGAATGGCAACAGTAGAAAGTGGGGGGAAGCAGGCATGGGGGACGCTGCTCCCCAAAGTTCCCATGGCCGTGATCAGCGCCCCTAACCCCCGTCCCCAAGTGAAGGGGCGCGGACATGTCGTCTGCGGGCTAATCCTGGCCTGGGCAGGAGAGAGCCTCTGAGGTGGCCACAAAGACAGCCGTCCTGGGGACTGGCGACAGGGAAGGGGCTCGGAGCCAGCTGTCTGACACCTGGCGCCTGCCTGTCTTTGCAGGAAGTGGGTACCTGGAAGGGAAGGAGCTGCAGAACTTGATCCACGAGCTCCAGCAGGCGCGGAAGAAGGCCGGACTGGTAGGTTCAAGGTGCAGAGGAGGAAAGGGACCTTTGGTCTTAAAATACAGACGTTCTAGTGTTTTCATAAGGAGCCAGCAGGATCAAGTGGTTTTCAGGGGATGCAAACGCGTATTGACTGAGAAAGAGGGGAGAGAGCGCCTTTCCAGATTGTGTAAGGGGAGAGAGAAGCAGGGAGAGAAAGAGACAGAAGGGGGGCGGATGTTCCCTAAAGGGAAAAGCTGCACAGTCTGAGGCTGCGGCTCGGAGGGCAGCTTTAATAACGCTTCAGAGTGTGGGTGAGCGAGAGCTTTCAGTAGGTCAGCATCTCTGAGACTCAGTTCCGTTAGGTAATTTTTAACTTATTAACTGCGTGAGAAGCGAGGGGGCAGAAATCCATTTCTGCCCCTTGGTGGTCAGAAAGCAGATGTGCAGATTATGGATCTTTTTCTGTTGCCAGTTGTCGTGGTGATGAGGTGGTTGGAGAGATGAGAAAATAAAGCTTCTCGTCCTTCTTCATGGCGGGGGGCGCGGGGGTGGGGAGTCAGACGCCTTGCAACGCGATTTGAGGAGCAGGAAAGGTGTTCATTTCTGTTGAGAGGGAGAACCCCAAAAGTTAGAAATGTAAAAGTAAAGCAATTTTAAGAATCTATTTTTAAAAAGCAAAGTGATACTTTGATGGTAAGCAATTAAGGGCATTTTGAAAATAAGATATAATTGTAAGTTGAGCCACTAGTTAATTAAACAAATGACAATTCTCACTAATTCCGAATGACTTCCTTTAGTCATTAATTGACCTGTTAAAAAAAAAAGGATGTTTTCAGCATAAAATAAAATATGCCCAGCTTTGAAACATAAATGAGGTGACTGCATAAAGTAGAATAGGCTGAGACTTTTACTGATCTGAGACTTACATAAGACTGCATTTCAGAAGGCAGCATTGGACTTGGGCTAGTGAGATGTTAGTGACCTTTACCATCAGAAAGAGAGTTTAAGTTACAGACTACATATACATTTTCAGAGGAAAATGCAGGTGTGTCTGATCCTTGGCAGGTCACCACCCCTAACATTGAGGTATAACGATTATAATATTACTACATATTACATATGCATAACTTACTAAGAGAGTTTCGTTTTTGTTCTATCAAAATTGAAAACTGTGTGGTACACATCTCTGTACAACATATTCAAAAGAATCTCAGAGGACTCTAAAATGTGTTGTAATGCATCACAGAACTATCAGTTGCTACAATCATTGATCTAATTAATTTAAAAAAGGATAATGTGCTGGATATTGTTTCACCCAGATTTACTATTATATAAATCTGAAGGTATAATTAATTGGGATCAAATGAAATAGGTCTACACCCTCCTCCACTTACATATTATCATGTAAATAAAGTCATGTAATACTATTATTATTACAGCTTTATATATCTTTGACTCATAAAAGAAAGACAAGTTTCTTCCTTATTTAAAAATATACATTTAAAATATCTGGTTGGGAAAATCTTACTTGCTAAAATTTTCAAATTAAAACCTTGTGGGAGCTTCCAGCAGCTAAATGATTATATTTTAATTTTTCTAAAAGTAATTTTAATATTGAGATTTATTTTTATCCTTAGAAATTCAAATATTTGAAAATTATACTTTTTTTCAGATTTTTATTTTCCTCTTCTCACTTTAATATTCATACTTTTTTGTAAATAATGACTTCATATTAGAATTTTAAAGATTTTAGTGTTTAATTATTTTTTTCTACTGCCTAGACTTCAATTTTAGAATATTGGAAACTTAAATTATTAGATTATATTCCAATAATACCAAATCTGAGCACAGGCAAAGGATTATATCAAGGTGCTTCATACCTTGATTATTGAATATTTTTATGTATTATGCATACTGTCTTTGGATAGTTAAAATCTAAATTAAGATCTGGACTCAGAGGTTCACATACTAGAAAAAGAGTTCTCTTATGCTACTGGTCCCACTGCAAAAAACCTACTTTTACAAATTTCTTCATTTTTTTTAGAGCATAAAGTTGACCTTATCCACTAGGTTTGCTGGAGTTTCCAGCCTCAGATAACAGAGTTCGTGGCACTAATGGAAACGTTGTTGGGCTTGTCACGTGAATAATGTGACATTTCAAAATTTTCACTAAGATTAACTATAAATGAATAAAACATGAATGAAACGTAACAACCCCATATACCGCCTACCCTTTTACAATAAACATGGCATTTAGTCATTATAATAGAAAGCTTTAATTTATTATTATCATTATCATTATCATTATGTTTTACACTGTTTAAAACATAGGTTTTGGCAACGTTATCACCCAGAAAGCTCACGAACCACATGTCAGATCTTCTAGTTAAGCCAGTGGTATAATATGGTTTTGAGATTTAACAACGAATGCTTTGTTTTTTTTTCTTTACTTTAAGTTATGTGTGAAAAGCATAACAACTTATAGTCCCACTATTGCCACTTTCATTTTAAAATTGTTGTTGTAGTAAAATTTAATAAATGCAAGTTGAAATCAATCCATACTAGAAGATTTTTTAAGACTATATTATAATTAAATGTGATTAAATAATTAAATCCGTTATCTCAGTTCTACCAAGCATATTTACTTTGATTCATAAAAGATGTTGTAACACTAGTAGTAATGAATTCACTGTCAATATAGCCCTTAAATTATAGTAACACGTCTATCCCTAGAGCCCACGTGTGGTAGATAATACCACGATCTTTTTAGTTATGGTAAAACTCGAGACCTGAATTTACCTTCTCAAGGACATAGAATAGGCCGTTGGCAAAGGCTGACCTGTTTTAAACGGGCTCTGCTTAGTGCCCCAGGACTGTTTTAGAGGGCAGTGTTGGAGACCCAAGGGCACATGCTGAGCCTCTCAGACACTAGGTCCACGTTCAGACCACTCATCTGCTGTTCGCAGCTCTCGAGCCTGTCACTATGGGAGGAGATTATATAAGCAGTAGAATAGGTTGAGGCGGGGAGGGACCCAAACAAGATGAACGCTTTCACTTTGTCACTCTCAAACACGGCTTACTGTACTAAAATTCACGGGAGAAAGAACGTTATCTCAGAGCAAACAGAAATGAGGAAACGCTGCGCAGCTGCTCTGTGTTGCTCTCGGAGACCAAGATCCTAGGCACGTGCAGCCGGTGGGCACCAGCGTGTCGCTAAGGAAAGTACAAATTGGTCAAGTTGTTTTTTTATCTGACAGGTATTTTCTGAGTAAATAGTTAACTTTTTTACTCAGAATACCACTTTTGTGCTAGAAACGTTCTTGGCTTACTGAGTGACCACTCATTTTTTGTTGTTGTTGTTCAAATGGAGAACATATATGATTACCTTCCGTGGTAAGACATATTAGAATAAGGACGATGTTATTAGTGCAGCAATGTGAAAGAATCTTTCTCGAAGCAAGCGATATTTAAAGTACCTTAACAGTGATCATTGTATTTAAAATCACTAAAGGTTAGGAACTGAATAATGCTGACTACATTGTAAAGGATAGCATATTCTCAAAACTAATAATAGAAGATAAATTATAGTGATTGAGTCAGAAATAATCATAACTTTCATTTGAAACCAGCAAACACTGTACATCAGCTATGTCTTTAATTTTCATGAGAATAGTTAATCAATATGCATATTTCTGAATGTTTCCAATTCCAGTTTTTCTTTGCAAAAATTACAAAAACCTTCACAAGCATAGTTGGGTTTGGGTTTTGTGTGTGTGTGTGTGTGTGTTTTACAAAATTTTTACTTGCTTTTACATTATTTTAGGAGTTATCACCTGAGATGAAGACTTTTGTGGACCAGTACGGGCAGAGAGATGATGGAAAAATAGGAATTGTAGAGGTAAGAAACATTTTTCTGACATGGTCTTAATAAATGCACATCACTTTGTGGCTGCAGCCTGCTCAAGTGTGGTAAAGCAGGGCCCATTCAGAGAGGCTCACTCTGCTTCGGTAACAGTTTACCTTCTGTTCGGAAATGTCAAGTCAAATACTGCTGAGAGATGAAGGAGATTTAAGAGTCTGCCAGACCCGGAGCCCGGGCCCGGGCCCAGCCCCTTGGAGCACACGCCGGCCACCGCACTCCCCCCACTTCCCCAAACACTGCCATGGGCACGGCTCACTGGCATTTCTTCTCATTTAGCTCTGTAGACTTTTCTGTTAAAATATTAAATGAGACTTTTGCAGTCCCTGTGACAATGTTATGGCAAAAAGCTGCATCTTGGTGTACGAATTTGTTTTAAATTGGCGGTGAACCTTCCTTAGTACAAATAGAACTTACGAAGGGAAGCAGATATGTTGTTGTGATCTGTTATAGGCACAGATTTCTTGACTCTCTAAAAGCTCAAAAATTGGTGTCGAACAACTTTTTTTGGTCTATAAATCAAGGAAGCAAAACTTTGATTATATATCAATTCCTCTGCATTCTTGGATTTCTGAAAAGGCTGTTGCTTACCTTCTAGTTTTCCAAATGCTGGTGTCTGAGCAACTTTTTAAAATCTCTGCAACCTATTTTTATCTTAAGTTCTATTAGAGAAATTGAGCAGATAGCTTTTGGAAAAATTAATAAGGTCATATTTTAAAATATGCCAAATCACAAGCATAATTACGTTCTTTCTACACAGCGTCCTTAGTGTGCTAGCTTGTAAAGTATCCTGGCTGGTGACAACATTCAGTCATAATTTACCTTTGATTCAGAGAGCTAACCTGGTTTTCAAGTAATTGGTCTTAAAGGGTACCTGTGGTGTCAATGTGAAATACACTTATTTTTAAACAGCAACTACAAATAGAGTTAAGGAAGGACATACTATTATTATCTTTGCAATTAAGATATTTCCCTGGAGCATACCCTTTCCTCTTTGCCCATGTGTAATTCATTACTATATAAAGAGATAAATTTATAGTAATGGGACTTACAGATTGACAAGGAGGCCAGCTAATCAAGATATGGAATCATGAAGGATAAGAAGATAACTTTAAAATGAACATAAATGAGATAAGCCCATCTACTCAAAACTAGTTGGAAATTCTGAAATCACTATGATTATAGCTGTGGCTATTTCAGAGTCTGGCATACTATAGTTGACTAGGAAAAAGGCTGTCGTCTTGTGCTTAACATATCTCACCTGAAGGGCTGAGGATGCTTAATTGTCTCGGTGATGCTGGGTGGCACGGCAGCGTGGCAGGCAGGGGTCTGACTTCCGTGGGTTCTGCATTCCTGAAAGGACATGATGAATAAGGCCGTTTTCAACCCAGGTTTTACTTTATATGACGTTGTCTAATCCTCTACGAAGTATCGTTTGTGCTATACTTGAACGAGAGGCTGGGGTCACCGGTAGATGAGCTGTCCCAGAGCTCTGATGGAAGAAATCCCCCCAGAAGTTTGTGATAAGAAGCTGTCGTAGGGAAGGAAGGCTGTCTGTTGGGAGAGACCGGCGTGAAGCTGAGGCAGGCAGGCCCGACACGGCGTGGCCGGAGCGATCGTCCGCGGTCGTGTGGCGTTGTGCTTTCCAACAGTCTCTCATTTCACTTCACGGCAGTGAAAGTAGGCTAGAGGTAAAACGAGTCCCTATTTCAAGTCGGGGAAACTGAGACATCAACAGAATTTGCCTGAAGTCGTCAAAGAAAAAATAAGAAACAAATGGTGGAACAGCTAGAAGCCAGCCAAGTCCCTCTAAACGACTCTGCCTTTTTCGTTATTATAAGTACTCTGTATACTTTCTGTGTTACAAGAAAATATTTTCAAGCTTGAGTTGGCCGATTGCTTACGGCGGGGCCTCAGGTCTAGCCAGGGCTTCAGGGAGCACAGAGTGCAGACAAGTCACGTGGGCAAAGCACTTGAGACGTGGCTCAGGTGGCACTTCCAGATCGGCCGGGGCAGGAAGTTACGGGAAGGAAGCGTGACCCTAGGAACTGATTAGAAGGGTCAGGTATCCGAGGACATGGAACTTTTGCTAGACGATCCTTGGAAAAAAGTAGCCCAACTTCCTGTTTTGAGGATGAAGACACCAAAGCCCAGAAAGGCTGAATGAAACGTCCACGTTCCCACTCGGAGCGGGGGGAGTCCCCGGACCTGACCCCGACCCCGACTCCGCCCGAGAGGTGGGCGGAGGGGGAGCCGGGGAGAAGGAATCAGTGACAGAGTTCAGCGGGAGAGACCACAGGGCATCCCTCCGAATGCGGACCCTGTCTGGTCCAGGGCAGGCCAGTAGGGCGAAGGGAGGAAGGAGAGGTTCTGAAACTCACGAGCAAAGAAGCCAAGGACCCGGGAGACAGGCAGAGCATGCGAGGGAGCGTGGGGCCGGCCCAAGCTCTGCGCGCCCTCGAGGATGAGTGAAGTTCATCCTTTCTCTCCTCCAACTTGGCAGAGGATGTCGCTTGCTAAGAAATCCTATACAGAGCATGAGACACAAATGCACAAATCCCAGCCAGCTATGAAGGAACAGAAAACCCACATCTTCCAAAATCACTAATCATCTACCCACTGGCATCAGGCAGCCAGAGCCCCGGGGGGCACAGGGAGAGGGGTTGGACCTGCCTCCTGGACAGGTGACTCAGGGCTCATCAAAGTCGACTCCGGGTAAATCAGTGATACTCATGCAGCAGTCCGCTCCCCGTGGGAACGGGCCACACTTATTTGATTCAAAAGGTCAGAAAATATAGTGGTCTGACATTCTCTGATGACATGCTTTGGCCACCTGGGAACATGTGAAAAAGGTGCCTTCTTCCGAAGTTTTTAATTTCATGTCTTTAAATAGCTATTAAAATTCACACATAGTTCAGTAATAAAGAGATTGTTAATATGAAGCCAAAACAGGAGTATGGAAATTCAAAGATAAATTAACAAATACCACGACAGTCAAAATGTTCTAAATTTATTCAGACTAATGGCTCCACAGCAGAGAAGGCTGATTAAAAATAATTAAAGAGGAAGATGAATGGTGGAGCAGATAATAGCACTTTCTTCTCTGGTACTCGCATTAAGCAGACACTTCCCTTAGCGGATCAGGCCTGCCAGCCTCCCCCACCTCTGGGGCAGGTGCGGGACCCACACTCTTTCCCACGCACACACTCTCTGTCCAGGTCAGCGCACCCAAGGAAGAGAGAGCTCTAAACGCCGTTTCAACCCCACGCTGTCCTGACTCCGTCGGGAGGCAGGCGTTCCTCCATCCGCCCCCGCTCTCCGCCCACAGAGGGATCTGAGCACGGAATTCAGACTTTTCTGGGGTCAAATTTTTCACCTCAGAGCTTGGGGAAATGATGGACAACAGAATCTGATTGGAGACTCTGCTCTGCACAGACCTTTTAGACGGTTTGTTAGGGAAGCCTGAAATGATGGGAGGGTCCAGTGGAGGGCGATGAAGGGACAGGGTGTGCAAGCCAGGGCGGTCAGGCCTTCTCACGTCAGATGTGGCTCAGACACCAGCTGTGTGACGGCAGCTGTGGGCCCGTGTCTCCCTGTGAACGGCTCCCTGAGCACCGGCGTCAACGTGACAATGCCTGTCGAGCAGAGAGGGAAACCCTGGGCACATGTGGAATTCGGTAAATGTGTTTGCTATTATTTTTTTAAATAAAAATAATTCATCGGAAAATCTACTCCATTCTCCTGGACGCCAAGTCCTTTTCCCACTTCTTATATAACTTGTCTAATTAAGATGATTAAATTCAACTAGTCTTACACGTGTACGAGAAGATCGTTTGCTTTCCAAATTCCCCACTTGTCAGTGGTGAGAGAAAAACGTTTCTCCAGTCCCTAAAAGAGCAGTGAGTGCTTCGCTAAGACCGGGAAGGGGTTAACTGCACCAGGATTGCCTCGGAGAGTCAGGGAGAGTCAGGGTTAGGCCTGCATGCCCTTGCTCAGTCGCTGTTTCTGGGCAAGTAATCCTTGCACCTCGGGCTTGGCCTCTCTGCTCTATCTCCTGCTTTGAAACTGTCTGGTAAAAACAGATCATTTGCAGAGAAGGTTGATTAAAAATAATTAAGAGGAAGATGAACGGCTTAGCAGATAATAGAACTTTCTTCTGTGGTACTGGCATTAGGCAGAGATGCTTTCCGTAGGGGATCTCAGGCCCGCCAGCCTCCGTGCAAGGTTCTCAGCAGCGGCGACCGAATCCCTAGGCAGTGCGGGGCTGAGTCACGGCCCGGTGAGCCACAGCAGGCCGAAGCAGAGCTCCACGCCGTGCCAGCCACGGGGAGGCACCGGGAGCCTGTGCCGAGCCCCAGGGGCAGACCTCCCTGAAGACCAGCCGCGAGGCCTTTCTCCCGCCTGCTCTGGGGTCCGGCACCGGTCCGGGGGCAGTGAGGGCAGAGGGGGGCTCTGGGCTGTGGTACAGTCCCCACGGGGGCTTCGGCCGGCCCTGCAGTGTGCTCTGATGCTGGGACGACCCTCCAGAGATGTCCTGAATTTTGAGTGAGGGTCTCAGCCTTCATTGGTCCCTGTGGGTTAGTCAGGGGATGCGGCCTCCTTAGGGAGACAGCTCTCTTCGACCCAAGTAATGTCTCAAAGAGACCGGCCAGCTGAGGCGACAGCAACCCTGCCAGCACCTGAAGGGAGCTCTGGGGGCATGTCACAGGGTCCCCCTTCGGCTTGGCAACATTGCCAAAGGAGCTGTGGTTCCGCCTGTGCCAGCCCTAGACCGGGAGGCAACAGCCGTCGTTGGCTGGTTCAGTGAAGTGCCGACTGGCGCTCTTGCAGGTCCTGGGCAGAGGGACTGACCGAGGCTCGGACCCCACTCTCGAGACCTGCGCAGACTGGCAGGGCGGTCGGGCAGCGGGGGACCCGGGTTTGCCTCCCCGCGCTCTGGGGCAGGCGGCCATCTCGCACCCGAGTCCCCGAGGGCGCCTCCCCGGCCACAGCTGTCTGCCTCCCGCGCACTCCCCGCGCATTCCCCGCGCACTGCCCCACGGCGCCCGCCCGCTCCTCCAGAACGCTGCGGGAATTCATAAAGGGCCAGGCGGGCAGCCCGCAGACTCAGAAATCACCAGTGATCCGGGGACAGGCAACGAACCGCACGCTTCCGTGGACAGCGGTGACCCAGCAGATCTGGGAGAAGAGCCAACCTAACACCTGCTAGGAAGGGCCCCGGACTTCGCAGACGGGGTCTGAGACGCCACGGTGGAGGGCGGCTGCGCCCGGCTGAGATGCGGGCGCGCGGGGGTGGGGGGAGGGCACGGGGCGGGCCGGGGGGCGGCCGGTGGGCTCCGGGCGTCGGGCCACCACGGCCACTGCTACCCCTGCGCCACTGCTCACTCCTCAACGGCTGGTGCGTCGCACTGTGACCTTTTACGTGTCTATAAGACCCGCTTCTAACGCCTATAAAATAGGATGGTGCTGCGTTCAATTTAACACACACAGGTCGGTGGAGTTGAGAGACGCGCGTTTGCGCACACGCAGCACAGCGAGGCCAGGCCGGCGCGGGCAGCGGGGCGGCCCATGGGCTTCTGGGGACTAGAGGAGACGGGGTGTGAGGTGCACACTCTAAGGGCACCACGCAGCCATCCCAGCGATTGTCACGATTGTCACCGCGGCCTGAAATGAACCCAGGGCTTGGCGAGCGCCTGGACGCGTCTCAGCTCCTCATTCCAGTGACGAGGGCAGGAGTGGCCAGGGAGTTGCTGGGACCACAGCTCGTTAGCAGCTGAGCCAGGAATAGAACCGTCTTGTCCTGCGCTGCGGCCATCAATCCAGCCCCCTGTCCCGGCGCAGGGGGTAGAGCGCGTCCATCTGTCCATCTCCAAGCGGAGCCGGAGCTCTTTTTTCTTAAAAAAAAAAGGGGGGGGGCACTGAAGTTGCGCAGTGAGTTCCGCGCAGTGTCGCCGGGTCACGAGATGGAGACCGCAGCACAAACCGCGCCCGGGCTCCAGCGGTGGGGACCCTCCCGCGGACGCGCGGCCTTGGGGGCCTGGTTCCGCGTCACCCCTCGGTGTCCCCGCCCCGCGGCCTGTCTCCTCCGCCTCCCTCCACTGGCCCAGATCGTTCCTGGGGGCCTTGCCCCGCGCGCTAGGGGCCTCCCTGGGACCTCGGGGCGCGCCGGCCCTTCCCGCAGCGCAGGCCACCTGGGTCCTTCCCCCCGACAGGGGACACGTGGCCACCCGTCTGTCTTGGGCCCCGCGAGGGCTCCGTGGCACAGAGCAGAGGCCGGGGTCGGCCTTCGTGGGCAGCGGCCTGCCGCCCAGCAGACGGGGCGCTCAGGCCGGGCCCGCAGCCCTGTGCCCGGAGCCTGTGGTCCGCGCGCCTCGCTCCAGGCTCCCAGAGCGCGCGGCCGGAACCCCGGGGCCTGCGCCCCTGACAGTCCCCCCTCTTTCCAGCTGGCCCACGTGCTGCCCACGGAGGAGAACTTCGTGCTGCTCTTCCGCTGCCAGCAGCTCCGGTCCTGCGAGGAGTTCATGAAGGTACGGGGGCCGCGGGCGCCGGCCGCGCGCACGGGGGGCCGCCAGCGTCCCTAACGCGTTGCTTTTCCTCCCCGCAATTATCGCAGACTTGGCGAAAGTACGACACGGACCACAGCGGCTTCATAGAAACCGAGGAGCTCAAGGTAAGCGCAAAACCTGTGCTCCACTTCCCTCCCAAACACGACGATGAGCTTTGCAGCTTTTTAACACTTCCCACGGAAGAAACCGCCGCTGAGCCAGGGCGCAGCTTTACGCACCCTGCACCTGGTCCCCGGGGCCCCAGATCAAAACAGACTTTCCTGCTTCTTGACCTTCTGTCCAGCCATGCAAGAAATTAGCATTTTCTGAGGTGTACGCAAAAATGTGTGCATCAGGCACACAGCTATAAAGCTTCCGAAGCTGCCTAGGCCGCTCCTTTTCACTGACATGGGATGCTTTATTCCATAAATCAAATACCTGTATAAATAGGTTTCTCTTTCAAGAAACAGAAACAGAAACAGTTGCAGGACACCGACCACAAGCCAGGCTGTCCACACACAGCAGTTCATCGGATCTCCACGTGAGTTCTGTGAGGTCGCTGTTGGCAGTGAGGAGAAGGGGGAAGGTCGCACGGGGCAGATCGACACGGGGCAGATCGAAACGGGCCACGCGCACAGCAGGAGCAGACCCCGGAGGAAGTGTGGCTGGGGACGGGCTGGCCCCGCGCACCTCGCAGACACACGGCGGGTGGGAGGGGGGCACAGGAGCGGCCGAGGGCTGAAGCCGTCCTTCCCTGGGAACTTTATGGCGTTCTTACGTTCACCCCTTTACTCTGGGGGTGACGATTCCTTCCTCTCAGACTGATTGTGAAGCTTGAGTGAGATGTGGCACATGGAAGATTTTGTGAAATCCAAGGCATAATAAATGACATTATTCATGAACCCAACAACTTCTTAGCTTCTCAGAAATATGGAAGCCTCTTTCTCTCATTTCCTTAAATCAACCCTAAGGCTTCTCAGTCCAGAAGGCGCTATTTTCTCTATCTTCAGGACATGATGACTAAAAGGGAAATAAACTAACACTTATTGAGTAGCTACTATGTGGCAGGCACGGTACTAGCTCTTAAACTGGATTTTAACATCTAATCCTTAGAGAAATTTGCAGGGCAGGTGTTATTATTCCCATTTAGACAGAGAAACCGAATTCCGAGAGACGGGACGATCTTGCAGGACGACGCAGCTGCCGAGGAGAAAAGCCGAGACGTGGACGCAGGCGGAGCGCACGGCGACGCTGCCGCCGCCGCCGCGTGCCCGGAGCCTAGTCTGGGCGGCCGCCTCTCCCGCCGCGTGCGGAGCTGTGTGTGCCCCACGCTTGCCACACACAGTTTTAGAGATGGGTTCGGGCCGTATTCAAGAGCAGCTCCTCGGAAACGTAAACATTTTTAATGTGAAATCACCGGAAACAATGGCTTTAGCGAGCCTGCGGCTCAGCCACGTGCAGCCCGCAGGGCGACAGAGAGACCTTTGCGTTTTTATCCTATCGAACCAAAAAAATCCTTCTGAAAATTGTGTCAAGTTCACAATGAAAACCTCGGCTCATTTCCAATACTAACCTCAAAATACTCTAAAGGTCTCCTTCTTTGTTCTAAATTTTATTCTCAGGAAGAGATTCTAAATAGAAGTCCTCCTCTCTGGGGGATTTTGGAGATAAGTTGGCGTTCCTTTTTAATGGATCTTTCAAGAAAGCTAATTTTAAGATCTATAATAGAGTAAAATATCGCTGGCTCTCAGACATGACTTTGAATCTCCGCATCCCAAGGTTTCTCCCGGGCTATTTTTGTGACCACCATTTTTGTCTCTGATGAGGATTTTTAACCCAATTAATCTCTGACAAAAGCCTCCTAAGACTCAAAAATAAAATTCACCCCGAACAGATAACCTTGAATTTTCCATTCTTCAGTTTGGATTTGAACGAGAATGTTTGAAGTGAAAATAAATTTATAAGACCCACCCCCCCAAAAGGTCCCTTTCTGTGCAAAGAAAGGCGTCGCAGCCGCGCAGCAGAGCGGTCGCCCGGCGCCGAGAACCGGACACCCAGCGCGGGAGCCCCGGACGCGACGGGC
>CM053511.1:55453175-55533726 GCA_028627145.1 Eidolon dupreanum | reverse complement strand
TGTGATACATCATTCTTCAATGGCTACAATGATGACATTCTGTCTTTCAGCTGAAATTATTTGATTCAAATAATGATGGGAAGCTGGAATTAACTGAGATGGCCAGGTGAGTTTAGTGACTGTGCAAATATTACAATAAGCTGATCCTTGTCAAAAAACCTAATCTATTAATATAATGTTTTTCTCTCAAAGGTTACTGCCAGTGCAGGAGAATTTTCTTCTGAAATTTCAGGTATTTCTCTTTTTCTCTACCATAAATAATATTTTCCTTGAAAAGTTAGAATGTGGGAGAGTTGCTTAGAAAAACACTTTGACACAGAATAGCAATGTTTTAACCTTTGCTTTCTTCTCTATTATCTAGGGGGTCAAAATGTGTGGAAAAGAGTTCAATAAAGCTTTTGAGTTATACGATCAGGTAAAAGTTTTTTCTTACCTGTAAGTCTTTAGAGGAATTTGGAAAATGCTGACTAAGGGAAAAATCCTCAGATTCAAGTTTCATATTAAAAGAAATACGAGCTATTAAAATAACCCAGCTGATTCATTCCTGTCATAAGAAAAGTTATATCCCAAATCGGGCAAATCTGGATTCAAATCTCATGTTCCAACTTACCTGCCGTGAGGCTGTGAATAAGATCTCATACTCTTCTGATCCTTAGTTTCCTCACCTGCAAACAAGAGACGACAGCACCCACTCTACAGGGGGGTGAGGATTAACCTGAAAACACCTAGCAGACACCCCTTTCCCCCCGCAGCCGATGGTAACATCCAGTGTGTGTAAAGGCTGTTTGCTGGGTCACTAGTTACCCTCCTTTATTTGTTTTAATTTCTCTACACCCGGAACAAACCAGGCCCCTGTAGGCTCTGCCAGCACCCAATGTAACAACGAGCCTGTCATATGGCCTCCCCAGGCCTCCACATCCTCACTAATAGGAACACAGTGGTGATCCCTTACTTCAACAGGAAGTGAAGTGAGCATGCAGTGAAGTATTAAATGTGGAAGTACTTCGAAAAGTTCAGAGTACTTAATAAATGTGAGGAGTTGAATGAGAGGCCATTGAAATCTACTTTGGAACTTTGGAGCAGTTGAGGGTCTGACATAAGGGGTTAGAGGACCTGCCCAGGCTTCAGGAGGGACATTTTCCGAGAACTTCAGTTACCTGCATTTCATTCCCCTGTCCCCATGCTGGGATGGTGTTGGCTGTACCTGCTTCGCTTCTCCACCCTCAGGATGGCAATGGGTACATAGATGAAAATGAGCTCGACGCTTTGCTGAAGGACCTGTGTGAGAAGAATAAGCAGGTAATTAGTCACCACTTCACTTACTTCATAAGCACACTTCACAGATCCACCCAGAAGCAACCATATGCCCATTTTCAGAAATCGACTTTAAACGTTTATCCAGGGACAAAAGTAGATTTCAGTTTTTAACCTGATCTGGCGCTGGCCTAAATCAGTGCAACTGGGACCAATTGTGATTACTCACGTTTGTGTAAGAATGTCACCCAGCTCTTCTCTTAATGGATTGACATAACCAGCAGTTTCTATGTCACGTTTTGTCACTTGGCAGTGCTTACCAGCCTCCATATCTAACTGGCCCACAATGCTGTCTGTGTTCTGCACAGGATCTGGACACCAACAATATCCCCACCTACAAGAAGAGCATCATGGCCTTGTCGGACGGGGGGAAGCTGTACCGGACGGATCTGGCTCTCATTCTGTGTGCTGAGGACAACTAGAGTCGGTGACCACGGCCACGCACTAGCGATACACTGTATCTAAAAAAGTTACTGCACTATAAGGGAGTAGGCTGTATTTTCTTTTATATCTGCACATTTAACGGCATATAGATAACTGTCCGGGGTGTGTGGCACAATCTTTTTGGCTCGTTTCTATACTGTTTGCAATGTACAGTTTTTGTAACCACATGACTGGAAAGGAGACTGTCTATGCGTAGGCCAATCAAACGCCTAATTAGAAACATAACATAACATAGTCTTGCTTTCATAAATGTAGCTGGACAAGATTTCCCTAAATATGTCACCAGGATTAATCGAAAATTCCAGTCTCTGATATGTCAATGTACATTTTCCACTGGTTCCAACTGATCTGACCCCAAGGGAAGACAGTGCTAGATGACACGGGGAGCCGTCTGCGTCCGCAGTGCCCACACGCCCGCTGGCAGAGCACGACCCCGACCCCTTTTCTAAACTCTTTCCACGTGTGGTAGGTTATAATTATTCTAGCAACCTGCTGTTTTTATGTTTTATTTTGTGTAATCTCTGATTGAATTATACAGATCAAGTATCGTGGTGTCTGGCTCGCATACTTCCTGGATTTCTTTCTATGTAGAACTGTTCATTCCCACCAAGTGTATCTGCTGCCTCCAAAAATATTTTTTTCTAGCTATAACAATTCTATTTTTTACTACGTAAGTGAATTTTAATGCAAAATTCATAGCGTCCTGATTGTCAAATGTTTTATCATCAATAATTTTGTGTATGTATTCTGTCGATTCTACATTTCATATTGAGATCAGTACTTAACATAGTTGTTTCTATCTGCAAATAGTTTCCAATGAGTTAAAAATAACATTCACGAAATGCTAATGTAATCATGTATCTTATCTATCAAGGGAAATTCTCATTCTTTTGACCCCCATCCGAGTCACAGTTCATCTATTTGTAACTAGACGAGCCCATTCAGGTTGCAGGGGGCATGTGATGGTGGGTGATTCCTGATTTTCTGGTCGTGAAGCAGGAAGCTGTGGGAGATGTGTCTGTGTGGAATTTATCAAGTCACCACCGAAGAGCTAATGGTTCTGAGCCGGTTTGAATGTCTCTATTCTATAAATTCAACGCCTTCTCAATTCATAGAAATAACAATAAAGAAGTGAGGTATCTCTTTCCCACAAGAACGATCAGAAAAGAGATATGCCCCCGTAAAGTCTGTGAAATGTGAGTGGAGACTGGCTTTGCTTGTAGTGTGTGACCGGGAGCACTGACCTCAGGCTGACATAACATCTAAGAGTAAATAAAGAGGAAAATAACCCTAATCTCTCATCTTTTTGCCTCCTCCGGGAAAAGTCCGTGGACACGTAACCGGTGATCAGTCATGTGGAAATGGAGGATACTCAAATTATTAGCGCCTAAGAAATCTAAATAAACGAAATCCTGCCCGACTCCATAGTTACCGATGTCTCAGTGAATGAACAGGTGCCTCTAACATTAAAAATCCAAATAAATCTCAAAATATCCAGGTATTTGGAGTGTTTGCACAACTGGGTTCAAATACTCCTTTATGGAAGGTCCTCTCCAAAGGGACAGGCAGGACGCAGTCCTCACACCTCCCTGCAGGAGCACCTGGCTGCCAGGCGTGCCCCAGAACCTGCCGCTTGTCCTCTGACCCCGAGCGCCGGGCAGGGGACACTCGTGACTCCCCAGGGGCTGGCGGACACGGAACCAGCGGAGTCGCCACAGCTGCTGCGGCGACAGGCCCGCCTCCTGGGGCGGGCCGAGCCGAGCGGAGCAGGCGCCCGCCTCGGCCGGGAAGGTGCGCGGACGACGGCGCGGGCAGCGCCGGCCAGGGGACCAGCGGGGACCGTGGGACACCGGACGACGCCCCAGCGAGGAGCCCCGTCCCCTAGGGCGGGCGGTCCTGAGTGCGACGCGAAGGTCGTGAGGAGGCAGTCACGGGCTCGCGACCTCCGGGGTCCCGGGGGCGGGCGCGGGGACGCGCGGCTGTCTGGGGGCCGCGCCGCCTCGCCCGGCTGCGTCCCGGGAAGCGGCCCGGAGCGGGGACGGTCCGCGGGCGCGAGGCCGGAGGGACCCCACTGCCCGCCCCGCTGCGGGCCGCCTACCCCGCGACCTGCCCGGGGGTCCCGGCGGCGCACAGCGCTCCCGGGCGGGCGCGCTTCCGAAGGCGCCCAGCAGGAAGGGAAGGGGGCCGGGCGGGCCTCTCCGAGCCGAAAGCCACCTACGAAAGCCACCTAGCAGCCACGCACGGCCCGAGCAGCCCACGCGAGCGCGCACCGCGGCGGCTGCGCCCCACGCCCTCCGCACCCGCCAGCGCCGAAGCGGGTTGGAGCACCCGCGGCGGTGGGGACGAGGCGCCGCGCGATTCTTAAACCTCGGTCCGCGGCAGGTCAAACAGACTTTGTTGGGCCACGTGGCAGCGTCTGCCAAGCTTGAAAACATGCGCCCTGTAACCCTGACACGGAAAGGTGTACCATCGTCAGCCACGGAGGACAGCGTGCACAGCAGCGGTGTTCGGCATGACCCCGAACGACAGACAACCCCAAGCCCACCAGCAGCAGGGCTAGACTGTGCTGTATCCACAGTGGGATGTTATATGATGAGGACTCGAAAGCGATCGCCGCACAGAAACAAGCCAGGCACAGGACAGTGTGGTTCCACCCAAACTTCAAAAGCAGCTTGGTTACGGTGTTAGAGGGGGGGATACAGGTTTGCTTTGAGGAGAGGAAGGGACAGAGGTGGCTTCTGAATGGCATTCGTTTTGTGATGACTGGTCATTTGTATACTTTTCCAAGTTCTACGTCAATTCAAAGGTTAAAACGATGATGTGTGAGCAAGGGTTTGGGGAAGGCTGTCTGGAGGAGCCAGCCATGGGCCTCACTCCTAGGACGTTCCTAAACAGAGGAGCAGAGCCAAGGCTGTGGCTGGAACCACCTGAAGCACAGAGCCAGGGGCTGCCGGAGCGGGCAGGGCGGGGGGGCGGGGGGCAAGACGTCCCATGCGGTCCCATGCGGCGCGTACTACGGATTCTGTCCTCAACCCGAGGATGAGCTCACCTCACGGTGAGAATGTAAGATCTTAGAGGAGAATTAAAGGGACTGAGGTTGAGAATGGATTTATGAAAGTCTAATAAATATTGTCGTCCAAGGGACAAAATAAAGTTGATCAAGAACAAAAGAACCATGGGTTTTCTCCCCTTGAAGGGCTTTTGCGATAGAACTCTATCTCATAAAGACCGTTATTGTCTCTAGGTTTAAATTAGGGTCCCAAGAAACTGGTCCAGTTGGGCAGGAGACAGGAGCTTGACTGTGTGACCTCGGGCAAGGCATGCCTGCCTTAGCCTCATCCGCCTCGCCTGCACAGCAAAGGGGCTGAGAACAGTGTCTCCTAAGGCTGTTTCACCTCTAAAATTCTGGCATTCAGTCACTTAAATTCTGACACTTTCGTTTCCCACCAGAATAAGGAACAACCATTACTCCATTCCTGAAACACTTCCGAGAGGTGTTTTCACACATTGTCAAAGGAGTGCTATTGTTACAAATAACCCTCATTTCCATTTTCTGCGTGTTTCCTCTCCCGTTAGTGCAGTAGACGCAGGACTCTTAGACAAAGTAATGGTCCTTAAGGTGAAACACTGATACAGTTGCAGACCAAAGTGGATACATCGTAATACACAGTGACTATCCATCAATAACGTGCTTCTCTTTCACACAGCCTAAGAAATTTCTTTCAGGAGAAATCTCAATGAACTGATATCACATGGTCTCTCTTCTCTGGTCCCCTCCCATGCCTGCAAGCTTTGCTTATTCACTGTTTGTAAGCATATACAATAATGAAGCAAATTCTAAGAGACAGTTAACAGAAGAAAAATATATGCGAACTCGGACAAATAAATAATTGTATACTACCCATTGAAACACCAACAGGTAAAAAGGCAAACAGGACGTTCTCAAGCACAGAAAAGTATTCAATATCACTAATAATTACGTAATGCACACTTGAAGGAGCTATCGTTTTTACTAAGGAAACTGGTAAACAGTCTGAAAGTGAGAATGCTGCATGTTGGTAGGTCTTTGTGAAATGGCACTATCACACATGGCTCGGGGTGTTTTAAACTCGTGCGGACCTCAGGAATAACAACCTGGAAATGTACATCGAGTGTCTTTAAAAGCTTCATAACTTTTGATTAATAATATTACTTCCAAAAATATAACATGAGGAAAAAGATTCCCATTTCTAAAAATGTTTTATGTAAAGATGTTCTTCATAGGTAGATATGTTATACTGAAAAAAAAAAAAAAAAAAAAAAAGCCTAAGTCCAAAAATAAAGAATTAAAGTCTGATATATAAACAATGAAATAAATCATATTTATGGAAAAAAAGGATCTGATTTATTATGTAATCTCAACTGTTAAAAAAAAGGGAGATTACAAAAACATTGGGGGAAAAAACAATATAAAGTTATAAAAATGTGAACACTAACTAAAAATAGAGATATAGTTATATTGGTAGAATTAGTGAAGAGGCACAGTGTATATTCAAAAAAAAAAAAACAGTTAAAAGTGAAGATGGCGGAGGTGGTTATACGGGAAGAGACCCTCTGGGCGGGCACTACGGCAGTACTCAGAAAAATCAAAGGCCGAAGACAAATGCACCAAAGTGCTAACAGAAGTTTTCTTTAGGGAGGCAGCTTCCTGCTTTTCTATTCTTTTGCATTCTCACGTTGTTCATCGTGACCGAGTCTCAGGGAGGCAGGAGAGCCCCCTCTCCTCTACGTGCTCTACATTCTGTAATAATCAATTTTCAGTGCAAGCAATAAAGTAGAAGCATTTATAGAGCATATAGACCTGAGACCCAGCTGCATAGGCCAGTTCCCAGAACAGGTTAACTGCATCCTGCTTAACGCTGTCAAATAGATAGATTGCAAAGGCAGCCAGGCATGAGAAACTTCCGCTTAGACAAACAGCCTTTGTACCTGTTGGAATTGGGGAGGGGGGACCTGTGAGTAATCGGGAAGGGGGGGGCAACCGGGGAGGATAAGGGGGTACATAAGAGTAACAAAAACTAGGTTCGGGGCTCTTGCCTCTATCACTGCTGCGACAGTGGAGGTTTGAGCCCGGATTCGAATCTGTAATAAAGTTTTTTTTGATTTGGCTATCTGGCTTCTGTGTCAGTGCTCACTGGGAAACTTGCTCTATAACACATTCTACAGTGTCTTTCCTTGTTGCAGCTCACTTGATCCTCAGAACAGATATTATAAAACTGACTTTTATAATGAAGAGAATAAGAAGAGACGAAACGTGTACAAATCGTTTATAGACTCCTGGCACTTCCTCCCCCTCATACCACGAAAGGCACTGATAATTTCCAGAAAGACGAGGACAGCTGAGCGGGACAACAGGGTTAGCGTTGAAGGAAGAGACTGGGACCTAGGCTGTGAGTTGGAGGAAAAGACCAGGTCAGAGGCAGGAGCCAGGACCATGAAGGCCACTGGGCCAGGCCCACGGCGTTGCCCGTCGGTGGGCACGCCTGGCAGTGGTAAGGTTTCCGCGTGGGGCTCACGGCACGTCCACTCGAACAGAACCAGATGCCCTGGCAGACCCGTTCAGAGGCTGGGGGATGGAAGCTGGTCCCTCTCGGGAAGCTGGACAGTGGGCTTGATCAGTCTGGTGATTATGAGTGATTCCTATGAAAGTAAAACAGATCTTGAAAATATTCAAAAGAGATAGTTTGTGCCATTTCCATGGTAACCAAGATGAAAGCCAGAGTGTCTTAGGAGCCTTTTGTCTTCCTGATCAGTCCTTCCATGGTGTCCCACTGCTCCTTGGTGACCTGACACAAAAAAGAAACATCAATTTAATGCGGTTCTCACATGCTTTTAAAACTTAGTATCCCAGCTGCTGATACTACGTTACATTCACGAAGTGGCATTACCTTCCTCAGACTGTTGAATTCGCCAGAAATAAACGGCTGCTTTCCACCATCAAATCTGATGACCTGAAACATGTTAATAAACATTTTGAAACTAACTCCTTTTCAAAAACTTCTGAACCATCAGCCACTTTTCCATCCTCTTTGGACGGAATATATCTTTGGCACTTTCCACTACATCCCAAATTTTAGAGACAAAACTGATGATTAAACCTAAACTGATTTCTCTTTAGAATCTTCTTTCTACCATCTCCACAATGACAAATTCTACTCAGTCTTAAAGATCATCCTAGGCCTTGTCTACCAGAATAATTTTCATTTAATAAAATTAGTTTATCAATGAATCAACTCCATAGGCTAAACATTGTGACATTATTCACAGCTAAATAAGTGCTTTAAATCATATTTACATTCAACATTGTCAGGACTGATTCCCCAGTGTGCCACGCTGCACCCTAAATCCACCTCCCCAAAAAGCTGAGAGAATCCCCAGCGCTTACTGCGCCACTGATCCAAGAAGCGTAATCGCTGCACAGGAAGGCGGCGAGGTTTGCAAGCTCCTCCACAGTGCCCAGCCTCCCGCAGGGGATTTGCTCCATCATTTCTCTCTCAAATGTTCCAGTTGGGTCCAAACGGCTAAAGGCACCCTTAAGAATTAAGAAAATGGTTAGGTTGCATTTTCTTTAACGTAACCTCTTTTCTATTTATGAAACAGATTTGCATAAAAGGAATGTTACTATGGTGGCCTATTCACACCTTAGGCTTCGTAAGCAACGGAGAATTTTGCCAAATTCTTCCACATTAACTTTAGCTCAAAACAGGTCATGTCACCTAATGCTGACCTAAAAATATCGCTAGCTAGTGTAACCTTTTAAATGTTAGTTTCATCTGTAAAATCAGGATACCCGTGTTAGCTACCTCACACAGCTGCTGTTGGATGCATCAAACGAGAGAGTGGACACGAAAGCATTCTGAAACATGGACAAGCTCGGTGTGTGGGGTGGGCGGTGCCATTGTCATTTGACTTGGCAGACACAGAAAAATGACTCAAGTAGGAAATATTTAAGAGGAAACTTTTTTCCTTCTCCTTTCTTCTCAAATAAAAGGCGAGGACAGAAACAAGTGTGTAGGAATACACATTCAGGTAGACCCCAGAGAGAGGCACACCGTGACGGAATCTGAACTGGAGGTCTGCCTTCTGCTGAGGGCGACAGGGAGCAGGTGACGGTGGCTTTGGGCACGCACTGCTCAGCCGCCTGGACCTTCTCCAGGGCCTGCAAGTCACAGGGTGTGAGACGGTCAGCACTCAGGCAGGTATGAAGCTGTGGGGACCAAAGGTGGCAATCTTGGTCTCAGTCCTGCCTCTATCAGTGCTCCAAGAGTTTCCAGACTTCTGTTTCCTTCCGATCTCTTTAAAACGATATGCTTCTGAGCTGTGTGCAATTCACACCTCTACTGCTAGACTGCAAAGTCCCCGATGGCAGGCACTCTGTCACAAACGTACCTTTCCCAGCACCTCTGCACACAGTAGCACTCAATAAATATTTTAAATAAACAGTAAAACGCAGCTGATCTTTCCCAGATGTTGAGGTCCTAAAAGAAGCTTCAGGACCACACGATTCTTTTCAGAGTCCTTAGCACAGCGCCACCAGCACCGCGTGTCTGCACACGTGTTTTTGAGTTATTTTTCATTCATTTTAGTGACTCTTTACCACTGCGGTGTTAAACATCACGGTATTCGACGACCTTTCACTCAGGTGGTTTTTCTTCCAATTTTCTACCCTTTAAACTCCTAAATAAGTTAACATAGCCGTTTTCAAGTTAGTACATAATACCCAGCACTACCTACAACCCGAATGCGCCTTTGTATTATTTTCCCATGTGTTTCTACAACTGGACCAGGTTATCAAACCTCAGCTGGGCTTTCAAAGCTACACACTGGTGGAGATTATAAATTCCTGCTTCCATGACAACAACAAGTGTGAGGGTGAAGTTATTTGGGGTGCTGTGAGGGAGCAGAGAGCCTGCGGGCCTTCTGTGCACCATCTGTAAGCACATTAGTGGCGACGATGAGCTACAGAGCATCTGTGAGGATTACTGGTTATCAGTGAAGTGCGTGCCCGGCGAGGACTGTTAATAATGATGTGCACAACGAGTGTGGAAAGTGAAAAGGCACAGACGCATGTCAGAGAAAATGCTCCCTTGAGCAAAGCCAAGCCCGTATGATAAATTTCTTTGGCATCTCTTAAATATACATATTTACTTAAAAAAGGTGTGCCAAAGTAAGAATCACTAAAATATAGCAAAAATTAAGAACTATAAGACAAAAACAGATCACTGAAGCAAACTAGACAAAATACCAAAATTGATGGCATAAAAGATCCCGAAAGGTGAAGATGCTGCAGGAGACCTGGCGGAGGGGGTGCACGGCGCTGCCATGCTGCCCACCCCCTTTCTCACACTGCGCAGCGGCAACACCATCCTGCTCCAAACTCGGGCACACGACCATCAGAATATGCCCACCCATGTGCCACTCCTCAGTCACCCAGCGAGGACAAGCAAACTGAGCCTTACTTTGGTTTTTATGGGTCCCGGTTGAATCATGTTGAATCGCATTCCGTATTTACCCCATTCAGCTGCGAGAGACCTAGAAATTAAAATAACACAGATTCTAAAGTTTAGACTATATGTTAAAAATGATAGTGACCATGTTGACTACATGCATGGTTACTACACGCCAGGGACTGCGTTCCCAGCCAGCAGGTACCATTGTTACAGATAAGAAAACTGAGCACAGAGGTTCAATCATCAATCGCTATGGCTAGTGAGTGGCCTAGCTTCAGAACTTGGGCCCTTAGTCACTTGGCTGCGCTGTCATTGACATTTTAGTGTTCTTCATCACTACGCTATTTACATTTTAGGATCAAGTCCAACATCGATGCACATCCTCAGAGTGGGCATCACTGCTGGGTATGAAAACGGAAGTGTGGCCCCTCTCGGTGCTCTGCGCTCAGTCCTGCCTTTACAAAGCTCAGTGTGGCTTCACTGGCACACTGGGTCACGCTGTTTGCGACACCACACACGCTTCCATTACGTAAGAGGTGGGTTACATAGATTTAAAACGTTGACCGCATCTATGCTTAACTAGGCTTTCATACAACTGTTGACCTGCACTGGAAAAGAAACAGGAATTTAAGGAAATCTTGCCAAGTGCCCTGAGACAAACAGCACACATGGGACTTGAAGCAGCCCATGTGAAGAGCCTACTTGACAGATAAGCCTAACTTTATTTTCTAAACTTATTTTAAGATTTTACAGTCATATGTATATTTGTGTATGTATATATTTAATTTCATTTCAAAAAATAACTTCAGGTAATTTATGTAAATGCAGAAGGTAAGATCATTTGAAACTAAGAGAGAAAAAGAACCAAGGATGAGACAATATAAAGATACCGGGAATGGAACTAACATCTACATGTATTGTGACATTCCACATAATCACAACGACCAAGCCACACCTGTGTCATTCTTTCCACGCTGCTACACAAAAGCGGCGAGGCCCGTCGGCTACACAATGAGCAGCGCGCATGAGAAGTGAGTGAGCTGATTCTCAGGAAAAGCACATCGTTTCTGATGTGCTCAGTAATTAGAGAAACGTTTCTTCCAAGACTTACAAAAGGAAAATTGTGCATTACGATAATAATAATGTCCTTAAGACATCATGCGACCTTAAGAAAGCTAATTATCGCTGCTCAGACTGAGTCTGCTTCTGAGTAAAGCAATACTGCTTTTTACCAAACAAATGTGCGTCCCGGTTTAAACGCTAAAAAGCCAAGACGACGGGCAGAGCTGAGCAGCAGCTGGGAGCTGGGACTGGCCTCACGTCCCGTAGGGACGTCGGGGCATTGACGACACATTAACAGTCGTCGGCAGAGCCCTTCTCTGTGCCCCCAACACGACCTTCACTTCAGAATCTACAATACCGGATGGCATTGACTTATCAGAGGCTTAGTTTCCTCGCTAAACTGGAATAAAGTTTTAAGGGTTCAGAGTGGAGAACAATTAATTCTGTTCTGGAGAAAATGGACAGAAGGCCCCAGAGAGGGTGAGGAGATGAGAGCCCGGGGGGAGGCAGAGCGCCAGGGCGCATGCCAGCAGCGCGGTCCAGGCGCAGGGCCGCGGGGGCCGCTCGGTGGCCGCGGGGCCCGGGCGAGGACGCGGTCTCCCCGCTTCCATCACGACCGCAGCCTCCGCACCGGGCACGGGGCCAGGCGCACCGACGGCACACCGTAAACATCTAGCAAGCGCGTCAGTGAATAGACAAGTCTGTTCAGAAGACCACACTGAGGCCCGGCTTTGACTCCAAAGGGTAATGGAAAAACGAGGCAGGGTTTTGGGGAGTAGTCTCATAAGCAGATACGTTTTTAGAAAGAAGGTTCTGGTGGGAATGTAAATAAAAAAGAAAGGCGGAAGAGGCTGGTCGCAGAGAAACGCCGCAGGGCTGCAGCGAGCCACACGCACAGGGACAGACCCTGCCCTCCGGCAAAGCCGCCGCCGAAGGCCGGCGACGAGCAGGTTCGAAAAGCAGCGTGCGCTGCGGGGCCCCCGGCCGTCCGCCTGTCGACCCCGCGCGTGGTGCGACACAAGCACAGGGGTGTGTTCGGGGGCGGGGCGGGCGCTGGGGAGGGCGTGCGGGGGGACCGGCCGCCGCCCTGTGCGGGCCAGCCCCACGGGGCCACGCGATCTTCAGGTCCTTACAATGACAGCATTTGGCTTCTCGGTCACAGGAGCCACACTGGAAGGGGCTGAGGGCCCACGTGGCTCCTGGACAGTGCAGACGGAGCACTTCTGTCACTGCAGAGAGCCCGACGGTGCCGCCTGCACGAACAGGGCTCCTCCAGGGGGCAGAGCGTCTGTCCCCGGGCGGATGCAAAGCGACCCTCGTGTCCTCCTCCTGCAGACGGAGGAGAGGGGTCTGGCCGCGTGCAGACCCCCGCGGGGCGTGGGCACTCACTTGCTCAGGGCTTCCACCCCCGCTTTGGCGGAGGCGCTGTGCGCCACGAAGCCTGACCCGGTCTCACTGTAGATGGTGGTGATGGCAAGAAACGCTGCTCCTGGAAGCGAGAAAAACAGTGGGCAGTGATTCCGCTCGATCTGATGCTGCTCCTCCCACCGTCCACAGCGGGCTCGACGCTGGGGCACGCGCAACGACAACAAACCACGGGGACCAGCGCGACCACAAACGTTGTTGCACGGAAGATCGCCAACAAAACAAAGTCGCCCTACTCAACAGAATAACGTATTCAAAACGATACATCCAATAAGGGGTTAATATCCAAAATATACGAGGAACTGATACAACTTAACACCAAAAAAACAAGCGATCCAATTAAAAAATGGGCAGAAGGCCTGAACAGACATTTCTCCAAGGACATACAGATGGCCAACGGACATATGAAAAGATGCTCAACATCATCAGGGGAATGCAAATTAAAACCACAGTGAGATGTCACCTCACGTGTCAGAATGGCCACCATCAATAAATCAACGAACATCAGGCACTGGCGAGGACGCGGACAAGAGAACTCTCACCCCTGCTGGTGGGATCTAAGCTGGTGCGTCCACTACGGACAACAGTTTGGAGGTTCCTCAACAACTAAAAACAGAACTACCTAGGACCCAGCAATTCTGCTTCTGGGTATTTATCCAAAGAAAACAAAGATGCTTATTTAAAAAGATATATACACTCCTATGATCACTGCAGCATTATTTATAACAGTCAAGACGTGGAAGCCACCTAAATGTCCACTGAGAGACGCGAGTGGATGAAGAGGCGGTCCATGTACAATGGAATATCACTCAGCCATAAAAAAAAAAATGAAATCTTGCCACTGGCGACAAACATAGATGGACCCAGAGGGTGTCATGCTAAGTGAAATAACTCAAACAGAGAGAAACAAACACCATATGATTTCACTTATATGTGGAATCTAAGAAACAAAATAAACAAACAAACAGAACAGAACCAGACTCATAGAGCAGTGATGGTTGCCAGATGGAAGGGGGTTCGGGGGAGCCGGGCGAAGAACGGGATGAGATTAAGAAGTTCACCCTGGTAGTTAGGAAACAGTGACGGGGACGCAGAGTGCGACATCGGGCATGCAGTCACTGATGCTGTAGTTAACGGTACGGTGTCAGGTAGGAACTGGACCAATCAGGGTGATCACTTTGTAAGGTGTATCCCTTGTTTCTAGTGATCTAGGGATTGATGGAAAAATTCAGTGTGTATCCTACCCTTGTCCTTTGTGACTAAACTCTTAAATAGAACCCCATGTTAGTCCTTTATAGTCTTTCCTCATTTCAAGTTCTCAGTTCTTTAATAAAAGTAGGTGTTCTTTCCACACTATCTGCTTTTACATTTACACACGATATCCCAGTGATGGATCGCGACAGGATATTTCCAACACCCTTCCTGAAAGGCCCGGCCACGTGTTGCCCGGCCACTGCGGCCGGAAAAGCACTGAGCTGCTGTCCCCAAGGGTCTCCTACATCTCTCACCTGTTGACTGTCACCATGGCCATCGGCGCCACCTGGAAACATGCTTTTACGACGCGCCTGACTCTGGCCTCCTTGCCCTGGCGCAGGCCACAGCTCTGGGTCCTCAGTCCACGGTGGCCCCACTCCAAGTGCGCGTCGTCCCCGAGTCCTGCCCAGCCAGCCAGCGTCTGCCCTCCGGCTGCCGGCGCCCTCACCTCTCTGGCCCGCCTCCCCTGCTCTCCCCTCGACCACCTTCCCGGACGCCGGAGCACCCGCCTCCCTCCTGATCACAGGCGCGGCCGCTGTCCTGGACGGACCCGGCTCCCCCACGTGGACACACTTCAGGGGTCGTCGCACCAGAGCCCCTTGGCGGGTGCGCCGGCCCCACAATGGGCCCGTGTGCTGAGCCCCACGGCCCAGGGCTCAAGCCCTCAACCCTGCCAGGTGGCGGCATCAGCACCGGACAGGGCTCCTGGAAGGGCCAAGGCTGGCTCCCATCTTTTAAAAGGCCTTAGCTAATATATTTTTAATGGAACCCATAGAATTTTAATTCAACATGAATAAAAATAGATCGAAGTCTATGTTAGGATGAAAGACGATGGTGAGAAGACGGGAGAGGCAGACAGGGAGCAGGTCACAGGGCTAGGCAGGTGAGAAACGAGGGAGAAAGGGGAGAAACGCTGAGTGATGGCGGAGACCGAGAACTAAGTGAAGAGCGGACGAGGGGGCAGAGACGGGCGGAGACGGGCAGAGGGAGGCGGGGTGGGGGGCGACACGGAGGCCTCGGTCCTCAGGTGGAGGGGGCGGAGGAGGCAGCCCACCAGGCATCTCTTTCCAGTCACCGCCCTTCTGAGAAACCAGAATCGAAAACAAAAGCATCACGCAGACTCCACCCTAAGCCACAGCCCTCGCTGCAGGAAGTGGCACCTTACCAGGAAATTCCACGCTCAGACGACTTTGCTACAGGAAGAATTCCATGCCAGTGGAGCGCCTGGGGCATTCAACAGACCTGAAGGCCGCCTCCCCTCGGCTGGATTCCTTCCAGCTCATGCGCCCGGGCAGTGTCCATGCGAGGGCTGTGACTCCTCTGTTGGAGGTTTCACGGGCGCCGCGTGACTGAGGACGGGAGGGGGAGCTTCGGGTGGGGGGCTGCAGGGGAGGATTTCCAGACCACCGGTCTTCCAGGTCGTTTGTTTTGCAGAACCCGTGACCTGGGCGTCATCAGCACCGTTATCGGACGCTTGACAGGGAGACGGGACCTGCTCAGCGGATTCCCAGCCAAAGCCTGAGCTCTGACTGCAGCGTGACGGGCAGCTTTACACAGTCTCGTTCCTACACGGCTACAGAGATGAGAGCGCTGGCCGGATGGCAAACTGCCAACCGACAGATGCGGGCGGGAGGCCTCGAGCGGGGGCGGGCCCGCGGGAACACGCGTGCGTGCGGGGGCAGCGCTACGCCTGGCGCGCGCTCCCGCAGCCCCTTCCCCTTGCGCTTTTTCGGGAGCCTCCTCTCCTCTCTCTCGCTCTGCGGCCTGGGTCTGCGTTTCAGGGAGAGTGTGGACGAGGGTGGACACGCAGCTGGCGCCTGTCCTTCCGGTGTGTCCCTACGCCCCCTCGCACGGGCCTCAGAGTCGCCCAGGCTGCCCTGCCCTCTGGCCACGACGACATCCTTCAGCGAACACAAGGACTCTGCCCTCACGCCCTGCTCAGGATGCCCTTCGCCGCGAGGGACACTGCTCCCCGTCCCACCCCCACCTGCTCGGGCACAGGGTCCTGCTCGCCTGTCACAGTGCGCGTGGCACAGGGCCTGGCGCACACGCACGAGCAGCGCCTGTTGGATGAGCAAGTGCACACTGCCCCCGGCACGCACGCGTGCACACGCAACCTCCTACTCACTGCACAGGGACTTCTACCTGGAGTCTGTCCACGTCCAAACCAAACGTTCTGGTACGTTCCTCTATGTCTGCTCCCCTCTGGTGCCCTCGGCCTCGCTGCGGCCATTGTCTGGACCGCTCGCCAGCACAGAACGCCGTCACCTGGCATGAGGCCTGCTGCCCGTGTCCTCCCCGGGGCCTGATCTGTCTGGATCCCCCCCGCCGGCCAGAGGAAAGCTGCAGCCCGGACGGTCCCTGGCCCTTCCAACCCCACGCTCAGCACGCGTCCCGGCCAGCTGCAGCCTCACGAGGCCCCTCGTCTCCTTCAGAGCAAACACCGTGTCTCGTGGCGCCGGGGCCCCGCCCTCCCGCGCTGACCAGGCCTGGAGCCATTGCGCCTCCCCCAGGCCGCCGCGTCCCTGCCTCTGCCCTGCAAGTCCAGCTCGGCCTGCCCCGGGGGGGGCTGGTCACTCCTTCCCCGGGTCGCCACAGCACGGGGTGGTGAGGAGGGCGTCGCTCCTCCCCAGGACACGGCGAGCTGAGCAGGGTGGACACGGTCAGGGCCGCGCACGGGACCCGCGCACCGCCGGGCACGCACGCACCTCTGCGCGCCTCGATCAGCTGCTTCCCGATGGCCAGCGTGACGAAGGCCGTGCCGTTCAGCACGATGTCGGTGACGGTCTTCCACGCGTTGGGAGACAGCCTCTCGGTGGGAGAAATGAAGTTGCCAGCCGCGTTGTTTATCACGATCTGCCGGGGGACACGGTTACCGCGACTCTGAGGAGGGGAGACAGGTGCGCCCTCACGGGCGTCCCCGCCCCGAGCTCAGGCACGGCCCGCCACGGGGCGCCGCCAGGGAGGTCGACACGGGGCCGCTGTCCTCGAGCCTGTTAAAATCTCCTACGTTCTCACCACATTCCAGAGCCCCGGCTCTTTTCTCAGAATCAGGGCAGAGTCTGTCACTGAGAACATAAATGCGGACGACGCACGCCGGCCACGCGACTACCCCTGACATGCCTTTAGCCTCGGCGTCATGTCGGCCTCACTTACTCCATCAGACTCTGGCCGAGGACCTGTTTCTTCACTGTCGATGAAGGTCCCACTTAGTCCTACAGCTGGCCTGGTGTGGGGCCGTCTAACAGCACCGCTAGTGTCAAAAGCCCTCCCTGGAGACCCCTGGAAGCAAGGGCTTCTTCCAGCTCATGACCCTAACAGCAGCGGAGCGCCCCCGCCTGTCGCAGGTCTTGACGAGAGGCTGGACTCTCTCGTGGGCCCTGTTTCTATCATTCTCCACCGAAAGAGATGGGGGGTCATCGGAAACACAAAGAGCGTGGCTCGTTCAGCCCGGATGCAGTGCGCTGGGGTAACCAACTACACCTCGCCAGTCGTGATCTTATTCAGCAGAGTGGAATCTGGCCTGCACGACTGTGAGTGTGGTTTTTAAGTGGGGCCCCGTCTGCTGTGAGCTGCTCCCTGCTCCAGGCAGTGCCGGCTGCTCGCAACGCGGTGCATGCTGGGAGGGTCAGCAACACTGAAGCCCCGTCGCTGTGACACTCACGTTGGGATGGCCTGCGACACGGATCAGCTCCGACACCGTGTTCTGGACCATGTCAGGGTCCCTCACGTCACACTGAATTGCATGGACCTGCAGAGGAACAGACAGGAGGAATCCTATATTTTTCAAACTTCCTAAACCAAAACCATGAGCAGATTTCTTAAGCATGTTATGATTCCTAAATTGAAATTAAATGTTTTCAACGTACCTTATTTCCAGTTTGAGAAGAAATTTGTTCTGCGGTAGCTTTCAAAACATCAATATTTCTAGAGGTAAACATATAGTACTTTGTGTGAGTTTTGAAATGCTGTTGTACTATATTTTTTCTTTTTAATTCTATAAATTAAAAACCAGAAAATACAGCTTAAAGAGATACATTCTTGAGGAAATACGAGTTATATATCCACAAACAAATCAGTTTGCATGAATTCATCTTCAAAAGTTATTCAAACAATTTCTATATATCTGATACTAATATACTAAATTATTTACATTTAAACCAGTTACTTTATATCTACTCACAGATTGTTTTTTTCCTTAATCACAATCATTTCCATCTGTTCCCTTGCCCACACCTGCTTTAGAAAGAAAATACCTTCGTGGTATAATGTAAGCCTTTATCATACTATGTAAAATCCAAGTTGTGTGTAAAATCGATGATAGCAGATTTTAGACCAAATTTATGGATATAAATGCACTACATGCATTCAGAACCTCATATCCTTGAAAGAAACATAAAAATAAACCGTTGAGTATAAATTATGTAGTGTTACAAAAAACATTTTAACACTCTTAAAAACAATACAATATAAAAACAAACAAAAAAAGGCCTGGCCAATTTCCACTAATGAAGGCAAGTGAAAGCGGTCCCTTTGGCCCCTGGGGAGTAACACGGTGACCTGTCATTCAGGTTGCTGCTTATCTCCAAAAAAGTTTACACTACTCAAAATAGAAGGAAAGGCAGATTTTCTGACCAGTCTGAAGCTCGAGACTTAAGGTGCAGGACATGCCTCTCTAATAGGAAATTCCTTTCACGTGGTCTCGGCTCCCATACCCATCGCCACAACAGCTCTTTTGAGAGGCCCGCCGGCTCAGGACATGGAAGGGACACTCCCGTCTGCCAGCGCGGACCACCCACGGGAGCAGCCTCAGCGCAGGGCTGAACTTCACCCCCAGGCACGGGAAAAGTCCTGTCACTGCCTTTGGGAAACGCTTCCATCATCACAAAGTATAACTGGTTTTCTCAGGGAGATTTACTTAAATAATCGGAAGGATATGTCATGGAAGATCAAGATGCAAAACGAAACAAGTCTGGCAAACAGCACTTCGATCTGCAGGCACTGACCGGTTCCACGACTCGCTGAGGGCGACTTACCGGCTAGCGATCACACACTGTGCACCCAGGCTGGACAGAAGAGCAGTCATCCCTCTGCCGAGACCCGTGCCACCCCCGGTGATGAACGCCACTTTTCCTTGAAAACTGTTAGGCGGTAGCATCGCTTTTTGAAGGGGCGGAAAGAATTTCGATGAAAAAGCTTCACTGTTTTGATACATTTTCGTTCCATAACTGAAAAACTGAGAGTGGGGAGGGTGGGAGGGGAGTTAGGTGAAACTGGCATGTATGTATGACCGCAAGAGATGAATTTCAAGAGACTTACTTTTGAATATAATATTATTCAAATCCTTGGATGGACACACATTCCCTGTAAACATACTGGTATTGTATTTAATCAGTTATTATTTTTCTATTGGAATGCTGTGACATAGTAGAATGGTTAAAATCATGGGCTTTGGAGTGAGACAACAGGACAGAATTTTCTCTCCAATATATAACCTTCGGCAAGTTATTTAACCTCGCCGTGCCTCAGTTTCTTCTACAAATGAAGATGATAACAGAATCTTCCCCATTAGATGTGATTACATGAGTTCATATAAATAACTGCAACGTTGTTTAGCACGTGCTAAGCGCTCTATAAACATTAGCATCGTTATCTGTAGGTGTTTTTACTTAAATTTAACTTTAAAAACTAACATAAAGCATATTTGTCTTTAAACAAGAATATTTTGGATAAAAATCACATTGTCTTTGAATCACTGGAGAAATCCATAAGAAGTTCTTTACAAGGTTTATTAGATCAAATGCCTCTTCCCATGCTGCTTTCTGGATGATAAATTTAAAACTGATAAACTATTTCTGCTATGTTTAAAATGGGAGGGGGTTAAACCATTCTGAACTAGAAAACACTTGCACTGACCTTAGATTTTAGTTTACACTCTCACCATCCTTGTGAAAATCACTGCCATTCTCTCGCATCTATGAAAAGGAACTTTAAGCGCTGAGCATAATGACAAACGAAAGAGAGCTAATGTTCATTAAAGGGTTATCATCTGCCACCTTTTCTCTATTAACAGATCTGAGGTTCAAGATTCTGTGACACTTGACAATACACTGCTGACCAAAGCCGCTCTTGCGATTTGTTAAGAATCGGGACAACTTCTTTGGAGGCCAATTTGGCAACATTTATCAAAACATTACTTATGAATACCCTTTGAGCCAGTAACTCCACATTTGGCAATTTTTTTCCAACAGATACACTCACTCATTTGGTGGGGCAGGAAAAGCCATGTTCAAAGCTATCCATTAAGGTGAAAATGGAAATTAAAAAAAATTCTATTTATAATCATATCAAAAAGAATAAAATACTTCCTAATAAATTTAATACCAGCAGTGCAAAAGTTGTTAACTGAAAACTATAAAAGATCATTAAAAATTAAAGAAGACTTAAATAAATGGAAAGACATCCTGTGTTCATGGATTGGAAACCTAATTTTGTTAAGATGGCCAAACTCCCCAAATTGATCTACAGATTCAATTTCTATCAAAATCCTAGTTGGCTTTTTGCAAAACTTGACAAGCTTATCCTTAAATTTATTTTTAGGGACTCAAGTAGAAGGGGTTTGAAATAGCTCAACATATTCATTAAAGCCTTGTTTGTAAAAGAAAAGGCTAAAACACCTATTTGCATTTCCGAAGGGGGTGTAACCAATCCATTAGGGCTCATCCATATAACAAACACTATATCTAGTAAGAGAAGCTAGAATTTACCAGAAGTATGTAAACACTGCTACATCTACATGTTTATTCAATTACTCAACATATATGTGTTAATACCTACAGTGTGAGGCATCACAGGTTAAGGAAAAACCCTAGGTAGGGAAAAACATATAAAATGCTCCCATTTTGTTGTTGTTTTTTTTTGTTTTTCTAAATGAGGACATCTTCATGCATATGTGGACATGTGCGCAGGGACTGCTGGATCGACGGGAAACTATTCCTAGCAGTGACCTCCACGGAGAGGGGCTGACTGTATTGTCACAGCATGTCCTATTGTACTGCTGAATGTTTGATGTGTTCATAAATTATTTTTTCATTAAAAATAAAAATCAAGTTATACATTCAAGCACACAGTATCGAAAAGGTATAGAAAAAAAAGTTACAGCAAGAAAAAAACCAGCATAGGATCACTGTCATTGTAAGGCACGTGCCCATTTGAAGTGTAAGTGTTCCACAGTCCACACTGAAGTATGAGCTATGTTTATCAAGACAACATAATATTATCATATCTATTTTGGGGAAGTTTCTAAGTACCTGTAGATTTAGGTCAAAATGAATTTTTTTTTAGATCAAATTTATCCAGACTCAAATCAGATTCATATGGTAAGTGCTTTGCAAACTGGGTGTTACTGTCATATAAAAATGTCGGCTTGGTAAAGACCGGACAATCTTATTTTTCAAAGGATGACTGGAAAATGCACATCTTGGCATTCCCAAAGCAACTCATACAGCCTCTGCACACATTAAGTCTCCGCTCACCACTCGCCACTTAATTCTGCCCCGCTGCTAGAAGGCACCATCTGTGCCATGCACGCATTCCTTTCAACGCCCAGACCACGTCCGCTGCAGCAGTGGACGTGGTTAAAAGCTGGAGACACCTGGGAACACGAGGCGGCTAGACGGGACACCCCATCGGTGCTCCAATGCAGAGTCGGTCCTGCAGAAGAAGGCGCTGTCCCGCGTACTGATGCCAAGTTTGTAAATCTAAGAGAACCCAAGAGCCCAAACGACCCAGCCCACGGCTGCCACAGGCCACGCGAAGCTCCCGCTCTGTGCCCGAGGCTTGGCCACCTGCACACGCTCAGCTCAGGGGCTCTGCACAGAGGCCACCAACATTCTAAGCTTTTGCAGAAGAGGGATCTCGTTGCCACAGCAACTTGAAGGGATCGCTCAGTAAACAAAAAGTCGGCTGGCTCTCGGCTCCTGTGGCCCAATTAATTATGCAGCTGTTGCTAGTAGTAAGACAGAAATGACATTTCTGAGTAATGACACATCTTACAGCAATGAACCTGAGGACCTGAAAAAGCAGCTGATTTGTGCTACAGGATGTGTTCCTGTTTCTATTAATCACAGTCATGTTGGCAGTTGGACGTGGACGGAACAGATGCTTCATCAATGCTACATGATAAAGGAGACAAAAGCTAGGAGATAAATTAGGAGGCAGTTTGAAATTTTCAGCTGGGGTCTCCACTCCAGCTTGCCTCAGTCACGTCATCTCTGACTGGTCCCTATCACATTAGCCAAAACTGACATGACTCTTTGTTGAGACAAGAAACCACCCCTGCTCTTGAAAAGGGTTATTTTGATTTGTGATTTTGCTTAATGAAAAAAAAAAAAAAAAGCAGTGAACAAATCAGATAAAATCCTTGGCTCCAGGAGGCTTATATTTTGCAATTTTAAATTGAGTAAAGAAAGATTTCTTAGGTTTTCCAGAGAGGGAAAAAAAGAAAAAAAGAAAAAAAAAATCCAGCTGGCCTTACACTTCTCCCTGACAATATTCAGTGTTAAAAGACAACAAACCAATGCTGGTTAAGTTCTAAGGAAAAAATGGAATACATCTAAGCAAAACTATGTCTCTCCACCCACGCTTTTACTAGCACAGAGGTCTGGAAGACATTAACCAAATGTAAGGTCATGTTATTTTTTTTAATAGTATTACCTGAATTCATATTGGCCAATGTCATCATTTTTATAAAAATAGTAAAGTTATTACTATTGTTAGGAACAAAAGGAAAAGCTTAGCAGTGTGCATCACAGGTATCAAAGAACGAGTTTACAAAAGAATGGTAAACTAAAAAAGAAGTTTCCTAAAATAAGCTTAACCTTACTACTTGGGATGACTCCTGGTACTTCCTCTTCTATTCCAATTTATTGTTCTTAAACTCATTTTTGTTCTACTAAATTGATTTTAAGGTCCAATCATGGGTTATTATCCCTAGCTTGAAAAAATACATGCGGTTCAATGAATGCAGATACCTTTTTCAACCAAGGGATGCCAAAGAATGTCCAATACTTAACAGGTACTTAATTAGCATGTCTGATAAACAACTGACTGTGGGAAGTCAGGGCACCTCGATCGAGGCCAGGGTTCATATTTGTTAATTCTGGCATCCCCAGGGCCAGGTATAGAGCCAGCTCTGAATACAGGTTTGTATTGACCTGAGCGGCCTGCTAAATAATCACACAATTTAATATAGCACTTCTTATGCAGGACGAGCGACGAAGGAAACATTTACCTTGGTTCTCGCTACAAAAGTATTCAAATCCGGGATTTAAACTGTAACAACTTGTATTTGCCCAGAGAAACATGTTCTCCGGTGAAGACTTGTCTTCTCCCAGGAGTTCAGACGCCCTGCAACAGGTACCTCTGCCTTCTAACCCCCGCCCGCAACATTTTTCTTAAGCAAAGGAATTTCGAAATTGTCAGGTGACGATTAATTTTTAAACGAGTTAATTTTCTCCTCAAACTGTATTGTCTAACGGCGTCAGAAGAGCTGGGATGCACAGCTTACTGCTACAGTCGTAATGGTTTGTGTTAGAAGAATCTGTGAAGACTCTTCCACCCCACACAAGTGCTGTGGGAAATGAGAAGCCTCCAGAGCCAACCAGAAAACACCGGCTTCTCTTCCGAGGCCCTATGACCTAAACCTCCACGGGACGAGGAAGCACGATCCCCGAAACAGCGGCACTTGGGGACCCGAGGCCCGGCCCCTCCAGCGCCGTCTTACCCGCGGAAGGCCGCGGCCAGGAGCCGAGGACGCGCGGACGAGCAGCACCATGGCGGGCGGAAGCGCGGGCGGAGCGCGGCCGGACGTCGCGGGCGCCGCTGGAGGCCGAGCGGGGCGGAGCGGGGCGGAGCGTGGCGGGGCGGGGCGGGGCGGGGCGGGCGGAGCCCGCGCCCCGGGCCCGGCGCCCTTCAAGGCCCCGGCTCGCTCTCGGTGGCAACAGCGGGCCTGTGCCCCGCCGTGACCACGTCACTGCAGGTGCACGTGGCGGCTGGGGGGCGCGGCCTGAACCCTCTACGGTGCTCCTGCCAATCAGACTGGCTGGACTCACAAGAATCTGCAGGTGCATTGGAGGCCGTGATGAGACGTGCCTGTACTCCCGAAGAAGAAAACCCCTACCATTTGTTGGGGTCCACCAAATCAGTGAAATTTAGGGATTCTGGGGTCCAAGGCATACTTTTTTTGTGTTCTGTTTAAGAAAGATTTAGCTCTTCATGTTTTCTTTTAAAATGTTTATTTTACTTTCATATTTAGATCTATGATCCATCTGGAATTGAGCTTTGTTGGGTATGTGTATAAGATGTAGGGTCAGTCTTCATTTCTTCTGTAGTGTTAACCAGTATTCCCAGGATCCTTTGCTGGGGGAAAAAAACAAAAATCTATCATTGCTCGGTAGCGTTGCTTTTGAAAAATCAAATTATACGTGTACACCTTTTTTAGGCCTTATTGACCCATTTGCTTATTTTCTATACTTTTGACAATAGAACACTGACTTAATAACCATAACTTTATGCTACATTTTGACATCTGGTAGTGTTCTTCCATATGCCAGCTTTATTCTTCAAAATTTCCTTGGCTATTCTCAGTCTATGCATTTCAATATACATTTTAGAATCTGCTTATAAAAAATCTGAAGAGAATCTTCTGGGGCATTGCTGAAATTGCATTGACTCCATAGATCAATTTTGGGAGAAATGACATCTTGATAATCCGTGAATGTGGTATATTATTCCTGTATTTATTTAGGACTTATTTTCTGTCAATAACGTTTTATAGTTAATGTTTTGTATCACATCTTTTGATAGGTTTATTGCCAAGTATTTGATGACTTTTGGTATTATTATAATTATCTATTTTATATACATCTTTTATATATTGTTTCCAATGACCTTGTTAAATTCACTTAATTCAAATAGTTTGCAAATAGAATTCTTTAGATTTTTGATATATACATCATGTCATTTGTGAATAATCAGTGTGTTCTTCCTTTATAATCCATATGCATTGGTTCAAGCATCTAATACCATCTTGAAAATAAGTGGCAAAAGCAAATATGTTGTTTCATTCCTAATATCAGAAAAAAACATTCAATAATTCACCGTAATTATAATGAAAGCTGCAATTTTTTCATTGATGACCTTTATCAGATTATGGATGTTCTCGCTATTCTTACTTTGCTGAGTTTTTACCAGGAATGGATGCTGAATTTTATCAAATGCTTTTTCTATGACTACCAGTATAATTATATGATTTCCTCTCCCCTTTTTTTGTTATTCTGGTTTATTACATTATTTTTTCCCCTGCCAGTTAACACGCACCTTTCCATTTCTGAAGTAAACTCCACTTACTCATGTTTATATTTTTTATATACCACTTGATTCATTTTGGTAATTTATGTTTAAGATTTTTGCATCTGCGTTCCTAAGAGAGACTGGTAAACCAGCGTTTTAAAGTGACATTTTTTTCTTCTCATTATTTTGAGAACCGGAACTTACACGATCAGAAGTGTCCTCTAGGGTGTTCACTCTGTAGTGTGCAGGATGTGGAATAGATCAGTGCAGGACGTGGCTGGTGAAGGATCAGTGGATACTGGGGCAGGAGAGCCTGCACCAGTGTGGTACAAGCGGAAGTGGAAAGGATTTAGCTCCTGATAGATGAAAGTGTAACATTATGAAATAGAGAGGTTAGGATAGGTTGATTTGAGCTTTGAGAAGAGTGAGAATAATGAGTTGACGGGGTTGAAATCCATAGCTTCACCATAATTACCATCATTGTTAGGATCCATACAAAGAAATAATCACAATTTAAGAAATTGCAAACTCAGGGAATTACATAAGTGGTTAGTGTGTTGATGTCTTTAAGTATGAAGTTGTCTTACGTTGCTTTGGAGCTAATTTTTAAGCTATTTCCGTTCACAATCAGAAAAAAGCTGATAGTCTAATATTCGAGAACAATGGGACCCGTGCTTCAGAGTCCTGTAATACGGCACACTTCCATACAGACTGCGCTATTCCCGTCCTAGCCACCAGGTGGCGACCAGGAGCCCCGTCGCTATCTGTCTCACCCGCTCCCTACGCAGGCGCGGTCCGGGGAGCACGCACGTCACAGAGCCCGCCCGATCGCGGGCGCTGCTGCCACGCAAGTCTGTCAGCTGCGGTTGCGCGGTCGCAGGTCGCTCCGACGCTGAGGACAGGACCCATGTGGAAGCTGCTCCCTGCCGCGGGCCCCGCCCGAGGTGAGACAGATAGGTTTTTGTGCGGGAGCTGATTTCCCAGAGGCAAATGCCGGGGCAGAGGGTTTAAGCAGCGCTGCTTCCGGCTCGGCCCCGCCCCTGCCGCCGCGTTCCGGCGCCGCCCCGCCCCCGCTTCGCCTGGCGACTCTGGGGTGCTGCGTCGTGCGCGGGCAGCGGAGCGTCCGGCGCGTCGGATACGGCGCGGAGCGTCGGCCGGGGCGGGAGGACGTGCCCCGGGCGGGAGGACGTGCCCCGGGCGAGGGGGCGGAGCATTGGGCCCCGGGGCGGGGCATTGGGCCCGGGGGCGTCGGGCACGTCAGGCGTGGCGGGGCGTGGCGAACGTGCCCCGGGTGGGGGGCGGGGCATTGGGCCCGAGGGGCGGGGCGTGAGTCGCGTCGGCCGGAGCCGGCAGAAAGTGCCCCGTACGAGGGGCGGGGCGTAGGGCCGGGGGCGGGGCGTAGGGCCGGGGGCGGGGCGTAGGGCCGGGGGCGGGGCGTAGGGCCGGGGGCGGGGCGTAGGGCCGGGGGCGGGGCGGTTCTCCTGGGGCTCTCCGCGCGGCCCCGGCCGCTGCGCGTGGTGGTCCTGGCTCCAGCGGTAGCGGCCACTGGGAGGTGGCGGCCCTCGAGTGAGCGGCCGGCGTCGGCTGTGACGCCTGCGTGTCCAGCTTTGGGGAGATACAGCGCGTTACGGCGGTGACGACGGTCGCCTGTTCTCTAGAGAAGCTGAGGAGACTCGGGAGAAGGGGTTGGCTGACCCGGCCTTCGCCACGCCGTCCCGCGGGACGCGCGTCTCGGCTGCGGGGTCCGGTGCGCCCGGGCCGAGCTCGGCGAGTCCGCAGCCTGCGTGCTGTGCCCAGTCCGGTCCCCGGCCCCACCCAGCGCGGGTGCCGCCTGTGACGCCGGGCGCGAGCCCCACGGGACGCGTGGCTGAGCCGTGGGCGCGTGGTCCGGGCGTTTGCTCCCGTTTCGTACGGTATTCGCAGTGGCTGCAGCCCTGCGGCGCATTCTGCCCTCGGCTAGGGGAAGTGCCCGTAGTGCTCATCATCCTCTTGGCAGCTTTTTACATCATATTTCCGTTTATCCCGTTCCAAGCATAGATAGTCCCGTCGATCCTTGATCAACGCAGGGGTTAGGGGCGACGGTCACCGCCGCCTTCCCGAACCCACGCAACTTAAGTCGCCCCGGTCTTCCGCGGTCAACACCGCGAGTGCGAAACCGCGTCGTTCCAGGGGCAACCGCGTTTCGATTTTGTTTGGTAATGCATTCAATTTAGAAGTTAACTTGGTCGACCCGTCACACTTCAGTATTGCTTTATTCTTAGGAAAAGGATAAGAGCTTTCCATCTACTTAATCTTTTGCGTCCTTCAGTGAGGCTTTACCAGAAAAATAAGTTTGATTTATAGAGTTGACCATTAACATTTAAGTAGCAAAATAAAACTATTTTACATAAATATTTGCCTTATCTGTTTTATGTGTCTACATATATATGTGTATGCATATATATATACACACACACTTGTGGTTTTATCTTTTTTTTTTTTTATTTCTCTTAGAACCATACAGACTTTTGACTGGTGTTGAATACATTGTTGGAAGGAAAAACTGTGGCATTCTAATTGAAAATGATCAGTCAATTAGTCGAAATCATGCTGTGTTAACTGCTAACTTTTCTGTAACCAACCTGGTATGTTACTAATTTTATTTCACTAGCTTAAGGAAGGGGGTTGAAATCATAAAAGATTATCTTGGTGCATGTGTAAGAGTTTGTAGGACTTTTCATGAAACTTAATTTTTTTTTTTTTTTTAATTTACAAAAGTTAAATACCTGCGTTGGGCAGTGGTACCAGTGGTATTTGTCTATTTTGATAATTGTAGTTTCTGTTCCAGTATTTTACTGTTAGTTCTAATTTAGAAATTCAGAGGAAGAACAACATACTTATTTACTTAAACATTTATTGAGTGCCTACTGTGTGTCAGTCTCTGTACCAAGTCAGGAACTAGAGCAATGAACAGATTGTCAGCTCTGCTTCAAAGAGTCTGTATAGCACAGTGAACACAGGTGTTTCCTATTTAAGATAGGTTTTCACACTTGATTTGTTTTATTAGAGTAACAGCCGTTGCTTATTCCCCACAGCTCTTTGAATGGCTTTTAGTCTGTTTTGATTGGGTGGTTGATTCGATTACAATGTTGGGTAATAAAAGTAATACAAATACATAGAAATAGCTGTGCTCATGATAATGCTGCTAGTAATAAGGAAGAAACACCATTATTTTTACTAAATACTACATATCAGCAAATGCTGGATCTGTTCAGTGATGTTTAGGTTTTGTGTCTATTCTTACAGGTATAGGAAAACATTTTTGAATACTTACTGAGTGGTAAAACACTTTAAATTGTTGATTTTTTTTTCAGAGTCAAATAGATGAAATTCCTGTATTGATAATAAAAGATAATTCTAAGTATGGAACCTTTGTTAATGAGGAAAAAATGCAAAATGGCCTTTCTCGTACTTTGAAGCCAGGGGATAGAATTACATTTGGAGTGTATGAAAGTAAATTCAGGTAAGAATTTTTAAAATTGATATTAAAAATGGACAGCTTTATTTTACACTAATCAAATTCTAAAGGACACAGAAGTCTAATTTAGATCCTGCTTAGCTCAGTGGTGAACTCTGTACCCACGTGGTCCGTGCGTCTTTGTCAGTGATAGGTAATAACCAGGATGAGAGTTTGAGTAAGGTTCCATTGCATCTTTGAACTACGTTTGTTCGATTCCACATAGGTGAGAGTATACTATAAACTCTGCAACTCCAGATTTAGGAAGCAATGACTTCATTATTTTAGTAATGAAGTTTAATAATACATAAAAATTAAAATCATATCATGTGATGTGAGCTTCAAGTTTAAAGTTCTGTAGGTTGCCATCTTTGTAATTGATAATACAACTTTATGGAACTCTTTTTTTATTTACAGAGTAGAGTATGAGCCCTTGGTTGCATGCTCTTCTTGTTTGGATGTCTCCGGGAAGATCGCTTTGAACCAAGCTATATTGAAACTCGGAGGACTTACTGTAAACAATTGGACAGAAGAATGCACTCACCTTGTCATGAAATCAGTTAAAGTTACCATTAAAGTAGGTCGAATGCCTTGTTGTTACGTTAAAATAAGTTCTGTGAGTTTAAACTTATTCATCTCCTGTACACAGTCATTTTTAAAGTCGTTTACTTTAAACTTATCAGAATTGTAGATTGGCATATGCCAGCACCATGCCTTTGTGTACCAATTAGGCGGAAATGGCTTTTAAAAAATGTATTTATTATGTGCAGCAAGCAGAAACACATAAAATTATATTCCAGATTTTGATTTAGCATTTTAAAAAATGACTTATGTTATCTGTTCACCAAGAGGTTTGTCCAGTGTGTGGTTTGTGTTTTACTGTAAGAGCGAAGCCACGCGAGATCAGCGGCCAGCCTTGAGTTCGCGCCGCGCGTGTCCTGTGAAGTCTTCCTCCTGTCTCCGTCATCCGTCTCCGTGTGCTTTCAGTTTTTATTTGGTTCAAGGCCCTAATCACAAATACTTTTTTGAGGTCTTGTAGTTTAATATTATGTGAACGTATCTTTACAATCTGGAGATTTGTAGATTGCGCGCCTTTAGAAGATGCTGACTATTCACAAGTAATACGTGTTTTGGTACGTTTTCAGATTTTGCATCTTCATCAGATTTGGTTATATCCAAAGCTAATTGAAGAAAGACTTTTGGAGGTGATTCATCTCCCGTTAAACAAGTTGATCATTTATACATAGGATTGTTTTAAGTTAACATCTATAGCAAAAAGCAAGAAATACTTAGATTCTTTTATTGGATAGAAAAATCCTTTACTATCTAATATAATTAATTAAATCAGAATGTATGTATTATAGCTAGGCAGGTATCATAGAGAAGGGCTTTCTGCTCAGATTGAACCTCAAGTCAAATTTGTATTTTGGTGGGGTTATCTAACCAAGGATCTTTTCATCTCTGTAAGTTTATGAAATTGATTTAAAAATTCAGTTGAGTATTAATTTATGCCAGCATACCCAGAGATAATAGATTCATAAATCAAAGTGCCCACCTGTTAGTTTACAGTGGGGATACACTCATCAGCTGGTCGTATTTTCTAATCTTTCTCAAATTTCGTGACTCTATCTTATTTGAGGCTTATAGCTTAATTCACTTGCTAGTTGAAGCTCCCTCCCCCATCTGTATATACTTTTTTTTGAGTTTTTACCCAATCCCAAATAGTGATTTACTTTCTTGAACAGACTTTATTCCTTTGTCATAATCTGGTGGAAAGACAGGCTGAAGAGGTCTTTTCTCTCATGTTTCTCTCTTGATACTGTCTTCGCTAGGGCAGATGTTACATTGCCTCAGTCCTAAGATATACTTTTAACATTTTAATATCTTAAAAATTAGAATACATTTTGAAATGGAAATATATTTTATTATGTTGTTCTACTCTCCCAGAGCAGTTTTTAAATTAATATTGTAATTGTTGAGTTCTAATAAGTGAATGATTATACAGGGATTTGCATACTAAACTAAGCAACGACTGAATACTGACTTCTATTTTATAGATCATGGCTTTTTTATAAATTTAGACGAGAAGAAAAAGGAATAGGACAGCCCCTTTATAGTTTATAACTTAAAACTTAAAATGAGCTAGCATGAGTACACGTATTCACATATGTTTTCTTCTTGTTAGACAATATGTGCGCTCATTTGTGGACGTCCAATTGTAAAGCCAGAATATTTTACTGAATTTCTTAAAGCAGTTCAGTCCAAGGAACAGCTTCCACAAATTGAAAGGTATGTTGTGTGTTTTAAGTAGAATAAAATATGATATACAAAGTGTGGTAGCACTGATTTCTTTTTTTTTTTTTTAGGCGAGGCAACCCTTGGTTGACCTCACAGATTGCAAGGACCTTGTCAGCTTACAATCCCTTATTTTTTTTATTTTTTACGCCTATAGCACCTGGTCTTCCTAGGTGGTCTCCCATCCAAGTATTAACCAGGCCCAACCCTGCTTAGCTTCCGAGACCAGACGGGATTGGGCTTGTTCAGGGTGGCCTGGGCCGTAGACTAGCACTGATTTTCAGGTTAATTCTGTCTTTAATGATTGTTTCAGGATCTGATGTTATAGTTCGGTTTTATTAGTGAAGTTTTTTTGTTAGCGTGTCAAGAAAGGGTCCCCAGATTCTTTGTCGGTTGTTTCTGGGTGAAGCGAATGTTGCATATGTGCCATTCTGGGCGCAGCGCACTGCTATCTGTGGCAGAATGAAGAGTGACGGTGTCAATGACAGGAAGCCGTGGATAATTTTAAAATCATATTTTAGTGTCATTGGAAAGCAGTAAGAATCTTGCATCTTTTCAGTCATATGTGTGTGATTATATATTTTTATCTGTAGTGTTGTTACATTACCATGTAGACTAATTCATAATCTGACCATTTGTATACAAGTGAAATGTTAGTTGCCTTTTATACTAAAAGGAGTGTCAGATATGGGAGAATTCTTATTAAAAGGAAGAAAGGATGAAAGATGTTTGAAGAGATATTAAAGATTTCCCCTATTTATAAATTAGAATTTTCTAGCTCTCTTTTCTTGTTGTAGATTTAACGTTAATAGTTAAATTAGTTTCCACTAGTCTCTGTGTATCTTTATAAGTAGCATGAATAGAATTTTAAAGTCGGTTACCTAGGAAACCAGAGTAACACAGTGGGTTGCATTCCATCCTGCTAGGTCTATTCTGCTTGCAGATAACTCACTCATTTGAAGTCGCGGGTCCTAGGAGTCACTACCCTGCAGTCGAGTTACAACATCCTCTTCAGTATTTTGTTGGCTGTTCTGGGTCTTTTGCCTCCATATAAACTTCAGGATCTGCCAATATCCACAAAATAACTTGCTGGTAGTTTTATTTGGATTGCGTTGAATTTACAGATCAATTTGGGAAGAACTGAAGGTGTGACAATATTGAGTCTTCCATTATCAATGAACGTTAGTAATTTTTACTGGAAGGTAGAGGCACTGAAATGCTGGTAACTCAGGAATAGCTGTAGCAGAAGATCCAATTATGTAGAAAGTTGAAACTGTAGACTGAGAGGCTTGAGAATTAACGGTTGATTTTACCTCTCTTTTTTCTTCTTTTCCCTCGTTCCCATGGATGATTAAGATGTTTTAAACCTCACTTTGGAAATTTTATTTGAAGGAATAATGGAAGTTTTAATTTTTTCAGCTTCTCCAAAGAGATGTCTAATAAAACTCAAACTTGTAGTAGTTCACAGAATTGGAATATGAACATTATTAATACGTATTTATTCCCACGCAAACACAAGATGCTAATAGAATTTGATCTCTATGGATGATGTTTCTCTCAGCCTTTGTAATTCACATAACTTGTTTGAGTCATATATATTAATTAGATCTTGTTATGATTGAGTAGCCTTGGATTATTTATTTTCAGGAAATTAAGAACAGTTCTGTTCTATACGGCACCTGTCACCATATTTCTAGAAAAGACATTTTGGGTACTTTTTGTCATTTTGTCCTAGATAAAAACTTACTTTTAAAAAATAATTTAATGTTGTTATGGAAATTAAGCCTTTTTAAATCTACACATACAGAATAGTGTATAATTAGAATGTCCTGTAATTTCTTTCCATAGTTTTTACCCCCCTATTGATGAGCCAGCTATTGGAAGTAACAATATTGACCTGTCAGGACGACAGGAGAGAAAACAGATCTTCAAAGGGAAAACATTTGTATTCCTGGATGCCAGACAGGTAATGTTATAAGCTAAATTTTCCTAAGGAAAACATTATCAACTAGGACAAATAATTACTGGTGTGAATAGTTATCAACGCATCTCGTTTTTGAGATCTTGTGTTAAAGTGCGAAGTGGAATATAGAACTGCCCGGGCCCCAGACCCTGCCCGTCGTTGGCGGGCACGATTATCATAGTCCTGACTGTTTGCGCTCTGGCTTGTTAGTTAATTTTATGTAAGCATGTAAGGGGGGCGGTCAGAAAACTTGGGTTCCAGTTCTCGGTCGCGCAGTTGGGAGACAGCGGTCGACCGTCTGTGTGCTGACCCGGGGCCTTCCGCCAGGGGGCGCGTGGCGCCGGCGCCCCTCGGCCCGCGAGCTCAGGTGGCTCCTGCCGCAGGGCCGGTGCCGCTTCCCTCTGCTCTTCCGTGCAGGTGGCTGTCGCAGGCTGCGCTCCGGAAGATAACCGTGGCCCTTTCCCTTCTCCTCTTTCCCCGCCTTAGCATAAGAAGTTAAGCCCGGCAGTGGTCCTCGGCGGAGGGGATGCCAGGCTGGTCGCGGAGGACAGCGCGGGAGACGACGGCTGCTTCTCGGCGCCCGGGACCTGTGTGGTTGACGTCGGCGGCGCGCGGCCGGGGTCCCAGACCTCAGCCTCCCACGCTGGGCCGGACCGCGCCCACGCCATCCTGGGGCTGCTGCACAGGTGCAGGCGAATGCCCCAGGGGACACAGGTGCCGGTGGGCGGTTCGAACGGCGCGACAGGCGAAGGCGTAGCTGATCACTGCTGTTAAAGGCGTTTTGTGACTAGCACTTGAAAACTTGTGACTGAGTATGCTAGAAATACAATGCCTTTGTCCGGGATAGTTTTATCTCAGTATTTTCTGCCTTTTCTTATTACTTTGATAGACTTTGCAGAATTCTCCTCTCTAACAAAGCAGTACTCTAGTTTTTTGTAGACTAAGTAGCAGGTGAGAAAGTTAAAACTCATGTAAATTTTTTTCTGAAATTGCCCAGAGCGGAAATGTGTTTGTCTCTTGATGATTATTACCCATTAAAAATGCGTATAAAATTTTTCTTCCTCTTAGACTATTATGGGAAAGTAGAAAAAACATGTCAGATAGAATAGTGTTTATAGTGGGGAGGGAGAGTTTTAAAGAGCTAAATCAAGGGTTTTTTCCTAGACTCTTTTTTGGTATTAATAATCTTAGCACTGTTGAAGCTAAAATGTATTGTCAAAACATTGAGCTTGGCAGTCTGTTGACTAAATTTCTATCACCTAGCATAAAGTAGTTGGGGCCGAGGGTACCTGTATGCTTAAAAAGCCTGTAGCTACCTTCTTGCAACATTTACTTTTCCTGTCCCAAGAGTCCTTCTAACCATGGACATGGCTTTTTTTTCTTTTATGGGTTCACTGAAGTAAAAAATAAGATTCCAGTTACTCATACCATAAACATTTCACTTAATGGAGATGTAATTACTGCTGTGAAAAAGAATATACCTTTTTTTTTTTGTTTACTAATTTTTACTAGTATTTTGATATTTTATTTTTTAAATTTGTTTGAATCTCTCTGGAAATGAACTTTTTGACTTTATCCTCTCCCATTGATTGGTATATCTATCCTTGCCCACACCGTTAGCCACACTGTCTTAATTTCTATAACTTTAGTTGGTCTCATATCTAATAGGACAGATCTCTTTGTCCTGCTCTTCTTCAGAAGCATCCTGGCTATTCTTGGCTCTTCCTTTTTTCATGCACATTTTAGAATCATCTTTTCAAAATCCTTATTGGGAATTTGATTGGAAATTCCATTGAATTCACAAATCAGTTCAGGGAGAATTAACAAGTTTTATAATTTTTCTTTAGAGATCTTAAATACCTTTTATTAGATTTATTCCTAGCACTACCTGTTCTCTGGTAGATATTATATCTATGGTAGATATAATATAAATATATGATATTGTCTCTTTAATTATATCTTCTGGTTGTTTACCGGTGTGTAGAACTTTAGTCGGCATTGCGATACCGTTCTTATATCCTGCCACCTTGCTAGACTCCCTTTTTATTATCTTTTATTTCTAATCGTTTATCTGAAGTCTTTTTTTGTAAAGTCATATCCTCTGTAGATAATAACATTTCTATCCTGTTTTTAACCCTCATGCCTCTGACACCTCCGTCTCTCTCCATTTTGTCCCCACTGGGGCCTCCAGAGCAGTGTCGGACGGGAGTGGTGCTGTTGGCCACGTGTACGTCACTGTTGACTTCGCAAGGAGTGTTTCTGCTGTTTCCCATCTAAGATGATGTACTGTCGTGTGGCTTCATTATCACACGTATTGAAAGCGTTTCAGTTTTACTTTATGTAGCCAGTCTTTGTAACTAATTTTCATAGTATATTTACAGTTTTAGAAACATTAGTAGGATAATAAAATACCGATTTGAATTGCCTGAATTATAAGTAGGTCTATGCGATCACTTGGTTATAATACTTTTTAAAATCTCTTTTTTTAGTATAATGCTATTAGAATTGTACATATAGTTGAATCGAAGTTAATGCAAACAATATATACAAAAAAGCAATGTTAAGCACCTGAAAAAGACCTTTTAAACTACTGCAGCCATTTCAGGTGTCTTACAGTAAGTGTTACAAGTGTTAAAATTTGAGGTATTGTATCTATGTAACATTATTAAATTGTATTAAATTATTTTTGTTTTATAAAATGAGTTATTATCCACATTATAGAACAATAGAAGATAGGTTCACCATAAGATTTCTTTAATAAGATTTCTTAGCACATGTCAATTTGGTAAAGTGATTTGATTTACTAAACTTAAAATCATAACATAAGTATAGATACAACTTATATGTAGTTTTTTGTACTTTTATCTCTCCCCTTCTCCCTGCTTCTTTTTTCTTTTAAGTTTTATAATAAATGTAGATTTGCTTATAAATATGAATTTTGTTGCTTATCTGGAGAATTTTAGATCTGGAAGGACCTGTATCTTTTACTCCAGCTTTTACGTTGCAGTTGAAATAACTGAGTCAGTGAAGCACGGTGGACCTGCCCATTTAAGGCTGCTTCCACACACCATGCATTTGAAATTCTCTCTGTACCATAAAATTGCTGTACTATTTTGGGGAAAAAGTCATTTGACATCATATTAATAAATATGTTAGTTGGAAGATACTGTCATACTTAAACTATTCTGTTTTTACAGGCAGGGTCTTAGACCTATTCCTGAAGCAGAAATTGGATTGGCCGTTGTTTTCATGACTACAGAGAACTACTGTGATCCTCGAAGCCAACCCAGTTCAGGTAATTACAGCATTGTTTTATTCTTTAGTAGCTTTATTTTCTAAATTGACAGTAAGCCATATGCACATTACTACATACTTGCCAGGGTGACCATTTTCACTGTCTTTTAAAACTCACCTTTTCCATTCAGTCATTTATTCATCTGACAAATATTCGTGGCTCTTGCATACCGGACACTATTTTAAGCGCCGAAGATACAGTGGTGAATAAAGTAAACAAGTTGCCTGTTATTGTAAACTTTATATTCTAAGGGTCAGGATTCAGACGGTTAACAAACAAGCAAGCAAGCAAGCAGACGCCGGTCAGTCCTGGCTGGGTCAAGTACAAAGAGGAAGCTAAAACAGGAGTGATTGGGAGAGGGCTTGTCCAAATAACTTATTTTGCTGGAATTGTGATATAATGAATATTTCCCAAAAATTCATGACTAACACTCCCAGAATTCATCCTGAGAGTCGGAAACTAAAGACCAACTTTTCAGTCTCTCAGAGACAGAACCACTCCATTATGGATACTAGACAGAGAAGCCCCACAGCCTTGAGAGAGAGCATGCACTGTACATGTGTTTTTGTTGACAGTGGATTTCTGTTCTGGTACAGAAAAAAAACAGAGGAACTGATCGGTAATTTCAGACTTAAACAACACAGCAAAACAGGTGACACAAACAGTATCGTTGCATCTGCGCAGGTAGCTCCCCTTGTCCTAGCTCCTTTGTGGGACGTTTCTCTTTTCTGTTTCTCTTTTAGAAAACTAGTTCTCAACTAGATAGATACCTCAGAAACATTTTTAATGCAAATTCACATTCTCCGTCATTGAGAACATTCTGGGGTGCAGCCGAGACATCTTGGTTTGTTTGGACTGATGTGAAGCTCGTGTTTATCACACACGTGCTCAGAACCACTGGGCTAGAAGACCTGGGAAGACCTGAGCTTGAGGGGGGCTTCTGTGTCCACCGAGAGGGCACCCTGACTGTCGCTTCAGTCCTTCCTTGTTCTCACCACACCTGCAGTTTTTCCTCTGTAGCTTCTGCTACAGCCACGTCTCACAGCCACGGCCCTATACGAACCCTCCATGGAAGGCTGGAAGGCTGTCTTATTGCCCCCAAAGTCACCTCTACAGTTAATACTTCACTGCGCCACTCGCCACCTTCCCTTTGAAACGTCCTCGCTCTCGTCATCGTCATCGTCGATCGGGGCTGCGCCGCGGCCTCCTGCCGCCCTCCTGGCACAGGCGCGTGCCCCTCGGAGCGCGTGTGCGCTGCTCACGCTCCCGCCGCCGGGCCTTGCGCGTCACGGCCCTGCTCCCCGAAGGCCGGCTGCCGACCCGCCCCTCGCGCGTCCCCGGGCACGCGTCTGCTTCGTGACGTTCTCTCAGTGGTTCTTCTCTTGCGACGCCTCCGAGTCCGAACTCCTTACCCTGTTTTCCGTTCCCCGGTGGCTGTTTTTGGCGTTCCAGTGAGAGTTCCCGCTGCCTCTGGAAAACAAGCAGCGCTTTCCACGCCCGTCGGCCACTGGATTGCACGCTCTTGCTTGTTTTGGATTCCCCGCAGCAGCAAGTCAGGCCTTGTTTGTAGTTTACATTTGCTTGATTGAACAAAGTGACACAAGATTGTCTTTTTCGGTGTAGAGCAACCAGATTTGATCCTCCACTGTTGGAAATGTATTCATGGCTGAAAGGGCCGTAGATCCTCTGCTCTGTTTTTGTTAGGAGGTGAGCCGGCTCAAGGCTGAGCAAGGTTGAGGCCTCAGAGAGAGTCCATGGCCAAGCCAGTCCTAAAATGTGGCTGTCCTGACTGCTGGGCCCGTCCCTTCCCTGCTGTGTCATTTCGCATGGAAACAGGGTCATGAGGAGTTGGGGAAACTCCATTAGAGTTAGTAATGCGACTTCTTGCACAAAGCCCTAGGTAGGTCTGTGTGGGTTCTAGTCGTACACACAGTTTGAGATTGAAGACAGTTTCAGGGGGACAGAGAATGTGTGTCTCCTTCCCTCCCTGTTCCCCCTCCTTTCCTTCCTCCTTTTGGTCCGTATTCATTCGTTCATTCATTTATTCAGTAAGTGTTTATTGAACGTTCGTTGTGCACCTGTAATGATTGAAAGCAGTTGGAGCCCAGAGGCGAGCAGGTCAGACCAGACCCGTCCCCGTGTGCCCAGCACGGCGGACGTCGCGAATAATCCCATCGTCGCAGACGCCAGCCGTTCTCGGTCCTTGGGTCCCATTTATGAATGTTCCTTCGGTGGTCGTAGACGCATCCTTAGTTGTTATCTTTGTCAAAACTCTGTGCAAGCTAAAACGAATTTCAGGGACGTGTGTGTCTCAGGAGATGCCGGTGAGGTCCTAAGGTGGTCAGTTAAGGAGAGGCCGAGTCATTTGGAAGCAGCAGCGACACTTATTAACACACCCATGTTACGAGGGCCTCACAGTGGTCAGTTGGTGTGAGTGCTCAGCAAACGTCCACTTTTAAAAATGATCCGTCCGTAGTTTAATTTCATTCACTTATTTATGTCCACCGCACACCAGACGTTGCAGAGATGAGCAAGACCCCGTCCCTGGCCCTCATCTCCCAGGACAGCCCCAGTGAGCGGGTGTCGTGAGGCGTGAGGACCGTGGTAACGGCTCACCCCACGCAGTGCTCACTTATTACGTCCCAAGCATTTTCGGAGTCGTCTCCATCTCCCCGTTCACTTTGTCCTCAACACAGCGTGCGAGGGAGGGTCATCGTGACTGCGTTCCGTAGGCGAGGAGAGGAAGGCTGGAGGGGGGAGGCGGCGGGTGACGGGGGCGTCGTGGGAGCCGCAGCGAAGCTCCCGTGCGCTGCCGCTCTGCGCGTGGGATGGGAGGTGGTCCTGCTTTCCCGTGGTCGCCGAGAAGTTTCCGTCTAAACCCGTTTCTGCATTTTTTCAAATAGCGTGTTCCTCCTAAAAAGAAAGCGTGTCGATTTTGATTTGTATAGACGGTGGGGCAGGCGTACTTTCTGCAGGGAAGAAACGTAATTTTTTCGTCTACTGCCAGCATGATTTGAGGTAGGATTGCAGCCGACCGTTTTTGTCGTCGTTGATGATGCTTCGCCGGGAGCATCTGCCGTCGCCGAGAGATGCTTTGGTTGCCACGAGCTCGTCGCAGCTGCTGACGGCTTTTCCGTGAAGCGTCGCCGGCGTCGCCGGCCAGGGGCGGCCGCGTGCTGTCTTCCCTGGTCAGGCCCCTCAGCACGACCGTCTCGCAGGGCGAGCGACCCGCGGTCGGTCTTGTGAGTTGCAGTCGTGCCATTTCTTCCTCTCGTGTGACTTACAGGCTCGAAGGCGACGGCTGCAGGGCCAAGCCTTTCCCAAGGCTTGTCAGGCAGAGGAACGCTAGTGCCCGGTGCCCCAGCGAGCGGGATGACACGCGCCGCCCGCACAGAGCCGGAGCACGCAGACACACGGTAAAGCCTCGCCGCCCGCGAGCTCGCTTTCCTTCTGTGGTGGTCCTGTGCGTCTGTCCATCATCTCCTGGGGTGAGGGTGGGAGGTAAAGATGCCGGGGCACATGATGCTTTAGCACCGGGATCAGCCAGCTTTCTCTAAGGACCAGAGAGTAAATACATTCGGCTCTTGGAGCCGTTGAGCTCTGTCACAGCCGTGGATCTCCGGTCACGGTGGCACGAGAGCAGCCATGACAGCCTGCACGACCGAGTGTGGCCCTTCTCCGGCACACGTGATGCACGGAATGGCGAGCGGGCCACGTTCGGCCTGTGGGCCGTGGTCTGTCAGCCCCCGTCTTAGGGTTTACGTTTTTCTTTGTTCCTTGCACATGTTCACAGAAGACTGTAATGAATTAGACTCTTTATTTGTGACCGGTGGAGTCAGTCTGACAGCTCTGCGCTGTAGCACTGCGTGCGTGTGCGTGCGTGTGTCGAAAGCATTCCTCTGGCAGTGCAGAGCTGAGTTCTGCTGTCGAGACCGTTGTCTGCCTGGAATAAACCACATTAGTTCATCGAGAGTGACCTAAAACGCCTCATTGTATGAGACACTGGATGATAGGAAATTGTTTTTCTGATTTTCTATATTTTTATTTTTTTGCATGGAAATCATTTAAAAATCTTCAAGTAAGATGATGTAGGATTATCACCCCGGTTCATTTGTTAGGGGTACTAAGTCGACATTCCTGGCGTGTCCGGGAGTTTGTTCGTGGTGCGGGAGGACTGCCTCGTGCCACGGGGTGCAGAGGAGACAGGGACCGTTGGTCCTTAGGGAGCACTGGCGACTCAGGAGCTACTTCTTGGGAGAGTAAAAGATACTCGCTGAATTACCGTCTACGGATCATTATGTTCTCAGGCTGTGTTATGTCAGTTCTACTTAGAAGACTTTGTTTCTAGATAAAAATCGCTGTGAACTTGATTGCCTTGCATTCTTTTATTTTGCTGCAGTATGGATTTGAGTGAAAGTCCAAAAGAAATGAAAATCTCCGGAATGGAACAAAAATCCAGAATGCCTTCGCAAGAAACATCCGCTGGGAAGGAACCGCCCCAAACCAGTTCTGATAGCAGCGCTGTCACGTCAGGTACTGTGGCGAGGAGGATCGCCGCAGCCTGCCAGCTGTCCCCCACCAAGCCCCCGGGGGGCAGCAGGGGGGCTCAGGCTTCCCAGCGGCTGCAGCCCAACTCCATCAGGAACTACTTCCAGCCGACCGCCAAGAAAAGGTGCGCTCGTTCGGGACACCTCTCCGTGCTCCGAGAAAGGCCAGGGCTTGTCGCGTGATCGTGGAGCGGCGTTTAGTCTGTGGAAAGCCGGGGCGCTTGACCTGGTTTCCCCTCCCGCGCCGAGGCCCCGCACGGACCCCCTTCCTCTCCTCTCCTGCTCCTGGCGTCGGTGGGGCCGCTGGCCCGCGTCCCCCTGCCACACCCAGGCCCCGCGCCGTCCTCGGTGGCCGCTCCCACCGCCAGGAGGACGGACGTGCCGTGGCTGTCCCCCCGGTCTGCAGAGCGCTGTTCGGGCGCTCCGTCTCGCTGCGTAGAGCCTTCGCTGCGTGTCTCCCTCTCGCCGCCGCCTTCGCCTTGCAGCCGCTGGCGCGCTCAGCAGCCGAGGTGGTCGTGAGCGCCCGCCCCGTTCCTGTAGGCTCTTCCCACGCTGGCATATTTCATCCTGACAGTCCTCGAAAGTCACCGCTGACGCACCGCCAACTCGGGCGGCTTCCGGCGGCGTGCGGCGGGGCGGCGGCGTGCGGCACCCGTGCCCGTCCCCTCGCGGCAGTGGCCTGTCCAGCTCTTTCCCCCTCTGACTTGCCCTTCGCCCTTTTTTTGAGGACTTCTTTCCTCCTGCTACTGCATTTTATACCTTGAGGACTCTACCTTCAGGATTTCATGATGTTATCACAGATAATCAATGCATTTGGCCCTAATTTATCCTCTAAGCTTCACTTCTATTTTTCCACAGTAATTTCCTGCTGTTTTCCCAAATGACGGGCCTGATCTTCTCCCCTGTGAATGAATGTGTGTTTTTTGTTTGTGGTTCACTTTGTCAGAATCTTTGACTCTTCCTCTTCTGCCTCCCCAAACCAGTAGTGTTGATTCTTACTTTCAGTGTCTTATAAATTCCTCCCTTTCCCTCTGTGCTGCTACTCTGACCACCTGACTTATTAAAATGTTGCCATTCAGCGTGAATCCAGGGAGCTCCTGGAGAGCAGAGACCTGAGCTTTTATGTCCTCCCCAGGCCTTGGTACAGTTTAGCGAGTAGTGCTCAGAGCTCGTGGAACGCACGGTGCAGTGTTGTCTGGAGAGCCCTGGGTCACGCCCACGTGCAGTGTGCAGTCTGTAGTGTGTTCTGCATTTAGTCTGTGACTTACTCTCTTGAATCCAGCTCTCAGTAACCCATCATGTTTTATTCCCACAAGTTCCTTACATTGTAAAGTAAGCCGCTGTTTCCTGGCAACAAGTTGTTTGTAGTTTTATATTTTTCTACCTCTTCTCATTGACTTGTCACTATGGCCACTTCAGCAGAGAAGATGGACATCTCCATATTGTTACGGCCATTGGGCCAATCAGTCCTCTCGGAACAGTACAGCGTAGATGAATGATTCACTGTTTTCAGATGTCTGTTCTTTTATTTCTAGTAATATTGTTAATAAAATCAAGAATATTGTGAATTAAATGGGGGAGAGGGTAAACATTGCCAAGCTCTGAAGTTGCTTAGCTGTTTACTTGTCTGTTTTTGTTTTTTTCCTCTTCTTTTTAAATCTAAGGGAAAGGGATGAAGAAAATCAAGAAACCTCATCTAAATCAGCAAGATTAGAAATGTCTTGTTCTCTTTTAGAAGAAACACAACCCACTACACTCTCAATATGGAAAAATAACGAGCAGCCTCTACCTCACCGTGAGCCCGTGGAGAGGAAACCAGATCACCTATTTACGGATAGAGACTTAAAACCCACTGTGAAAAACTCTGCCAATAAATCTCTTTCTACAGAAAAACTAAAGTCAGAAAAAAGGACCATCGATGATTTAGCCATAGAAAACGAAATATTGGAACAGTTATTCAAGGACACAAAACCAGAGCTAGAAATTGAAGCAAAAGTTCAAAAACAAGAGGAAGATAGCAACATTAGAAAACGGCCAAGATTGGATGAAGAAACAAATGGTTCTTCTAACGATGAAAGAATATCAGAATGTAACAAAACAGTTGTAAGTAACATTTTTTAATGAAAAGTATTACAAATAGAAACTTAAAATGTTAAAAATACTTAAGATATTTGTATTGATAGTGTGAACACCCATTATGTTTCCCTTGAGGAAAAAAATTTAGCATCTTCAACATATTTTTAAGTGTAAGAATTCATTGGTTGATAAGATAAATTGCTAAAAATACAATGATTCTTTGACAGTGTATAATACATGACAACAAATAAAACTGTTAGTCACGATCACTTTAATAGATTTCTGGGCTGTACTATTAATTACATCATGCATTTGGCTATGAATATCATTCTAGGAGGTACCTTAAAAGAGTAAACAAGCAAAGAAAGATAGTGAAACAGAATACTAAGTAAATTTTTAGGGTAGCATCACTAGGAATTTTTTATTCCATTTTGATCTTTAATGTTCTGTCCTGTTTTCATGGACATTGATTCTTTGTCTTGGCCACTTTGGTCTAAGAGAACTGTTCCGGCATTTCCTATCTTATGTGTTGGTAAGCTGCCTGCTGTCTGTAGACCGGTTTGCTCATTAGGTGGGAGCGCGAGATGTCATGCGATCCAGATTTCCCTGTCTGATCCCCCACAGAGGCCCGTTGGCTCTGCCGCCCACCCCCGTGACTGGACGTTAGCGCCCTGCCCCGTGGCGTGGGGACCTATGGCAGTCTTGTGCCCCTGAGGGACCTTGCGTTCCACAGCCGGGTTCACGTGCTGGCGACGTCAGGGGGTGGAGCTGTTTTGTTTTGTTCTCTGGTTCTGTAGCATAATTTGTCTTTGTCTTTATTTTACGATTTATGACCTTCTAAGTAAAAACAGTGCAAAATAAATACGTCGTGTAGACTTGAAGAGTGAATAACAATGTATGGCACACTTTCGGATATTCTAAAAGTTAAATCACTATTCTAGCACTAATTTTTTTTAGTGCAAATCTTGTTACAAAAGGATACTTTAAATGGAAGATACTTTCTAAGCACTTTTTATTTTGAGGTGATTGATTCATAAAGAAGTTAAAGGAAATTCCTATTGCCCCCCGTGGAACATTTTGCAAAATCACAGTGCAGTGTCACAGCCGGGAAACGGGCCTGGACACGGGTTCAGCCGAAGGCGGATCACTAAATATTTAATTTTCATTTCTGCCATTTTAAGAATTTGAAAGTCCTTTTTGTTTATGGATTAAAGTAATTTTGCTTAACATTTCAAGCTACAGAAGTGATCATCAGGAAAAAATATTTCTTAACCTTTTCATTTTAAAGAAAATTTGATGTAAAACAATAAAACAATATGCCCCTTTATTGTATCCGGAGGGACTGCAGTGTTAATGGGAAGTATTAGAAAGCCATATATATGATCCACTTATGTGTGGAACGGGGTCTGGACGTGTCAAGGTGAAGGGCGGTCTGGCTGCATACAAGGTGGTCTCCAGTGTATTGCTGATTAACATCTTAATTAAAGTAACTTTCTTTTTTCTTGAATTAAGGATGATTTAAAATTCACTTCTAAACATAAATCCCTTAACACTGTTTGTTTTTATTTTTAACGGTGAAAGTAGTACGTAATGTAGACATGTAGGAAAAAATAACTATTTGTTGATAATCCTACTGTCCGCAGATAACTATAGTTAATATTTCAATATTTATTTTTTAAAATCATATGCAAACTTGGAATCCACTGTTAATGCACTTTTATGGCCACTTTTCTCGCTCCGCTCATTTCTGATACTAAGTATTCCTTGAGTAAAGCTCTGAGCAGATTACTCCCAGTTCTTCACACTCATGACTAATCACACGACAGTGTGTTTTCTCCATGTATTTCTGTTCCCATCTTATAGTTTCTCTAGGAAAATACTTGAAAGTTAAACAACTGGGTCTGGAGTGTGAATATTTCTTAAGATTTTCGGAAAGGGTACCATTTTATAACTCCTATGAACAATATTTTTTTTTTTTTTTTTAGCAAGAACATGAAATTGGGAAGAAATGTGAGGTCAAGAAAGAATTACTGTGGTCAACTAAAGAAGAACCATCTGTGAGGAAATTTTTATTTTATTTAATTTTTATAAAGATTTGACTTATTTGGACCATTATCTCATCAATTTCTGTCAGTTTATATTCTTAGGATTAATTATTTCTCTTTCTGCATCTTACTTTCATAATTATGCCTCTTCTGGATACGGATAGATCATTTTATAGCTTTGCTGGGTGTGGAGAAATGCCCGAGTGTGATTCCCTGCCCGCTACTCCCTAGATAAGTGACCTGGAGCAAGTCATCATCACATTTATGAACCTCAGGTCCTTCGTTCATGAAATCAGATTGACGGTTTCCAGCAGGGTTGTCGTTTATGTCAAGCAGAGTAATAGATGGAGAAATTTTCCAAACTCGAAAACACAGTACAAAATTATTAGGCCATAGTTATTTTATTAGAGTTTCTGATTATAGTCTGTCACTATCAGACAAAACTTTTCTTTTGACTTTTCCCTTTTTTCTTCCCTCCCTGTCTTTATGTTAGTCCTGGCAGCACCTTCCATATGAACATATAGTAAAGCAGTTTCAAAATGTAGGTGAGCCTTGAGCTGCTGCAGCAGGGCTGGGTGTGACTAGTTAGTAGCAAATGACATAAAGACTCTCATTCAGTTGCAGGAAGGAATCTTTAGGCTCACTTAATAACCGTTAATCTGGAATAAAGTGGCTTTCAGTTAATGAGGTATTGTGTCCAAAATTAATTATTGACTTTTCTAAGATGTCAGAAATAATAAAAAATATAAATTACTGAAAATCCAAGAAAGCTTAAATATAGGAGATGAGAAAACTTAAATATAGAATGGAGTGTATGTGTGTGATTTTAATGAAAAGAAGTAGACACTACTGAGATTTCTTGCCAAGAAAATATGTGTAAAAAGATGAATTGTTTACTGAGATTATATTTATTCAAATAGATTACTAAATTAAAAATAATATAAGGTGTTTAGCCTTCTAACACACATTAGTATGATGTAAATGTTTCTGAAGTTAAGGGAGCACTTGAATAAATAGCTTTCTGGTTTTGAAGTAGGTGTGATTTGATTCTAAATTCGGGTGCCAGGAATAAACTTCGTTAACTGTTTTTTTCAGAGTATTTGAACTTTTTTCTGTAGACCTCTTAATGACAAATAATTTCCTTTTCCCTGTTATTTCTCCTTTTCATTCCTCCATCTTCACCCCGTTCCAGAGCAGCGACAGGCTCCAGGAGGGTGGCGAGCCGCCCCCAGCGAGGGTGTTGCTGACTGAGTTCAGGTCGCTGGTGGTGGGCGACTCGGCCTCCCGGAGTACCGCCGGCCTAAGCGGCGACTACGGGCAGATGAAGAATTTCAAGAAATTCAGAAAGGTGTGTGTGCCCTTAACCAAAACGTAGCAGGAGGGCAGCGTCTGCAATAGTGTCGCTAAATGGTGAGAAAAGCAGGTCGTGTTGAAAACTGGTGCTGTTTCTTCTGCTTAAAACATTACAAAGTTGCTCTGGGAAGGACGTGAACTGACAGCGAGTGTGTGGGACACGTAGAATGAAACAGACTTCGCGAAGCCTGCATTCCTTAGAGTGTGTTTGCCTGGTCCTGGTTTTCTCACCTTAAGCCACAGGCAGCTGGCAGCATGAGGAGGGCCCTCTCAGTCTGATACTGATGTGTGAACAGATGTGTTGAAAACAACTGAGCGCGTTCAGTGGTGAACACCAGGCATGTTGTTATCGCGTGTGTGTGGATATAAAACAGTCTAAACACGTGCACTGAGTATAATGCACCAGGCGTGCAAGTACACACGTGTGGGTGTGAACAGTTCAGGTACGTGCGCTGAGTGTTGCTGTGGCGCCGAGTGTCAGCGTGGTTAAAGAATGTTTCTCGTTGAAGAGTGGAAGATGGGAACGGCTCCACCCGCGTGGCGCCCACCTGCTCTTTCCCACCCTGCAGCTGAGGCTCGCGACAGCGCAGGAGCATCCTTATTGTGCGGTCACTTCATGTTCCGCTTTGTATTACAAAAGAGCGTCGTTGATTCCAAATTCAAAAGACCGTGCTGCTTTTTCGTTAATGAAGTTTACCGAAGGAAAAGTGGAGCTCTCCGCCGCGTGGAGTGGAGGGGTGTGAGGCAGCACAGACTTCTGGAAGTAGTTCGGAAAAATATAACGTCCTCAAAAATATTAATGTCCTTGACCAAGGAGTATTTTTGAGAATGTAAAAGAAATTCGACCCAAAATTTGTCGGGAAAGATGTTTCATTGTATTGCCTCTAATGAAAGGATTTGTCTGAGTTTTTCTCTGTGTACCCTAATCAATGACATGGCTGTTGGTACTCTTAAAATACTGCTTACTGATGAAAAGTAATTTAACATTCCTTTTCCACTTCGTATATTGAAATTTTAAAAGTGCATCCCATAAATATTAAGGATTTATTACTTACTCCCTAAATATATTACCAGTGTGCTTGATACGCATTTTCACATTTTTTAGCACTTCTTTATTTTAAACAAAGTGTCAAAAGTATAAACCGTTGCTGTCTCCAGCATCTCTTGCTAGGGATATATAAATTGGAAAGTTTCGAATACTTAAATTTTCTTGAGTACTAGAAAGACCTAAACTTTGAAATCTTTAGAACACAGTATAATACTTTAAATTATAATGTGTGTGTGTTCACCTTGAGTTGCTTTAATTGGTAGATGATGAGCTAAGGTCATTTTTGAATAAAACCTCCTCATTAAAATTTTAAATTTTCTTAGTACACAAATCCCAGTTACACATCTAAATCTGGGTGTGGCGATAGCCAAAAAATAGGGCAGAAATATATGGATCTAACCCAGTTTCTGCTCTGTCTCACTCACGTTCATTTACGGGCTATAAATCTTTGGCACTTGCTTTTTATATGAGTTACATTCTTTGCTTTTTTAAAGCTTTAAAAAGATGATTGTCATAATTTCTTAATGCATGTAGCCTCACCACTCGTGTTACTCAGCAGGTCACGTTTCCTGGAGCTGGAAGGCTCCCACAGATCATCGGGGGGTCAGATCTCATAGCTCATCACACTCGGAAGAACACAGAGCTGGAAGATTGGCTACGGCAGGAGCTGGAGGTGAGTGGGCCTGAGGCCCGGGAACTTTTTTGGTCTTGGTCCCTTATGGTTTCCTTAGAGTACATTCTTTTTAAAACCAAACTTAAGTGACCTGAGGTCATTCATTCAGGAAAATTCCTGAGTTACAGAGCGTTAAGATTGATTTGCACCTTTCTATAAGACTTCTTTAAGGGACTAAAACAAATGAGTTAAGTTTACATCCTAATGTAAAGGGGGTAGAAGACACTTAACCCTCCAAAATTTAAAAGAAAACTAAAAGATAGCAATTAAATGGATGGTCATACAGTCACGTGGAGGGTATTACGAATATATCAGTTAATATAGGGGAAAGGACTGGGCTTTCTAGATCTGAGAATTGTCTTTCAACCGTTCTGAGAATTTCTCTTTTCTTGAATATTACCTTTTTCCTGTTTTCTCTAGTATCTTTTCCTTTTTTTTTTTTAATTTAAAAATTACTGTTTTCCGTAGCAGCTACCCCATTTTACATAACCACTAACAGTGCAAAAGGGTTTCAGTTTCTCCATGTCCTCTCAAACACTTGTTGTTTCCTGTTCTTTTGATGGTAGACATCTAATGAGTGTGAGAGTATCTCATTCGATTTGCATTTCCCTAACGATTAATGATGTTGAGCATCTTCTCATACGCTTGTTGGCCATTCGTGTGTCTTCTTTGGAGAAACATCTATTCAAGTCCTTTGGCCAGTTTTAATCAGAGTGTCGAACCGTAAGAGTTCTGTGTATAGTCTGGGTTTTAACTCCTTACCCGACGTGTGACTTGCAGATGCGCTGTCCCGTTCTCCGGGTTGCCCGTTCACGCTGCCGAATGTATATTTCGGTATACAGACATTTTAAATTTTCATATAATTCAATCTATCTGTTTTGTTTCTTTTGTTGCCTGTGTTTTGGTGTTATATGATCCAAGAAGTCATTGCCAAACCTAATGTCAGAAAGCGTTTCCCTTGCATTTTTTTTCTAAGAGTTTTATAGTTTTGGCTCTTACATTAGATCCTTGATCTATTTCGAGTTAATTTTTCTATGTGGTTTTAGGATAGGTCTAATGTCATTCTCTGCGGTTACACTTTTACAGTTCGGTTTCGTGCCCTGCGATCGCTCCATCGTGAAGGCGGGCGGGGGCGGGACGTTAGTCGGTTACATTGTCGTCGGCTGCCCGCTGAGCGAGGCTTGCCTCATTCCTCCTTCCGTGGGCAGTCGTTGCTGCTCTGTCTCCTTTTCCCCCAGAGTCTTTCTAAGTTTTAAGAACTTAGAAAGAACTTAGATGCTATTTTACTTACTGTTTTTACTAAGGTATATAAAATAAAGCTGATTTTTCCTGTCTTACAACTTTAAGATGAGCTTCCCCTACCAGGAGGCTTTGAGAATATTCGGGATAGTAAGACCGTCAGCAGCTTTTCTGACAGCTGCTGTGTGAGAAGCACACGTCTTCCGTTTTACCTGGAGAGCTGCTCAGGTCGCAGGTGGGGTGTGTGTCGCCCTCAACTCCGTGGTCAGTGTGTGACTTCAGAACACTGAGGGTGCGTTTAGTGAAAGGGTTCTGCTGGCAGAATGTTTAAAAACTCAGCCTCTCAAATGGTCGCCTTTGAGAGGAGGTTGGCTGGGGAAAGTCGTGTGATTAGAGGACTTTGCAGTAATCGTGTGCGTGACGACAGAGAGAGTTGTTGGATGCGCAAGAACTCTGAGCCTGGTGGCCTGGGTGCGGACATCTCAGAGGCGACTGACCACCCAGTGTGGCAGTTCACTAACCGTGTGTGCATCGTTGAGCAAATGTTTGAAATTATGTTGGTTTTACAGGTGCAAAATCAACAAGCAAAAGAGGAGTCTCTCGCTGATGACCTCTTTAGGTAAAGTTTGATTTCGGCTTTCTCATGAATCTTAAAAATCAGTTTTTAAAATTAGTGTATAAAAATATCAGTATATAAAAATCAGTGTATAAAAATCAGTTTTATTCGTAGAGATGAAATATTTTTTTCCGTCCTTAGAAATATACACCTGGTCCCTTCCCCTAAAGGGTATGTGGTTTTTCACTGTGTATTTCTTTTTACTCCTCGAGCACATCCTCCTTGGGCTCGCCACACACAGCATGGTGGTGTGGGGTGGACTCAGCGGGCCGTGCCACAGGACGCGGAAAATCGGCATGGGGCATTCAGGCAAAGAAGCTTCTCGAGCTGGGTGAATTTGATGGATAAATTCATGAGATTTTCAGCTTTTAGTAGAATTAGGACTGAATGGTTTCGAATTAAGACAAGTAACATACCAGACCATTTGTTTAGTTTTAACTGGCACATGCATAAAAACAAAAGGCTGGATTAGGGTTTCAAAGCAGGTTCTTGTGGGAGGTTTAGTGAAATTAAAATGAGTAATTATAATTCAATTCTGATTTAACTTATTTTCAGCATTCTTACAGGCCCAGCCCAACGAACCTTGTAATTGTTAGTTCTCAAATATTGTAAAATATTTTACTATAGATTGATAGGGGACAATAGCATTTTCCCAGACTTAAAGGCCAAATAAAGAAGGAACTATGTTTTTTAGTCTGTTTTGCAGCTAATTTGGTTCTTTAATTTTATCATTGACAGTATGAATCGGTCAAAATGTTGATAGTGCTGATTTTTCACTTGATTTTAGCCAAAAGGCCGAGAAGCAATGATTTTTCATAACTAGTCAAATGAGAACATCTGGTTGCCCACTTACATTTGTCGAATTGCTATAGGAGAAAATTTTGTAATTATAGTTTAGGTTCATTGTGCTTTTTTGTGCAAATGGTATATGTTAATTGGGACTGTGGGGGTTGGATGAGTTGGGGGGGGACAACTATTTGAAGCCACACTGGAAGAAGTATAGATACATATTTTTAAACTGTTGTTCTTGTTTATTATTTTAATGCCTTTATAGGATTCTTTTTGTTGATATTTTACTAGTCATCAAAGCAACATCAAAAGGATAAGTGAAAGTAAAAATGTCAGTGCTTAATATCTGATTCTAAGGACAAACTTGGGATTCTCATTCTGTTTGCTAAAGTGTGACTGTGTATTTTGAAAAGTGAAATGCTATCATTTTTCTAGATATCATTTATCCCCATTTCTTTCTTTGCAGATACAATCCTAATATAAAAAGGAGAAGATAATTGAGGATTTTATAAGGAAGCCACGGGAAAACATTTTCTATCAAGCATTTACTTCCTTTTTTCTCTGGGATACATGCATATCGTATATAGAGTGAATTTAAGTTACAAATATGCCATGGCCTAAATTTGTTAAATAAAATACACAAAACTCCATTTCTTTTGTGTGTGACAGTAGTATGGTTTGTTCCGTTTTCAGTCTTTGTCATCTCATCTCTTACGGTAATTTTTTTTCATTTTTAAATTTGGTTTTATTTATTGAGTAGTTAGTAATCACAGTTCAAAATATAAAAGGGTAAAAAATTAAAGTATAAAAGGGTAAAGAATTAAAAAGTCTCCCTTCCACCACTGTCCTAGCTATGCTTTCCCTCTCCTCAGAAAAAATTCATGATGTTCATTTCTTACAAGTCTTTCCAGAGATTTTTAATGCCTATTCAGTAATTTTCTACAGAAACAGCATAAACGCATACAGTGTTCTGCACCTTGCCACTTACCCCATACATTAGAATTATGGTAAAGTTTTTTTTATCACCCTAAGGACTGGTGCGTTATGTCCTAGGAAGCAGAACGCGTTTTCGATACTGACTGAAAGGTTCCGAGGCTCTGCCTCCCAAACAAGCTCACATTTAGCTGGTCAGAAACAGCATAGTATGAAGAATTATCCATAAATTAATTTGTACCGTTGCTATTGTGGATCAATCCAACGAGAGGACTATAAATATGCAACCAACCCAGGAACCTAAATATATAGAGCGAACATTAAGACTTGAATGAAGAAATTGACGGCAACACAATAATAGTAGGGAACATTTCATTGCCTCTACTGGCTTTATAGCAACACCTTTTAAATTTTTTTAGTAGTTGATATAAGGATATATAGTCTTACCGCAGTCCAAGTAAATAACATACCACTTCCTGTATAATGCAAACATCTGTGTGTATTCCAGTTTATCATTATTTACGCTATAATTATATATTTTACTTCTACACGTCCTAAATCTTAGTTTTTAAATTTGTTTTCAATTGTTTCTGGTTAAACATTATTTTCCTTTCAATAGCCAATTGGATTTTAAATTTAAGGAATTAGAAAAATAATTCTTATCGTCTCTGGCTCTCTTTCCTTCACATAGACGTGTGTCTCATCATATTATGATGTGAGAACTTCCTTTGACATTTCTTGTACTTCAGGTCTCCTGTCATCCGTTTTTCTCAGCTTTCATTAACCTTAAAGGATATTTTCACTGGATACAGTTTTAGTTTGAGAGCTTTTTTACTTAAGGACTTTAAAGAGACATTGTTCCATTGTCGTCTGTTACATTTTTTGGGGGGTCAGTTATTCTTATTTTAGTTCCGTTACTTTTTTTCCTGTGCTTAAAATTTCTCATCTTTGTTTTTCAGCAGTTCGATTGTGGAGTGCATAGGTGTGGTTTCCTTTTTTATTTATCCTGTTTGCAGTTTGAGTTTCTTGGATATGTATTTCAAAATCAAATTCAGAAAATTCTTAACTTTTATTTCTCCATGTGTATTTTTCTGCCGCAGTCTCTCTTGTTTTTGGATTCTAGTTACACATGTTATTTATTTCATGTCATTCAGTTTGGTTATTATTTTCAATCCTTTTACCTCTGTACTTCAGTTTGGATAGTTTCTATGATTACCTTGTCCGCAAGTCCATTGATCTTTACTCTGGCAATGTCCTGTATGTTTCTACACTTCCCTAGTGAATTTTTCATCTAAGGATGTATTTTTCAGCTGTAGAATGTTTACTAGTTTACCTTTCTTCAGTCACCACCTATTCACTCACTGTTAATCTCTCCCTTTAATATTTTTAACAGATTTATAACCTCTGTAACCTTTAAAAGTTTGTCTACTGTTTCTAACATCTGTGTCTACTCTGGATCTGTTTTAACTTTTTTTTTCCTCCTGGTTATGTCACATTTTCTTAACTCCTAATAATCTTTTTGTTATGTTGGTGACCATGGATGCTGTGATTTCGCAGAGTGTGGATTTTGCTGTCTTCTTAGATCGTCAGTTTTGTGCTGACAGGCAATTTACTGGCAGATCAGCTTGATCCTGCTGATGCTTAGTGTTAGGCTAACATGGATTTAGAGTAGACACATTCCCAAGGCCTGACCTTTCTGGGTCTCAGTTACATGTCTGGGTGTTCGGCAAGGTCTTGCTACTCTGGGCGGAACTCCAGCGTCTCACACACTGTGCACCTCCACAGTGTCCCTTCAGCCTCTTCCCATAGCTGCTGGTCTCTGCCGGGCCGTTTGAGTTGTCAGATTGAAGGAAATCATGACGCAGATTTCCAGAGCTGCTTCCCAGGGCAGCTCCGTCCTCTGGCGCCCCGCTCATCGGACTCCAGCAGGACCCTGAACTGTGGCGTTTTCCACCCGGACACCCCCACTTCCGGTGTTTGGAAAGTGGCCTCAGGCAGGAAGTCAGGATGATTGTAGACCCAATTCTCACTTCTTCTCTTAAATATCAGTTCAGGGCTTCTGTCCATTGTGTGAAAACATTGCTTTACGTTTTTTCCCCCCAACATTTATTACAGTAAAGGGTAAGTTCAATTCCCATTACTCTACCATAACTGATACTAGTAGGCTCCCCTTTTAATTTTAAATTTGAAGGTTATCTTTAGTTCTTTTTATGGTTTATCAGTTCCTTTTTTGCCTTGCTTCCTCCCCAAAGACACCATTTTTCTTGACTAGCCTGGCAGTGGGGAGGGGAACATTCAAAACCAGCAGCAGATCCGTTTAATCCTTACTCCACACTCTTTACCAGGTTCGGTTTAGCAGCCCTGGTCCCCTTTTCACCCCTAGGAATTTACAGTGTAGTTTTTTTTAAGACTATGATGTGGTCTGATCAAAGTGGCTTATGCAGAAAGCAGCCCTGTAAATTAGATTTTTTAAATGACCTTTCCATTCAGTCTAGTTTTGTTTCATTCTGGGTATCTCGGTGTTCCAGAGGCTGGGACTTCAGTGCTCTCATTTAATAGCAGGATTTATTTAGAATTTCTCACCATTTTCCATTGACTACATAATGTTTTCAAATACCTTTCAGCCTGATTTTTTAAATTAACTAGAATTTGATTGCATGGAAACACATTACGTGATAAAACTTACGAGGTTTTCAAAAAAGTAAAGTTGAACTAAGTTCACATACTCAGACTGCCTAAAACACATAGAGGTGGCTTAAATCTTATTTTTATTGCACTATTTTGAAAATCCTGAAGAGATTCTTCTGCCTTTTAAACATTCTTTCAAGAGCTAAGACTTCTGAAAGATGGAGAGATGCCCACATCGTGGTCTGACAAGTCAGCTCTGTATCAACCAATTTAGGAGTACAAGAGTATAGGAAAATGCTTTAATGTTATATGCAGCACAGGACAGCTAGCTTTGAGAAGTAATTGAGGAGTGGGAAGGTTGCTGAAGATGAAATTTTTCACCAGGTTTATTTAGGGCCTTAAGCTTTATTTTCCCTGAAGTCTTTTTTTTTTTTTTTTTTTTTTGGTGAATAATCTCATTACATAAATGCTATTGGATGGGTAAGAGCAAACTTTTGAGACACAGGGGATGTCAACAGTTGTCATTCCCTAGCCTAGAAACCATCTTCATAATGATGTCATTTTCCGTTTAAAGGTGACATTAAGAAAAAACATCCAGTCCAGCTCATTCGGAGATCAAAAGAACAGGCAAGCAAAGATGCTCAGTGCAGTGTAGTCAGAGGGTGTTACACTGTTTTCAGTAGGTGTGAAATTAACCTGAAAAAAGTTAACATTATAATAAACTAAAACTGAATCATATCATTTCTAAAATTGTTAAACTTAACCAGACATGACAGTCATCAAGAATATAAAAACTGATCAGTTTATCTGAAACAGCTAGTTGTAGAGGCAAGGATATTCTAAACAATTCTATTTTAAGGGGAATTATCCTCTAAACATAAAACTGCAAAAAGCTGGACAGAAAAATATGTACACTTTAGTCTATTCTTTAATACTAAGAAAAAAGAGAATTAGATGTTCAAAGACACATTCCGGATGAAATAAATTCTACCAAGAGAGCGAGCAAGAAAGCGAGAGAATGAGAAACTCAGTTTGCCATGGAGAACTTCAGGAAAGTTTTCTAACTAAAAGTTCTGAGGATCTGTATGAACATACAGATATTAAGTGTATCTAAATAAGTATAATCAAGATAGAGCATATAGTTCAAAAAATAACCATAGAATGAGATGCTGTGTCATCTGTAACAAATTTCCGACTAAGCTTGGGAATGGAAATGTTTTAACCTTATTTTCAGTATTAATCTTTACTAATTCTGGCAATACCCAAATAGTATTACAATATTAGAAGTACTTATGCCCCCAAACCTTAGTTTCAGTGACAGAAATGAACTCAGTGTTCACAAAGAGATGGGTAGTTCCAGTCACATTTATTGATTTGCAAGTAATATTAAGTGTTATGCTAATTAAGTAGAGAATAAATCTCCAGAAAATATCTTGGCAAGCTCCTGGCTATCTAAGTGTTTGCCAACATTACTGGACCATTTTTAAAATATTAGAAGCTAAGAATATGAAGTATCCGTCAAGCTTTCAGCAATAAAAAAATATTTCAAAAGATCATATTTAGTAATAAGTTAGATTTATACAATTGGTAATTTCAAAATAAATAAAACCTGAGTTAAGCGCCTCTGCCCCCACCCCACCTCCAGCATAGTACGTCGCCTCCCATTTCCTTTTAGAGCAGTGTGCCTCCTGCTCAAACAGCACACCTCTCCCTCGAGGATCTCGTTGAGACGTGGCTTCTGGTTCAGCACGTCTGTGGTGGGGTCTGAGAGTCTACACTTGTAACAACTACAGATGAAGCAGAGGCTGGTCTGTGGACCGGCCTTCGAGGAGCAAGGCGACCCAATACGTAGTAAGGACAATTTCCGGCCTAATGACTGTGTGGTTTTATAGGTTTAGGCTGTAATATTTTGGAATCAATCATAACAAATAACCAAAAATGATCACAAAAAGTACCTCGTGGAAGAAAAGAATGTTTTAGTTAAGTGAGCATAAAGTATACCAAATCGGCAGTGTTTCCATTTGGCTGACAGCAACACCTCGATACGTTACAGTATAAATCAGAACACCAAGTCCTTGTAACTTTAAAAAATAATTAGTACAGCTTGAAGCTCTCTTCCCGTTAATTCAAGTCCAGAAACTTCAATCCAGTACACTGCAAAAACACTATTAAAAATCTTTAATGGTGACCTGTCCACGTAAATGACTTGTAAAGCTGCTTTAAGCGACCCCGTCTCCTCCTCTTTCAACAAATAAATGCTTTTTCTTCTGTCTTGTAGCTAAACAGCGTGTAACACCCAGTGCCCCTCCCTTCAAAAATCGAACAAAATTGTCACCGACTAAAGGACCCAATGCGAAGAGGTGTGCTTCTTGAACACACTCGTAGGTATACGGGTCTATCTCCACAGGGTTCCCCTTACACGTGATTGGCTGGCTTGAGTTATGGCCCAGGTAGCAGCCTTGCTCCTTCAGAAAAGACAGGTTGGGATGGGAACCTATCAGCACTACTGCTGCCGACAGCTTAAATATCTTCTTCAATCCAGAGACGCTCTGAAGAATGCATTTCATGTCCGGCTTAAAGGAAAGCACATGGTGCTCAGGAAAACTGGTGTAGTCAGACGAGAGATCCGAATCTGCAGAGTAGGACTGAGTACACATCATGTGATAGACTTTGTGGTATTCGGGATAAAGCTTTTTGGGAAGCTGCTTGAAAATTAAACTCGGGTCCGTTACCCGTCTGCGAAATGCGTGCATCACGGGGATGTTGCTGTTGTAAGCGCACAGCACCGCGTCCGCCGCGGTCAGCCCGGAACCCACAATCAGCACGGGGTCCACCCTGCCGCGCAACTTGCCTTTGCTCACGGCCGCTCCGAATTCAGGCACCGAGTGGAACACGAAGGGGAAGTCTTCGCCTTCCACGTGCAGGTGCGCGGGGCAGTCCAGCGTTCCGGTCGCCAGCGCGACGTTCTCGGCGAAGAGACAGAACGGAGCGTGGGAGCCGTCTGCGCCTCGCTGGTAGCCCCGGATCTCCCAGTTTCTCCTGGTGAACTTCGACGTCTCGATCTGCAGATGCTGCGCCGCGACGCCTCTGTCCGGGCCGTCGCTGCCGTCCGGGTCTCTGCGGAGTCTTGACACGGACGTGATGTGCGTGTTCTCCCTGAAGTTCTTCTGCAGACCCATGGCTTTCACGTAGTGTTTGTAGTAGCGAGCCACCTCCTCCGGCAAAACCCGGTCCGCTTGGAGGTTCCTAGCCGAGGAGAAGGGAAGACACCCGTGAGGGCAGGTTTCTGCCGCTGCATCTAGGGAGCGCTACAGCTTTTTAATTCCCCCGAACTGTCTTAGCTCTGAATTATCCCAACAGTTCAAGGAAAGTGAGTTTTTCTCTTTAGTTAAACAGGGGAAGCCCCATGAGGGTGGAGACTGTGTTTAACGCATCTTTGTTTCTCTCATGTCTTACATAGTAGCCGTTCGGATTAGCTGCCTCTTATTTAATAAGCTTTTATTAAATAACGGTATTTAAATATGGATATGTGAAAATTAAACTACTTTATAGTCTCACAAATGTAATTACCTGTAACTACGTACAGACAAAATTATTTAGGTCAGAATTGTTGAGATATTACAGGTCCAACTACAATACATACACTTCGTAAAGATACTGTGTATCTCTTGACAGTTTTTAACAAGTTGCTTTCTACTTTCTTAATGATCAAAAATAAGTTCTGCTAAACCGTTTTACATCTAAGTACATAAAATACAACATTTCTGTGTCCTTACTCATGAAGAGATTATGCGTCTTATAAATATGTGCATTAATATATTTTTCATTTTCCACTTGAATTTTAAAACAATGGGCATTAGCACCCCCTCTAAACACTGTGCCCCAATGAGAAATAAGCAACAGGAAAAACATACCAAATCATTTCACATATTTGAAAGAACATAAAAATTTTTCTTCTTTAGTGACTATAATAGTTAAGATTTAGAACGTATGAACTTTCAGTTTTTTACAGAAACCGTATGTAGCAGTTACAACCACTATTATCTCCACCATTTCACATACCAGGAAACTGATGAGCGAGTTTATGTGACCAGGGTCCCAACGTCAGAAGTTACGGAGTCAGGATTCAAACCTTGCCCATCTCTAGAGATCTAAGAGTCTTCTCTTAACGCTACACAAAGGGTAGGAACTAAAGGTAATGCTTATCAAGAGATTCCTTTTATATATTCTAGACACAATCTCCCCAATTTAGAAGGATGAACTCTTCTGGTACATAAAGCATAAAGCTTTCCTTTCTTACCCACATCTCAGAGGGTTGACTATTGGGCAATTTCGCTTGCTTGCTTATGAAATCAAGAACTTGTCCAACTTGCCTGATTTTGTAACTTTACATTTCAAACCCATATAAAAGACCTTTTTAAAAAACCCAAAAGCAATACTGGAGAGACGTAATCTCAATCTCCCCGTGCTGGTCTGAATCCGCTCTCCTGAACTCTCCTCGAGGGAAATGGCTGTGGATCAGCGTGGCTTGTTGACACGCGTTCTGTGCGGCAGGAAGTCACGGTCTGGATGCTGCCGCCCTGTCCTGACAAACGCTACGCGACCTGCTGCCATTTACCATTTCTATACACAGCCAAGATAGGGGAGGTTCTGTGTGTTAGTGACTCCTATCTGGTTTCCTGTTTACTATACTTGAAAATGATAGGGCTTTTCAGATTTCTCTTTTGAAACTTTGAGCTCTTTCTCCCAAAGTAGATAAACACCTTCCAAGTTGAGATTTTTCTGTTACTCCTGCTTTCTCATTAAGTATTGACCTCTATATCCAAGGGGCGAATCACATCAGAGATTCTAGCTTATTCCGTCATTCTCAATTATTAATCATACACACCCTTCTACTCTGAAAGTCAAGCACTTTAGCTATGTATACGAGGTCTACACACATGAAGTTCTCTGTAAACGTGGAAAGGGTAGGTGGGTGGATGAGAAAGTAACGAAACAGTGGTTTAACAGGACGGAGTAAATCCATCATCAGAGGCACAGAGGAACCCAGTCTCCGTACAAGCCCTCATTCACCTCTGTGCTTCATTTACGACGTCTCTGCGTGGGGACTGGCTTAATCACGCTGCAGAGAGGCTTTTTATTTGGCAGACATAGTCATTTATGTTATTCATCTAAGACAGGATCACAAATATTTTGAAATTTGCTGACACTCTTCCCATTGTACACCAAAGAATTTTAATAGTTTGGTCTTTACCTCCGTTTACTAGACATCCAGTCTTTAAATTTAAGTCCAGGTAGCTCCATCCAATTCCCAAAGCTGATTGTCAACATGGAGCCTTCCATATTCTATTTGAATACAAAATGTACAATCAAAAAACACACTTAAGCAGTGAACATGGATTCTTTTTTGAATCAAACCTATCTCATTTACTAAGAGTCTGGATAAGTCGAGCTCAAAGACCTAAACAGTTGTGTAAATTACCTCTCAAAAGTCTATCCCAGTAAACTTTCAAATATTACTTTCATCATTTAGTGTATCTATACTTCTTTCATATAGTTATACATTTATAAAACAAATTTACATTACCCAATACCTACACAATGTTGATAGCTTTGCCTATAATCAACATGACAATTAAGATGTAGACTTTCACGTTAGAGAAACAAATCAATATTTTCACTTTTAAACAAAAGGAAAAATGTTCATTGATTTCCATGCTTCGGATGCCTTCCCATCTTAACATTAGTAGCCTTTTAGTGGCAGCAGAACTGCCCCACCCCGTCGACTACAGTGGTGAAGTCCACGCTGGTCTGGCCACAGTGCGCATCTCCTAGAACGAGGCAAAGCACGGGGCGCCCGGCGGAGCCCCGACTCCCGCCCAGAGCCACCTGCGCGGAAGCGAGCCCTTCCCCTTCCGCGTCCGGCTCGCTTCTGCGCTGCTCAGCACCAGGGAAGCCCAAGGGCCAGCAGCACCTGCCCCAGGGACAGGTGCTCTCTTTCAGCCAGCTTTCTCTCTCTCAACTCTTGCCCTGTTTCTGTATGGCCCGGCACTGGGAACAGGACTTCTTACTGGCCAGCATCACAGAACACTTCCTATGTGCTAGGCCTTACGGAGCTTATTATTCACAGTGGTCACAGACCACAGGCAGAGGACGCAGCAAGCTGCCACTGCTCTGAGGCAGGCTGGGCCTGATCCTAGGATCGGGGCTACGATGGGAAACTGGGATCATCAGAAGGGGAGCTGTTAATCTGTTACGGATCAGAAGTTATCTGGAGCCACAAGCATCTCATCCGGGAAGCCCGAGCACCTACATGACAGCTCATGCAGGAAGGAAATGGCAGGACCTGGATGATGAAGCGGATTAGTTTGAAGCAGCTGAGTTTGAGAGCGCCTGTGGAATCACTGAAGAAACGCATGTAGTGGCTACAAGACAGGCAGCCTGGGCCGGAGACTCCGGCTTTGGAACCCAGCGGCACTCACATGCAAGTCACCGAAGTGTGAGACAACTCAGGGACAAGAAAAAGTTAAAGACCTTGGCTTGGGACGGAGCAGAGTACAGAAGCACAGTTTTAAAGAAGCAGTGTCCATAGGGTACCTGAGAGTGACCGAACAGGAAGCAAAACAAAGACGAAGGAGAATCTAAGAGTGGCAATCAACACTGTCACATGTTTCAGAGGTCAGGAAAGATAAAATTTGAGACTCTGTCAAGCTGAGCAAAAGGGAAGTTACTGACCTTCAAAAAGAGAAGTTCCAGTGGAAAAACAGCGACAGAGCTAGAGTGAGGGGGCTGAAGGGGGAGGCGAGCACGGAAATCACGTTGCAGGGAACTATTTCAAGATACTGGCTGAGAAACGGACGGGTACAGATAAGCTGGCACGTAAGAATTTTTTAATGGCAGAAAATAATTTTAGCACGTTTACATACTGATGAATATAAGCTAGCGGAGACAATGAAGGTCCAAGAGCAGGGGAAAACGTCCTTGAGAAGACAGGATCCAGGTGTGGCTGGAAAGCTGGCCTTGGGAGTGAGGCCTCTTCCATCAGAACACGGGACAAGACGGGATGAGACGCGAAGACGGAGCGTAAGCACAGACGAGATGTGGAGGCGTGTACAGAATCACGGAAATTCGACCCTGACTGACTGCCTTTTCTCTGAGCTCATGCGGGCACGGCCTCAGGACTGGGCCAGGGCTGGACGAGCAGAGGCAGGCGCAGCTGTCTGCAGGCCGGGCAAAGAGCGCCCACCGCCAGCCCAGCAGGCCGCGCCGGCCCGGAGCTCATGGCCTCCGCCCTGTGCCGAGCGAGCTCCTGCGTTTTAAGCCCCGAGCAGACGGATGCAGCCTTCTTTTACATTTTTCATTTAAGATCTTGGAAGTGTACGGAAATAATGGATATGATTAACGGATATGAAATACTATGTGAGATTCTGTCATCTCTAAAGTGAATAAATTAAAAAAATTTTAATATGCGAAACAGTCTTAAAATACTTTCTATATAATTCTCATAAAATAGTATAGAGAAATGCTTAGTCTAAGACTATCAGGTGTCAAATCTGACCTAACTTCTAGTAATTAACCCACATTTAATTGAACGGGATTCAAATTTCCAGGTAAAAATTCAGGAACATCATGTATTATCTCAATATTTAAGAATCTGTGGTGTCATCGAGATGCCCTGGAGTAAGTCGCCTACGCTGAAGCGCTGTGAGGAACAGACTCACGTGCCAAGCTCCGCCAGGTGGGCCTTTCCCAAGGACCAGGTGAGGGATGTAATGATGGCGCTCTAACTTCCAGTGCAGCACGGAGGGGTAGTCGTACCCGAAGTCAGCATCTGGATGCAGGAGCGTGTCGAAAAGCACGGCGACGGGATTGGACGACCGGCCCTCAAGGCCCTCAGACAGGTATTCTAAGTCCTGAACGAAATTTTAACAAGAAAGAAAAAAAAGGCATAGTTTGGAGGGGAAAAAATGACACGAAAAAGCAGCTATCACAGCTAAGTACAGGCCCTCACACTAACCCAGCATTTCCCAGACAGTGTGCTAGAGAACACTGATGTTCCCTGAGACCATATGGAGTCTTCAGTCAAATAAATATTGGAAATGATTGGGTTTCAACAAATCTAATCAGATCCTTTTACTGCAAAACGGGAAGAAGCCTTGATGTGTCTGCGGTGGCACTGGAGTTACAGACGCGGCACTCCCCAAACCCACGCAAGCAGAGGGCGCCTATGACGCTTTCATCAGGAAATCAGCTGGGAATTCTGCTCTTGTTGATTCAGGAAAACAGAAGCAACTCAGCAGAATATATTTACTAACCTAAAAAATGATAGTCTCATTTAGAAGAGGATATTCAACTAGGAAACACAATGCTCATATAAGTAGAAAACTAATCTTGTTTCAGAATAAAAAAAATACAAGGATTGACATGTAAGAAATAATACCTGATCAACAATGGAAAGATGTCTTGCTTCTTCTAATTTACTGTGTAAGATTGTATTAGGGTGTATTGCTTCTGACGATAAATATGGTCTGTAGCCTGATAACATATAAGAAAGGCAGATCCCTGAGGGTCCATTTCCTATTTTAAAAAAAAAAAGGGTGGAGAGGGGTGTGTCATGTATCAATCCTATTCCTCGGCTTTTCTCCCTCACCAATTCTTAACTTCTCTAAGTTCTTAAAACCAAGTATTCACAAGATTCTGACTTGTGTCTTCACTCTCGTTTTCGTAGGTGAGCCTCATGTACTCAGAACTTCAGCTCTGTGCTACTGACTCCCAAAGTTAGACTCCCTAGGTTGACCTCTTCCCCAAAAATATATCCCATGTGTCCATATGCTACTTCTTCACCTGGAAGACCACCAGTAACATATCCATGTGTTCAAAAGCAATTCTTGAGTTCCTGCTTAGGTGCCTTCTCGCAAACACCATCCCTTCTTGCCTTATGGCACCAGCAGAATCCCACGTTAATCAGGTTCTGGTTCTGAACCTGTCTTGTCACCTCTGTCCATTCCGTGTCTTTGTTGTTCTCACCCCTACACCCTCTCCCAACACAGAGGTCTCCTCCCGATTCTCAAGACTCACCTACCCCCAAATCACTCACATTCCATACCCAGGTGAGTTTCAGTGCCACATGATCGTTGTTAGCATGTTGGCCGCTCTATTCTGGTGCTCTCCAGGTTCAGATCTCGGCCATCTGTCTAGACCTGCCTCCTGTTACTACCTTTCTGTGCTTGATATGTCTTAACTAAACTCAAACTGGCCTTTGTGTTGAACCCTGGTGAACTGCTTCCATTTCTGTAGTCCCTTTAGTCTGGGTCGCCACTTCTTTATTATCCACATCTATCAAAACTTTAATTCAACTGGGACAACTGCTAGCCATAGGGGAAAAATCCCGTTCCTTGCCTAATATTTTGTCCCAAATAAGCTCACGGATGTAAAAATGAGAAGTAAAATCATAAAGACTATTAGGAAAGTGGGTAAAACTTCTACTTAGATTGCTGGAGTGGGAAGCCTTTAAGCAAAAGACTACAGAACAGACGGATCAACAGAACAGAACAGAAAGCCCAGAGATAGATTCTCACAATGTAGTCGACTTATTTTTGACGAAGGAGAAAAGGCGAGCCTGTGGAGTCAGTCTCTTCAACAAACGGAACTGGAGCAAGTGTATACACACATGCGAAAATATGAATCCAGACACTGACCTTGTATCTTTTACAAAAGTTAAAACAGAGCATAGACCTAACTAAACATCAGAAACAAAATTATAAAACTTCTAGAAGACAACGTAGGAGAAAAATCTAGGTGACCTTTGGTTTGGTAGTGAGTTTTTAGATAGAGCACCAAAAGCAGGATCAATGAAAGAAAAAAACTGATAAGCAGGACTGTGGAAAGTTCACATTTTTTGCAGAAGACATTGTTAAGAGAATGAAAAGAAGTCTGAGACTGGGAGAAAATATTTCTGAAACATGTATTTGATAACATCCTTGTTTCTAACATATATGAAGAACTCAAATCTCAACCGTAAGAAGATGACCCAATCAAACAGCAGGCAAAAGATTGGAACACACCTCAAAGATACACAGATGGCAAATACGCATATGAAAAGATGCTCACCATTGTATGTCATTACAAAACTGCAAAACGAAACCATGAGGTGACACTACACACCTGTCTGAATGGCTAAAACCCACAACAGACCATGCCAAGGGCTGACAAGGCTGTGGAGCAACAGGAACTCTCGTAACTGCTGGGCACACACAGTGATAGAGCCACTCTGTCTCATATGGTCCAGCAGTCACACTCCTAGGTATTTACCCACAGGAGCTGAAAATTCAGTGGACACACAAAAGCCTGCACATGAATGTTTAGAGCATCTGTACTCATAACTCAAAAACTGGACGCAAACAAGATGTCAGTAAGTGACTAAACTGTGAAACAGCCACACGATAGAAAACCATGCATATGCTGAGGAAATGAGCTCGTTATGCGCGCTCGGGCTGGCGGTGCCACTCATCGGCCAGCTGGGGCAAACAGGACTAGGCGAGTGGGGGGCTGAGGCGGGCAGGTAAAACGAAGCAGTTCTTCCTTCCAGACTTCCCAGCGCCGAGCTAGAGGCAGCGGCCATGGCTCCTGGCTGGAAGGTAGCCGGGATGGACAGTGAGGGTGGGAAGAAGCGGGACAGTGCAACACGAGCATGGTCTCCAAGACATCCAGGAGGAGGACCTGGGCAAAAGCTGTCATCTCTAGCCTCTTCCCGAGAGGTGACTCCAGCGCAGAACTACCTTGCTTTCTTCTTTCCCTTCTTTCCTTCTTTCACTGACTCTCCCACGTGCCACTGAGGGGGGAGGGCTTCTCTCTCCTTTGCACTGACTGGGAAACAGACCATCAGAGAAACCGAGGAGGCTGTATGCCACCAAGGGACATTACGGCCCACATTTCTTTCCTCAGGTTGGCTTCACACTACAGTACTTGCCAACCTAGTGTGAGTTTGAATATTAGATGGAAGATATACCTGACAGGTAAATACATGCACTAAAACAGTCATAAAAACTTTTACAATTCTAAAGTAATTAGGTTTTATTAATAGCTTAATTTTTAATTTCTTATATGTCCATCTGTTGAGGTGGGACAAAGGATAAATCAGAAATATTGTGGTTAAGGAAATTCTAGACATCACTGCAGAGTACTATGATGTTCGTCACCGAGCCCTGGTCACAGAACCACACTGCATCGGAGGGCTGCCGCGTGGTAAGGCCTCACCCGACGATGTACCCAGAATGCCCTGTGCGGGGAGGGTGCTAGCAACACTGGTCGTCGGCATCGCCGCAACGCTGTCATATAATCAACACGACTGACTGACCGCCGCTATTTTAAAATGACATAGCGTCAGTTCTTTAATGAAAGGATGTTGCATTTTAACTAGGACCTAATATCAGATAAACCAATTTGTCTCTCCAGAGATTTGATTATTGGTTGTTTTAACCTCTCAAACCTAACAATACTTTAATACGATCCTAAGAACTTGAGTTATGTAACTATACATTTATAGAAGTAGTAAGGATCATAACAAATATAAGAGATAAAATGCAATAACTTACCTATTATTACCACAGGCAAAGTCACTGATGAATCTTCAAGTAAGGAAGTCTCTTCAACTAATGGCATCGCTTTAACTTTTCGCCCCAAATTATCACCAAAATATTGCACTAAGGAATTAAAAATCTCTCCTTCGGTTTCAGTGTCACTATAGTTTCTTTTTAAAAAAACAAACATGGAACAAAAACATGAGATATGTAGTCAATTTAGCCTTTAAAGAAAAAAAACTCTTTACTCAGATTTTATTTAGGCCATAATATATTCAATAGTTCATACAAGGAGCAAAGAAAATCCTTCTCATTAATGCTTTCAAATTAATAGCTTAGCTACATGTCAACCTAGACCACTCTGAAATCTTAAATAGCTGCTAACGTCTCTTAAGTGCTTGATAGGCAAGTTCTACTTAAGACAAATCCTAAATAAGAAGCTATCTTTAATAACCAAAAATGTAGCACTGTATTAGAGATTTTTCTAAATCTCTGACATATCCAAGGAATAGGTAGTTTCTCTTTTCCTTTTCTCTCAATAAAAAGGGAAGTGCATTAAAACCTGTACATTTAGAATTTACATATTTTAAGGAAAAGTTACTGTACTTATAACTTGTGCATTTTGGTAAAAGAAGTGAGGTTCATACATTTATTAATTCCAAAAGAGATACTGAAACATGGAAAGATCCTAATGCTGCTTCCCAATCTCCCTTCCTTCCCAACCGCCTCTCTAGGAATTTGTTTTAGCATCTGACCACTCCTGCAATAATGGACAATGTTAAACACCCTTTCGTGTGCTCATGGGCCGCTTATGTGTCTGTCCTCTTTGGAGATATAGTCAAATCCTTTGCCACTTTCAAACTGGGCTGTCTTTAAAAATTCTTTATATATTCTGGATTCACATCCCTTTTCAGATACATGATGGCAAATATTTTCTCCCATCCTGTGGGTTGCCTTTTCACTTTATATTGTTCTTTTAATCACAAAAGTTTTAAATTATGATCGAGTCCAATTAATTTTTTATTTTGTTGCTGTGTTTTTGTTGTCACGCCTAAGAAACTATTGCCTAATCCGAAGTCACAAAAATTTACTCCAGTGTTTTCTTCCACAAGGTTAAGGGTTCTGGTTCTTACTTCTGGCATTTCGTCTGCGGAGTCGGTTCTCCACGCGGTGTGCGGCGGGCGCCCCGCTCCGTCACTTTGCCTGTGCATGTCCGTCTGTCCCGGCACCACGTGCGGAAGACGCTGTTATTTCTCCTCTGTCTTGGGATCCCATGGAAACCAAGTGACCATGAATTACGTAAAGATTTATTTTGGACTTTCCATTCCCTTCCACCGATTCTCTGTTTACCTTTATGTTAGCATCACAGTGTTAATTTGTTTCTTTGTAATAAATTCTGAAATGTGGAAGTGAGGATCCTCCAACTCTGTTCTTTCTTGAGACTGTCTTGGCTATTCTGGGTTCTGTGCAATTCCATACTGACTTTGTAGATCGATTTAAGAAATACTGCAATCTTAAGAATATTACGATTTTCAATCCATACATGTGGGATTCCTTTTCATTTATTTAGGCCTTTAATTACTCTCAATGATGTTTTGTAGTTTTAAGCATACAAGTCTCACATTTCTTTTTATGTATATATATTTTTCAATTACAGTTGACATTCAATATTATAGTTTTATCTTGCGTTTCTTTTTTTAAAATTATTCCTATTTCATTTTTTGATGCTAGTATAAATGGAATTGTTCTGTTGATTTCATTTCCAGATTATGCATTCTTAATGCATAGAAATACGATTGATTTTTGTATGCTGCTCTTGTATTGTGCAGCATTGCTGAATTCATTTATTATATCTAGTAGGTGTTTTTGTGTGTGGGCCTCAAACAGCTTAACTCTAGTCTATCCCAAGACTCAAGTGGAATAGGTAGAACCAAAGTTTTAGCTTATCTAAATTCTCTGTATCATGCAAGCAATTTGTTTTGATTTTCTACTAGTCACTGGTATAAACTATGTGTAATACTCTGTATACAACCTATAATACTGCTATAAGCTTGCATGGTATTTGATAAATTTAATATTGCTTTAACACAAATATGAAAAACTGAATCAAGAGAAACAAACGAAAAACAGAAATACGGTTCACTGGTTTTACATCAGGCAACAATGAAACACAGGCCTACTAGTAAATATTCTTTCTATAAAATTCAGAGACTAAGTTATAAATTTAGTATTGTTATACACATTTTACAGCACATGCATACTAAATCACAGGCCCGTGACCAGTGTACATTTCCACTTCAGATATCCAATTCGATGAATTTTTCCTCTATTTTAAAGAGTATTTATTTTGAGTAAAAAAATCTACTTTATTTGGGATGCTGATTGGGAACTACATATAGTTACATTTTAGGAAATACTTTACATATGAAAAGACAGTTATCCTACTGTTAAGCATCAAGTTAAAAAACTCTGAAATTTAAGATGAATTTAGAGGCCTTCCACCTTTCACTTTGAAACATTATACTCCAAAGTCTCAAAAGAAATTTAAAAAGATGCCACAGGCATAACACTTAGATGATAAAAGGACTTTCCCAGACCTGGCAACGCGTCTTCCGATGACCAAACTGAAATGCAATGCTTACTATCTGGCTTTCCGTGGTCTCTGGAAGCGTGACCTTGCGGAAGGAGGTTGTGCGGTCCCAGATGAAGCCAGCCACACTGCTCACCTTCCAGAACAGCGAGTGTGGGCCCTTCTCCCTCGGGAAGCTAGTGGGCAACCGCCTCACAATACTATCTCTTCAGATATTAGACAAGATCTCAAATGCAGATGTTGTCACAACCTGTTTAAAAGGTGTTCCTAATGAGAGTGCTCAAAAGAGAAGTATTAGTAAATTATAAACTTCTTCCTAAAGGGGCTGTTTTAAATATTAAGTGTTTTATTAAAAAAAGTTTAAATATAGCTGTTTTCACAATGAAAACATGGTTTACTAATCCTGATCTTTGTCTTTCGGCTAGCAGGCTTGTTTTCTTTTATCCTCCAAGATGAAAGTAGAGCAAGTACTCTGTTCTCAGCCCTCCTCCAAACCTCTGTACAATGAGGTGAGCGTCTGGTGTTCACCACGGGTCAGCTGAATGGCTGTGAATCCCTGGCTGTGTTCCTCAGTTCAACTGTCTCCAGCGTCAGAGGCTGTGGGGCGCTGTTTTCTGAAAGGCATGTTATTTCCTCAGGAGCTTCAGTTTAACGACTTTGCACTAGCAAGGCCTGTTTCCTAAAACCCTCCAAAGTGTATGATGCTGGCGAACTCGCTGTCTGTCAAACAGCTGACATGCAAATTTGCCCAGAACCTAAAATCCAGCAGTTTAACACATAAAATCATTTTATGAAATAGCCAGAATTTAGAGATGCCCACGGAACCGAGAAGCCGGGCAGGCCTGGCCTGCGGTTCTCTATGGCGGCAGGGGTTCTGAACCTTTCCTGGGCCCGGCATCCTTTCTGCAATTTGGTGAGGCCTCCGGACGTCTTCTTTAATGTTATTAAACGCGCAGAGGATATGTAACATTTACAAGGAAACCAACACATCAAAACAGTTTCCATCGTAAAGGCGCCACGCGTGTTTTACAGGCACGCCTCCGGGTGCTGCGGGTCGGCACCTTGTCCCGGGCGGGGGCTCCGCGCTCAGACGCGGACGAGCTGCCGCTGCGGGGCAGCATCCACCGCACTGCCCCGCGTCTGCGACGGCTACGTGACGGGAAAGGCTGTGGTTGCCCGTGGTGGCAGTGACAGACAGTACTGTGATTTGTCGCTTCTATGCGTGACTGAAGAAATCAGCTTTAGGTTAAGTTTAGTGGAAACGGTGCTGTCGCTGTCTTGACATCCAAGCTCGTGGGCCGCTTCGTCGACGCACGAAGTCCAGCTTCAGAGGCCGGCGAGCGCGTGGCGCCGGACGAGGCCGCGTGCACCGGTCACGCCGCGTCCCCAACGCCGCCGTCACGGGCCGCGCCGCGTGGTCCCGCTTCAGCCATAAACACGGCTCCAGCGACCGCCGAGCCGGAGCCCGGGCTCCCCGACCCCGCCCCGGAACCGGGGTCACCGCGTTTCTTAAAGATGTCGGCCCGTGACGGGGGACCCTGCGCCCGATCCGGGCCCCGGGGTGACCGGGCGCCGGGGGGCAAGGGCCCGATCGCGGGGGGACACGGCGGGGAGGGAGAGGAGCCCGCCGCCCGACACCCCGTCCCACGGCCGCGCGCCCCCGGCCCGGCCCCTCCGCGCCCCCGGCCCCGGCCCCTCCGCGCCCCCGGCCCGGCCCCTCCGCGTCCGCGTCCGCGTCCCCGTCCCGACCCGGCCCCGGCCCGGCCCGGCCCCCGCGGCGCAGTCACCTGAAGTGCGCGGACAGGGCGCAGCGGCAGCACCACACCGGCATGGAGCGCGGCCGCCGCCTTCCGCGGCGGGGCCGCCCCGCGGGGTCGGGGGTCGGGGGTCGGGGTCGGGGTCGGGGGTCGCGGCGCCCGGAAGCCGCGGCAGCGCGACGGGCCGGGCCGCTCAGGGCGCCGCTTCCGCCCCCGGCGCGCGGCCGACGCGGGGACGCGGGGACGCGGGGACGCTGCGCGGGGCGGGGCGGGGCGCCCGCAGGTGCGAGGCCGGCGATTGGCGGCGCTGGCGGGCGGCGGCGCTGACGGGCGGCGCTGACGGGCGGCGGGGCGCGGACGGGCCTTCGCGGCGCCCGGCGGCCAGGTGCGCGGCCCGGGGCTCCGGAGCGGCCGGCAGCGCCCGCGGGCGGCGCCGGGGCCGGGGCCGGGGCGCGAACTCGCCGCGGTCGGGGCGGCCGGGAAGCGCGGCCCGGGCGGCCTCAGCGTCACGCGGACGGACCGCGCGCGTCCACGTGTGCGCCGCCTGCACTGCCCCGGTTGTCCCTTTGAATCGCTGACGGCCTGACACATTCGTGGCGCTTGGATGTCGTCGTTTCGGCGAGTGAAGCGGGAACTTACCCGCGTTAGCGGGCGCAGCCGCCTCCTGGACGGCCGACGTCCTGACAGCGGCCGCGGGGACGGCCCGGCGCGCGGGGACTCGCCCGTGACGGCTGGGTTCGCCTTGCCCTGCGCGGCTTTGCGACGGCAGAGGCCGCGGACACTCGCCGCCGGGGAGCCAGCACTCAACCACATGGAAGGGAGGAGCACGAGTTATAAAGGGGAGCAGAGGTTGCCACCCCAAAATATGCCTCTGGGACATAGACTATTTTAAGCTGCTTAATTTTAAGAGACTGCAGACGGGGAGAAACTCTGAAAAGCAAAGAGAAGTTAACGTTGTAGAGAACACTTGCGACTGTAAGTGACAGGCCCATCTCAGGGTGCCTCCGTCACGGCCGGACCTGCCTGCCTTGTCAGCGCAGAAGGCCCGAACTTAAATCTGTGTGACAACAGTTCCCTGTTCCTGTGCTTCTCCTGGCAACCTCCCCTAACTGACTGTGCCCACCCCCAACGTTTTGTCTTTAGTTGAAAGTGCTATCTAAGGGGATGGCTTCCACCTCTTTGGAGAGCTACTCAGTGTTCCTGGGTCTCTCCTGCCTATGCAGGAGGTACGCCTGACATTAAACTTTCATTGTTTTTTTCTCCTAATCTGTCTCATGTCAATTTGATTATTTGAATAGCCAGGAGAACTTTAAGGGTAAAGGAAGACTTTTCCTCCCCAACTTTTACCACTCATTTCTGTGCCTGTACAGTCAGTTCGTAGGCTTTGTTTGCATTACGACAAGATTCGAGAAGAGGAAAGTAGAGAACAGTAGTCAGAGACAAAAAATGTGAGAAGAAAGATAAGTCATATAGTATTGATTGAGGCTTTCAACATCATCATAGGAGTTCCGGGAAGTAAGAACAGAGAAAAATGGGTGAAACTTACAATAAAAAAAATTTCAGAACCAAAGGGAGATGTGAGTGTGCAAATGTGTAAGACCTACTGAGTACTGAGCAGGAAAAGGGAAAGTCTACATGTAGGTATTCCATGAAATTTAAGGATAGCAAGAATAAAGAGACGATTCTGAAGGCGTCCAGGAGCAAACACAGGTCTTCCATAAGGGAGTGAGAATAGGCTGGCAGTAGGCTTCTTGTCAGCAGGACTGGATTTTAGCAGACAAGCAAAGCCGTCGCATTCCACGGGAAAATGACTTTGAAATTGAAATTCTATACCAAGCAAAACTATCCATGAAGGACAGGGATGACAGGGATGGAATGGAAAAGGAAATTAAACATACACTGAGAAAGCTTTGTCTCCAAATACTCTTTTTCAGGATGCTGCTTGAGCATGCGGGCTGGCAAAACGAGGGAGTTATCCAGGAAACTGGAGCAGGTTGGCTTTAGGAACCATCGAACCCATTCAGCAAATCAGTGAGGTAAGTCCCAGGATGACAGCTGTGCAGCAGGCCTGACCTCCCATCCGGACCGAAAGGAGACTGCAGGGCTGCGAGAAAACATTTTGGGAATAAACAAGTCCCTGGGTGCAACTGTGTCCTGAAAATGTGGGAAGAGCCTATTGTACTGATACCGTAAAAGTAGACAATTCAAGACAAGTACAAAGGCTGTTGGAAGCCCTGTGGGGGTGGGGGCACGTGACAAAAATATACAAAAACCAAGTATAGTCATAGAATTCAGCTTGCCTGGGCAGAGAACGGTGTTTACGTAAATCTGTAGATACTGATTTCCAAGTTTACATCCGCCTGCCGATAAAGCAGGAATCCCTTGTCGCTGGTTATGAAACCCAGTATAAGTGTTAACCATGATAACGTGGAGGAGCAAGAGGTGACACGGACGCTGCGGCGTGCAGCGTTCTGCCCTGACAGCGAGGTGACGCGGCTGTGGGGGACACGAGCAGGTGTGGGAGCGCATTCGCGGCCAGGGGGGCAGCTCGCAGCAGCGATGACGCGTTGTAGAGTTTGCCTGCTCCATGCAGCTGCCGTGTGACGTTTGCTTCCTCCACTAGGGGAACCAGTAGGATGGGTTTTTTGTTTTGTTCACTGATGAAGCCTAAGTGTCTGGAGCAGTGCCTAATACATGGTTAGCACCCAATAAATATTTGTTGAATTTCAGCGGCCCCTGAACATTTAGCTCATTTTCCCCACAGAAGAGAAGTGGTCAGCCATGTAATACAATATGTATTTGGAATGTGCTAGCATTACACGTGGCTTAAAGTCTCCTTGAGGTTATAAATCTCCCCAGGCAAATGTCCTGTCTTCCAGGGCAGTGCTTGGCTATCTGGGCTGGGAGTCAGAAGATCCTGGCTTTAGTCTCACCTTATCTGTTAAGTAGGTACACAATGTTGGGCAAGGTACCTTCACCCCCAAAGCCTCACTTATGTAATCTACAGAAGGACGTTGCTGTAAATGAATTCCAAATTCTCCTCCTCTTCTGTCACACGATGTTACCAGTCACGAGATGGAAACACGATGCTAATTTCGTGTTGTTTTCTTTTTTCATATGAAAGCAATTGAAACATGCAGCTGTCTGCATATTTTGAGTTGAATCTAGTAGAGTGGGTAAAAGTTTGCTCTTTGGAATCAGATCGTCTTTAATCCTCACTGAACTGCTCATTACCTGTGTATGAAGTTAATTAACGTCTCTCGGCTTCAGTTCCCTCTTCTGTAAAATGAATATTGTACCAATTTCGGAAGGCATTGTTATCTGTACCGTGAAATTAAATTAGTGCATGTAAAAACATTTAATGTAGTGCATGGTTCACAATAAGGGCTCAACTATTGTTAGCTATTAACTTTTTTATGAAATATTAATCTTAGCGATAGTTTCTATTGCATAGTTTTGCGGAAATAAATGAAGACCAACCAGATCAGAAAAGCAAAGGCTATTTATTCTGAGCTTGCTATAGAGATGGAGTCAAACACAGTCATTTGCATTTTGGCAGAAACTCAAAGGTAGGCTGACCGTGGGAAAGCTTTTAGTGGAAAAAAGAGAAGTCTTCGGTGTGCCCCCTTGGGGAGGCTGCTGGCAAGCAGAAGCTACAGGCAGGTGAAGTAGAGTGAGGCACCCTGGTTAGGGGTGCGTATTTGGCCTTCTGTGCTTGGTACTAAGTTGGAGGCGGGGACAAAATATAGGGAAGCTGTCAAATCCTGGATATTCGAGGCTGACTGTCACAGAGGTTATGGGTTAGCATCCTGGATTGTCACTGGAGATAGCAATCTGGCCCCCTGCAAGTCCGACATAGCCTGGCTTCCTGGGCGCTTTATTGCAGATAAAGGGGCAGGTCTCCTGGGCAGGCTGCTGCAGGTGGTGTGTCACAGTCCCGTTTTTCTATATAGTCTGGCCATGGTCTGTCTGCATATTCAGTCTCTCAGGTTCATAAGAAAACAGTGAAATTTTAATTTCTTTAATGGAGTTAGGCTTTCTAATATCTCAAAATAATATTAAATGTGGGGATAGTTTAACTCAATTCGTTAATTTACAATGACATTGTAGTTCTAGAGTTTGTTCCAGTTACCTGTTAACTTAATGCCAGAGTGAGATTCTGTTTGGCTGACAGTAGCTAAGACTTATTAGCAGTTCAAGAATATTGACAGGAGAAAAATGAATTATTTTAGTTTTTTTAAAATCAAATTTATTTAATTGATTCAAATTTTGATACTTTGTTGGTATAAACCTATCCAGTCAGCATCTTGCAAAGTGCATTACCTTCCCTTAATCCATTTTACCCATAAAAAAGGCTTAGAGCAAATATAATGATCAATGTCTTCTACCTAATCTTCCTCGTTGAGCTGTTTGCCCGTTAGATCAGAGAAGACTCAGATGCCCGCAAAGGTGTTTTTGGAAAGGGGCTCACTTCCTGTGTTTCCCTCCAGAGGCTTCAGAACTTCAGCGTAGGCCTCAAAATAGGATAGTTTCATAAGGATGCTGCCATTATTTTTTCATGTTAAAATGTAGTTTTGTCATTTTGCTCCTAACTGTATTCTTTTAGTTTTAAAACACTGTTTGGCCTCCCCAGTTAATGACGTGGCCCTTAGAATCTTCAGAGGTACTTGCCCACTCACAGTGACGTATTCGAAGGTTCTCAGTCCTCCCGAGCATCAGCTACTGTATTTTGCACTCATTTCCTATAAATTGGAAAGGAAAGCTGTTATGTCAAATACATCACAGTTCAGATTATTTAGAAAGAAAACTTGAATACTTGTCATTACATAGTTTATTCTTGCTGTATTCCAATGGTAAAAGAAGAGGAATTGTTAATCTAGCATTGTAAGGCATTTAAAATTATAAACCTATTTTAAAATAAGACAACCTATATTTATGTAATAGTGATATCAGATATGTCGTATTACTAAAGTAACAATATATCTGTCCTTGTTCTTAGACTTAAAATAGATTATTATAAATCCCCCAAATAATAGTTTGAATTATAAATGTAAACATATAGTTATAGCTTAAATTTTATTTTAGAATATGTACCAGTCATGGCAGTTAAAGCAGTCATTCGCTGTAACTCGAATGTTTGAGAGGGTTGTTCTTTTGGGGGGTTACCAAGGAATGTGCTTATTTGTGTGTATTTTATGTTAATTTATGTACCATATTGGAAATCAATTCAAATTCATGCTAAGTGTATCAGAAATTTAGTATGGCACCCAGGGCTCAGGCCCAGAGTTTGGAATCAGTTTCTGTGAAAGCGTGTAACACATCCAGCCTCCTCCTGTAATTTGGGGAGGGGGTGTTAATTTTCATTCCTGTGTGAATATACTATGTATATGCAAGAGTTTATCTCCAGAGTTAAGTAACAAAAGACGCCAGCACTTTAGATCAAGTAATTAGATAAAGGAGATCTGAAATGAATCCACTCAGTGTTTCTTTTCTTATGAGTATGTATTTTATTGGTAGAAAGATTCAGTTTGGCTCCTTTACAGATCTGTCTGTGCTTATTTAAAATATTGTCGTCTTCTTTCACTGTGATTTATATTCCTTCCTTTCTTCCTTATAAGTCAAAGTATCTTTCGGATACTGTATCACATCCTTTTTCCTAGTCCTTGGTGAGCAAATTCTTGTATTTGTTGTGTCAGTACTTTCCCGCAGTGATTCATTTTCTCATGTGGATTATAATGTCTAGCTATAAATTCATCTTGAGCAGGGCTTGGTTTGGGGGTTCAGGCTGTGTCCTCAGGATGTAGGATCCTAACCATGTTTGCATCTGCCCAGACAGGGCGGGTCTCACCATTAGACCAGTTATCTGTGAGGGTCATTGCAGCCGAGCAGACACGTGGGTTGGACCCCACAGCGCCCCTTGTGGGTGACTTCCTTTCCTCCCAGGCTTCCTCACAGTCTCCTAGGCAGGGTGAGTGTTGAAGTTTTTCCATTTTATGGAAAAGTCAGCTCCTTAGGACTCCTGGTCATTTGCAGGAAGTCTAGAGTTAGGCCTCTCGTCCGGGACACATTTCACCTGTGTTTATCAGAGTCCCAGCACCCCACTCAGCACGTCTACTGGCTAGGAGGACCTTGTGATTCATCATCTCAGTCAGGACACTTTGAAGATGGGGAGGGGCATGATTATTAATTACTCTGAGGCAGCAGATGCCCACCCAGCCCACCCTTAGCAAGCCCATACCTGTGCGGTGACACTTTAGTCACCCTAAGGGGCGAGCTAGCCTGGCTCCCGCTTCTGCTCACTGATCACCGCCCACGTTCTCCATTCCTTCAGTTCCACAATCTGGGGGGGTCACGGTGCCCCACCTGTTACCAGAAGTGTGAGCACCGGGGCCCGCTGCCGCCGGCGCACAGTGTGCTCGACGCAGTGAAGTGTGGATGGTGTGCACCGTCGGACCAACGAGGTGTTGTTTGTAATGGCAACAAAATGTTAACTGCTGATGCCTTTCGATCCTCTTGCTAGCGACAATCTGTTGCTAGGAATCTATCTTGAATAAATAATGATAAAGGCAGAAAGTTCTGCGTACAGAGACGTTCACAGCAATGTAATTTATATTTGTAAAAATTAAAATATTCTCTGTTTCTGGCAACAGGAACAGTTAAATAAACATGATAAATTCACTCAGAAGGCAAAACACAGATATGCAGTAGGACTTCATTGCTATATATAAAAAAAATACCCAGAACTTAGTTTGCAAAAGAATACATCAAAATGCAAAATGTTATCTATCATTAAATTAAAATTTTTTAGAAGTCATCATTTGTGTTAGGGTGGTTTGGGCTATATTTTTGCTGTTCAGTATATTGAATCTACGTTTTCTTTTTAAAATTACATGTTTTCTAAAAGTATATACTACTTTTATTCATTTAATATAATCTGGTGTTTTTATTTAATGAAAATCTCAACCTCATATTGTATTAGACAGTTTTAACCATTAGATTTTTTTTGTTATCACATGCTACAAGCATTTTAGTGATTTTAAAGATCTATAAATAGAAAAATGTTTATCAGAAGGTTTAATAGGTCTATTCCTTCCCTAAGTCTTTAGTCGACCACAAACTAATTCTTTCAGAAACTCAGAATATAACATTTCAGTCTGAAAACACCCTTGCAAATTGATTAGTTCAAGTCCCTTTTTAGTTCCAAGCATTAGTCTCTCTCCTCCGTGATGGAGTAGCAAGGTAGGTATCTCTGGGCGGTGTCACCTGCTTGGTCCTGACAATGGGTGAACTCACGGACTCATCCCACAGATTCTTGCCTTCAGCCTTCCCATGACGCTGTCAGTATCACCTTCCCTGTTTGTCTCTCTCCGTTACAGTTTACAAAAACAACAGCCAGGTATTTTAGCCAGGCCTGATGTCAAACCTGCTCTTTCATCCTCGTGAGTGCATTCATCTCATTGTGTTGTCTGGAAATTCCAAATCCAAAAGCTGCCTAAAGGGAGAAGGGTGTGAGGCCTGCTTTGGAATCCAGGTTGCTAATTACCTGTCTTGGGCTCAGGAAACCAGAGTGTTATGAATTATCAGCGTGTTGGCAACATCCATGTCCAAATGCAGGTATAGAAACACATTCCAGAGTGGGAGAACATCTGTCTTTTACTCACACTCTGTATTATTCACACTGGCGTTGCTTCCCATAGTGTCTGAATTAGCTAAACAATGGTGTTTTTCATGTACAGCAGTTCACTGTGTTGGTGTCAGTGTGGTGTTAGGATCTGGAGTCACATGGCAGACTCTGCTTTCTCGCCCTTGGTTGGGGGATCTCTGGCAGGTTGTTGAAATCCTCCAAAGCTTGGTTCACCAGGTTGTAAATGGATAAAATGACAATATTTACCGTGGGAGAGATCAGGCCTTTGGGCGGATCGGAGTAATTTGCCTCGCGGACAGCGTGATCAGACATCTCAACCTCTGGTCTAGAAACTGCACATGGGCCGCCATCCTCCCCGCCTGCATTACAAAAGAGACACCTGCCTCATGAGTAAGGTAAAGTTTACAAACTGGTTTTGCTAGGAAAGTGCTTGGGGACAGAAAGTACGCGGGGACACTGTGTGCTGTTGTGGCTGCGGACACGGAAGGTCAGAAACTCCTCGGAACGCAGCGGTCCGGGCGCCGGCTGCCTCGAGGCCGGCCGGGAGGGCAGGTCGCGGCCCCGTGGTGGGTAGCAGTGTGGACATCGGGCCTCAGGTCTGAACTGTGATAGCTTGTGCCTTTTTAATAGGGACCATCACTGTACAGACTTCCAGCCTGGATCGCTCTCCCTCTGAGCTTGACGGGAATACGGGGTCTCCCAGACGCTCCGCGGAAGCACCAGGAGAGCAGCCCGCGCAGCTGCGGCTGCAGAACCGTGTGTCTGGGCCGGAACGGGTGTCAGAAGTTCCCGTCCCTCCGTTCGCTAGATGAGCCATGTGAAGCCGGACCTTACCCAAGTCCAGCCGTTCCCCGTGGAACATATTTTACAAGGAGAAAAGTAAATATTTGGTTTTACAGAATAGTTTTAAAATCTTAGGTGTCTATTAACACTGGCTTCTGGGGTCCCATGAATCTTCTTTTATTTCATGGGTTTCATGACTCCTTCTCCCCTACAAAAAAAATGAAAAGGAAGAAAGGCTAGGGAGGCGGCCCCATCGCGATGGGGCCCGTGTGACGCCGGGGGCTGACGGTCCAAGTCAGCGGAACCAGGGCCAGCCCACCAGACGCGACGCTGCCCACGGGCTGCCTGAGCGCGGCCGGGCCCGCGGCCGGTTGCACCAGCGACTGCGCAGGAAGTGGGCGTTCGGTTCCAGCGTGGGCCGGGCGACCTCGCGCTCCCTCCCAGCTGCGGGACAGTCGCTCTCTGCTCGGCCGCTGGGAGACAGGGGGTCTCCGCGCTGTGAAGGCTGCAGCTCAGGACTTCTTTGGGGCGCGGGGTGGTTTGGCGGGACTTTGTTTGTTTGTTTATTTTTCACGCCTACAGCACCCGGTCTTCCTAGGTGGTCTCCCATCCAAGTACTAACCAGGCCCGACCCTGCTTAGCTTCCGAGATCAGCCGGGATCGGGCGCGTTCAGGGTGGCGTGGCCGTAGACCTTGGCAGGACTTTTGTTGATTGAGAAAAAACTCAAAAGTTTTCACAACGTGCTTTATTTGAAATATTAGGTATTTCTGTATATTCAAAAATAAGGTTTTTTTTATTAAATGTTTAAGCTTTGCTGAGTACCAGAGGTATGGAGATCGGTATCTTGCCCTCCTCGCGGAGCGCACAGGTCAGCGCGTGGACCCGCCGTCGCGGCCTCCGACGCCGCAGGGGCCCGGCCGCCTCTGCCCGTGCGAGTGGGGACCCCGCCAGCCCCGTCTCCCTGAAGCACGTCCGCGCGCGTTTTAACACGTCTTCTGCTGACGTGGCCAGCTTGTGATCTGCCCGAATTTGTCCCTAGGGGTGGGGTAGGGGGCGCTCGCTAAAGGGGGTCCGGGCCCCCCCACCCCTGCCCCGCAGAGCGGCGCCGCAGCTGCGCTGGGTGACGGGGCGAATCTCAGCACGTCGATGCGAGAGCTTCGTTTTATTCGGGTGTCTCACGCAGTTAGCAGGCAGCTTGGGCCCCGTGACCTGCCGGGTTACTCGGTATGTGGGGGAGACAGGCCCCTCTAGTTACCTCTGATCTCGCCCTCTTTCTTCCACTTCAAGTAGTTGCTCACGCGGAAGGGTGAAGTGGGCGAGAAGTGCTAACTTTCGCGACGGGAGACTTGACTCTGAGAAACCTCACGTGTGACGGACGGCCCCGGGCCGGGCAGGGCTGACCGTGGGGGTGGCAGCGTCCCTGCGCCGCTGGGTCTGGCCCCTCGACCCCTGCCTGCTCCTCCAGTCTCCCTCCAGGGGAGCCCCCGCCCCCCACAACTAAACAGGCGCGTAGACGGCCGAGGACTTGCGCGTGACTGTTCTCCGAGCGTTCGCTCCCGTAGCTGAGCTCTCGGGCCACCACGGTCCCCACACTGTCCCCAGCACCCTCGGACTCGCGGGGTCCCGCGGGGTGTGGAGCGCAGTGCCGGGGTCCCGCGGGGTGTTTGGAGCGCAGTGCCGGGGTCCCGCGGGGTGCGGAGCGCAGTGCCGGGGTCCCGCGGGGTGCGGAGCGCAGTGCCGGGGTCCCGCGGGGTGCGGAGCGCAGTGCCGGGGTCCCGCGGGGTGTTTGGAGCGCAGTGCCGGGGTCCCGCGGGGCGCGGAGCGCCGTGCCGGGGTCCCGCGGGGCGCGGAGCGCCGTGC